>REGM01000020.1:1651238-1713518 GCA_004194415.1 Aurelia aurita | reverse complement strand
TAACATCTTGAAGTGAAATAGCCCCATTCCTCCACAATAACCCATGTCGGTGACCAGAATTGTCTTAGTGAAGTCATCTATTGTATCATTATGAAGTAAATTTAAATCTATACTGTTCATTGTAGGAATGACAATTGAAGGGGTCACGCCAAACAAAAACACAGATACTGATGATTTGGGTCTTGGACAAGTTACATTTGAAAGTCTGGTGAGTTTGTACCATTACTTTCCTTAACTCATTGCTGGGTTTTTCATTTATTTTAAGGTGACAGGCAAAGATGCCCCTTGGGAAAAATACACATATTAAACGCAAACAAATGTTTTGACGTTAATATTTTCAGACGACTCAAACATCCGAAAATTTAAATGTCTGAATTTTTTATGGTCCGAAGTATTTAGGGTCCAAAGTATTTCCTGTTGATGTAGGTCAGTTACCTAATATGGCTCGGCACGTGTCATGTCCTATTGTCTTTGCATGGCTATTTTTTTTACCAAAGGCTTATATATGCTTAGATTCCCTTTAATCTATACAAAATAAACACGATGATTCTGTAAAATTAATTTTATAAAGCGTACCAGTTACAGAGCTAGAGATGAATTAACGAAAACGAAAGATGCTGTATTACTATGAATAAATAGAGTAAATACAAAGTAAATAACAAAACTTTGAACTTTTATTGGCAATTTTACATCTTTTTCGTGTTTTTGACCCGTTATTTATCCATTTCGCTCTTAGTTCAGTGAAAGCAATTGCTTCGTTGGCCTGAAAAAATATGAACATGGTAAAACATGGAACACTGCAAAGTGTCAATCCTGTAAATGCAAGGTAAGAATAGATCTACGTTGCGTTTATTCTGTCGAAATGTTCCAAATCTTAAAGGTAATGTGTCCATATATAAGGCCAGCCTATACCCAACCCGTCAACATCCATCAAATTCTCGGCAAATGATTGGTTGATAATCAAACTGATCACATGAATAGAGAAAATTGCTGTAATGCGTGAATGAAAAGAAATTTTAGTTGATCACATGCCTTGCTTTGGGAGGCCTACTTGTATGGACACATTACCTTTAAAGGGTCTACAAATTTCGGTCGAAACGTTGATTTTGCAGGCAATAGGCAATATCACACAGACTTGTCATCAATTTTTAAAAAATGAAAGCATTATTTTGAAGATAAATCCTTGTACTTCACATTGAAACAAACCAAACATTCATATCTTTTACGATTGCTCAGATATAAATGGATTTTCAACGGTCACTTTTTGGTGGCTTGGGTGAAGCCACCAAACAAACTGCAAAAGACAATGGACACTGCCTCTCAACTGAGACTATGCAGGCTTCCTCCCTTACTATTAAATAGTTTACGAAATCAGGATGGCAATGCCAGCTAGAACGTCGTCTTGTATATCCTGCACGTAAAGTATTATTTCCAATGCGATATCTTTTACAAATAATTCAAGACCAAGACTAAACCTCGTTCAGTTAAATACGTGAGAACCATCTTTTTCTTTGAAAACAAAATTTTTAAATGAGCGACTATTAATTCGGAGCCCTAGAGCTGAAGTACAGAACGACAGAAATGAGATTTCCAAGATGTGCAGTTGAAAATGCCAACTTGATAGTCTCTCCAGGGAAACAAATTCGCACGAAGAAACAAGGAATCCATTGAAGCCAATGTTCTGAGACAATGGCAATGTTGCGTTGCAGTCGCAATTGCCGTCGTGGTTTCGTAAACTCCTTATTTTTTAACAGAATGTTTATTACATTATTGTTTTTTAATTTTACATGCCTTTAAATCTTGAATTTTCAATCATGACTCTGTTAGTTTTTATTTGAGGGTCTTTTGGAGTTTTATGTTGATCTCAAAGAGTTTTAAATTTAACGTATTTGATCTTCTAGGATGGTGTTGTCTCATGTCATCAAATGAAATGCCCCAAAATCAAGTGTCGATATCTTATGCCGAAATTGCTTGGCATGTGCTGTCCTGTCTGTCTAGTTTAGATAAAAATAAGAAAGCAAGAGAGAGAGAGTTATTGGCACTAACCAAAAAGCATCATCTACGTAGCAAACCTATGCTCCGTGCCAGCAGGCTATGAGCTTCATTCCAGGCTATGAGCTTCTTTGGAAATTCAAGAAACTGACTCAAGAAAACTCCATTTGCACAAGTTTTGAAGGTGTATTTTACCACGTCAAGCATAATTGGTTAGAAGGACTATTTATTGTATTTTGAATTTGACAACACAAAACGTAAGAGTTAAAGTGAATGACCTAATATGAAAGATGAGGTCTCATAGATCTACCGGGTGTCCCAAATAAAAGGTAACAGATTTGATCAGGGCTAGCGATGCCAATTTACCTCCAATCAATTCGCAATTACTTTTAAGCTAATCCTGAAAAATTAACTTGAACATAGATACCTCGTTTATTGATATTGGTGCTTTCAAAGTTGAAATATTATTCTTTAAAGTTCAAATTTAATTCCACCTCAAGGATTTGCTTAGGCCAAAGCGGCAAGGCTCTGGTTTGGAGGTGTAGCCAAATTTAAACTTTCAAGATTAATATTTCAACGTTGGAAGCATAAATATCTGCAGCGAGGTATCTTTGTTCAAGTTAACTATTCTGGATTAGTTTAAAACCTATTGCGAATTGATTGGAGCTAAATTGGCATTGATAACCCTGATCAAATCTGTTACTTTTTATTTGGGACACCCGGTATAAATAGCCTATCGTGTTTGATAATCTCGACGCGTACATTAACAACACAAAGCCAGAGAAACAATGGCATGTGTCGGTTTTTCTTTGTCCTATTTACAGACCGCACCCTTTTGCTCAGGTCATTCACTTTAAGACTAAAATCATAACGAAGATTTCGATTCATAACGAAGGCAAGGATTAGAAACTTGTGTATATTCTATTGTCGAAAATTAGGAAAACGTAGGCCGATTTATAAAGAATACTTTGATACAGAGTTGTGAAAAAAATAGAATTAGGAGCACACATTGCTCATAGATTTAGGACCGTGTTTTTTAGGTTTTTAGAACCGTGTTTTTTAAAGGCAATAGATCACTGTAAAAGTGGCTTGGTCCACTCTCTTTTGATTCCTGTTAATTGCTAACCAACCAAATCATGCTAGTTTTCGAGTTCAACAACGGCGTGTTTGTATTCTGTTCTTAAAGTACCTAAAGTACCTTACCGTTGAAGAGGGCCTAACTACTCGAAGAAAACAGGCATCAGTTTGGTCTTTTGCACTTTTTTATTTACTCTCAGTGCTGAATAGTTTCGCCCTACCACTATATCTATATTATATTATACCACTATATTATATCTTTAGAGCAACCTACCACTATATGTGGTGGTATATTGCCTTCAAGTATGTACAGTATTAGAAAGTTTTCATTTTGTAAGTAACAACACAAACTTAATATTTATTATGACACATCGAGACTTATATTCTGACATTGCAAAGTAGCACTTGTTTATACTTTATAAAGAATTGAAAAATGCTCAGATTGTTGTTCTCCTTTGCTCTGTGAATTCTTTCCGAAATTTCTGGTTGATTTTAGGGAGAGAGAATTAGGTGACAAGCATTGATTTTATTCGACCAGAAAAGCTGACCTTACAAAATAAATGATGAGTCAAAAAACATTTAGGCATATGATTTAGCTTTCTGTCAGAAATCCCTACGTCAACTGAAAACAACAGATCTGTTGTTGCGAAATCTGCCTCCGAAAAATTCGCCAGGAATGGCTGAACTGTACTTAATCTCCACAAGCCTAAACTCATTTTGTTATAAGAAACCGCTTATTGGTAGCCTGTGCGCAGACTCTACCAAATTGGTAGAGTCTGCGCGCAGGCTACTTATAGGAAACTGTTGTAGCCTCTTCTAGAAAATTAAGAAACTCTGCTAGAAAAGATCAGAGGTCAATTCAACGTTGAGAAACTTTTTCAATTTTAGTTATGAGTTGCATGCAAAGTGCTTTTAAACAGAAAGCGTATCACGAATGCAAATGATACTAAAAAGAAAAATTTCTGTTCATAATTTGGTTCTTTCTTGTAGATTTGGGTTCAAAAAGCGGTCCTCGATGAATTTTGATAAAATGTGAAATTCACTTTCACGAAAAAATAAGAAACTCTCCAAGGAACTTTTACTATAAGAATTAGGCCCTACGTTAAGAAACCCTACTGCAAAAATCAGAGCCAAGATTGTTACAAAAAGAAAAGGAAGGTGTATCGTTTTTGCTTCCTGTTTGTTCATAGCATTTTGCAATAACATGACTTGGTTTGCCTGTTTGGCGTTAACTTTCTGTTGCAAATACATGTGTCATCAAAGGAAAAGACCGAACAATTTACCAGAATCCTATTTTTAGCCATCAAAAGTTTAAAGTGCGTTGTTTTTCCTTCCTGTTTGTGCACATGTTCACAAGTTCGGCACAATGGAAATTGCGGGGCAGCCTCGTTACCATGTTCTTTGCGAAACAGTCAAAAGTGAAAGTCCAAAAATTTGTTGGACGAGGATGAGAAAACAAGAAGACGGCAAATGAACAGCATAAAGCTTCCCAACGCAAGAAATATGAGGTAAAGTCCTATTTGATCTGTGTACTGCCGAATAAAGCTCTGACCAGCTTCCTGTGTGTTTCGCAAGAACCCCTGGAGAGCTGTGAAGGTGGCCTCCGTAGTTAGTTAGGCCCATAAGAACATTTCATACAAGTCCCAGCTTGTTTTTGGCAATACCACATTCTAGAAGACGCATATGCAAGAAGAATTGCAAGAAATAGCGGAGGGTAAGAATTTATTCTAAAAGACATAATTTCTGTTTCCGAAACAGTTTTAAAGTTTCTCGATTCCGGTTGAGTTGGTATTTAAAATTGAAGGACTGTCTTCTTGTGGCTTGCTTGAGCTTGTTGGGCAAGAAATAGGCCTACTCACACTCTGAAAAGACCAGTTTTAAAAAGGAAATAATTAATTTTATTTCACACAACAAAATGAAAATCATTGCACCTGGCAGGAATCGAGCTTGAATCAACTTACTTGGCACTAGTCTAGCCGTTTTCTGCCAAGTCAGAGAATTGCACTTAATTAACACCATTCACTGTTCAGAAAGAATCATTCAAGCCCCAACTCATCACACCAGCACTTGCAACTGCTTCTTTAATCCCAGCGCGTTGGTATAAAACCCACAATAACCTTCATCTGGCCTTTCCGATTGGTTTAGTTGACCACACAAGCCAAAGAACAAATCTTGAGTCTGGAATTTATCAATGGGATTATGATTGCTCTAAGAACCCAAGTCAGTTCATGAGTAGTCCCAAAAAATGATCACATCTTATTTTTAAAAGTCTTATATGTACTGTAGTTAATTTTTCAGCGCCAATGGTGTAGTGGATTGATTGTTGGACTAGTATCCAAAAGAAGAACTACGAAACAAGAGCAAAAGCTTGCTACTGTGGTTTCCAGATTTCTGGAAACTTGATTCATGTTGCCTCTGTTGAGAAGCATTTTAAACATTATTTGAATAGAGAATTAAAATAATTAATTGGGCGGTTGCAGCAAGCATTTGCTCTTTGTTTTGTAGTTCTTCTTTCGGATAATGGGTCTACTCGTAGGCTAGCACAGTCCAACAATAAATCTATTACACCTCTTACAGTGAAAAATTGAACCACACATGAGACTTCTAAAACTAAGATGTGATCATTTTTTGGGACTACTCACAAATTGACTTTGGTTTTTAGAGCAACCATAATCCCATTGATAAATTCCAGACTCAAGATTTGCTCTTTGGGTTGTGTGGTCAACTAAACCCACCGGAAAGGCCAGATGAACGTTATTGTGGGTTTTTAGCAACCTTCTGGGATTAAAGAAGCAGTTTGATCACTAAGAGAGTGTGATGAGTTGGGCTCGAATGATTCTTTCTGAACAGTGAGTGGTGGTGCAATTCTCTGACTTAGCAGAGAGAATAATTATATACCATTATTTCTGCCAAGCCAGAGAAGTGCACTAGAAACTTTCAAGAAGAAAACATTGGCTGGATTTCACCAAATTTTTTTTGAAAAAATAAAATAAGCCACATTTTTGCCCTCCTTAGTATATTAATTGTAATATTAAATAGCATTGCAAGCAAATCCTAAGGGCGTGCCCATAAAAACATGGGTACACGCAAAGCTTTGTAAGAATTTCTCTGATAGCTTCAGCTGTGGAAGAAAACAATTGAAATCAAGCAATAAACAAAATGGTTGAAACTTTGGAACAACTTTGAAAATTTGTTCAATTCCAAAAGGATGTAGTTTAAAAGAAGTTCTAGAAAATTGAAAAATTTACCAGCCAAAGAGTATTCACAAGTGACCCCATTACAAAATTGTGTGAAATTTATCTTTACCAAATTGAAGATTGTGATGCCTATTGCATTCCTTTGTAGGTAAACAAGCACCCAATAAGAAATGGTGCGCTCTCCGGATTATGCAATTTCAGAAAGTAAGCAAGACACAATGAAATCCAAACAAATAAATGACAAATGCACAAAAAGGGACAGAACAGAAACAAGAAAAACATTTTCAAATGTGTCTCCCAGGACTTTCAAAGTTGTTGTAATTGGTGACATGTCAGTTGGTAAAACATGCCTTGTTTGCCGCTTATGTGGTGGGAAGTTTCCTGAATATACTGAGACAACAATAGGAGTTGATTTTTTAGAATGCACATTGGAAGTTGAAGGGGAGCCAGTAAAGGTACAATATAAATAGATATGATCTTGTCTACTGGGTGTCCCAAAAAAGTTGTGCCCCATCTGTACGGTTGCTGTGGAGGAGCTGTAACTTCTATTGCCCCGTTTTTGATACGGTTACATAGGATATGCTTCAACTTAGAGTTTGAGACCTTGTGCTAGCCAATCGGACAAGCGGTTGCTGATTTATGGCGCAAGAAAGTCAAAAAAGTGGAAACTTCAAAAACAGCACTTTCTTTGTTCTCCAAAAATGGCATAATCAAGTAAATATTGCAAGAAAAGGTTCTAGCGTTTTATTTGAATTTTTTATGCATTTTGCAATGGGTTAATGGTATTGTGTTATCAGTAAACAATACGATTAACCCTTTATCAACTGTAAAAACAATTCTAATACAGCTCTAGAACCCTTTCTTGCAGTATTTACTTGATTTTGGCATTTTTAGAGAACAAAGAAAGTGCTGTTTTTGAAGTCTTCACTTTTTTGACTTTCTTGCGCCATAAATCAGCAACTGCTTGTCCGATTGGCTATCACAAGATCTCAAACTCTAAGTTGAAGTATATCCAATGCAACTGTATCAACAACGGGACAATAGAAGTTACAGCTCCTCCACAGCAGCCGCACAAATGGGGCACAGCTTTTTTGGGACACCCTGTATTTCTAGAGCCAATGTAAAACCTCTCCCTGTTTTAAAGGGGTTATATTTTGTGGTTCAAAGCTAAATTGTTTGAGATCAGACCTCATTAATGTGCACGAGTGCCGCTCGCAGGCACAAAATTTAATTTCACATTTGATGCTGGCATCCTTACTGTACTCAGAGTGGTTTTAATGCAGGCACATTTTTCCCAATCATTTGCTCGCAGGCACAGAATACTTTTAATGAGGCTTGTTTGAGATCTTGAGCAGTTCAAGATAACTTAGTCCAAGTTATCGAGGTGCAACTGTAACTCAAAAATTAAGGTCTCCTGAATAGATAAATGTTTGAACAGCTGAAGTAATGCATGATCTATCGTGCCCTGCCATATTGGATACTTTGTTATATCAGACCCAGTACATAGTTATGTCAAAGGGGTGTGGATATCTTGAACTAGACTTCTGGATCAAATTTTCCAACATTTAAGCTCCACAGCGATGAAATGAAGCTTATTCAGGTTACCTCATTGGTTAGGCAACCAGTTGCGTAGCTACAGAGCCAGCCCTGCTATTCTTTACACTTGGGAGTTCCTTTTAGTCGTGTTTCAGAATTGTTAGCAAATTTGATCAAGGATTTTAGGTCTGTTTTGAAGGATTCTGAGGTTGAACAAATCTCGCCCCCAGAGTGAGTTCGTCGCTCTACCTCTACTCTGGGATACAAGTGGCCGTTCTGCAATTTGATTGGCTATTCGAAAACAATAGATAACACAAACTATTTCTCGAAATCTTACTAATTATTCGAATAACAACAATAAAATCTCGTCACTAAGCAACAACCACTACAATGTTGCTTTGTTGTTTGGAATCGAGGTCACATAATGAGCATTACCCTGCCAACCGCAAATCCATAATGGCTGCTAATCCACCCTTATTTTGGGCGGATTGGGACTATGTGTACCTGGGTGTTCACTGGACTGATGATATGAGTCAAAGTTTTGCTCTATTGAATTGAATTGTTATTTATTGTTACAGTCATATTCCGCTAAAACTTGTTTGAAGCGGAATGGGTATTGTGGGGGTATGGTTAGGGGGGAATGGAGCAAAAACAAGGACTCATGTAATAAGTCTAGGTGTTCACTCGGCTTCGTGACTAGCGTATGACGTAAGAACACCCTGGGAACGAGGTTGAGGTTGAACTTAATTTTTTTAAACCACTCATAACTAGGGAACGATGCAAAACCGATTTGAACCAAATAAATTTTGTTAATTGCGTAAACCTGATGAAAATTTATTGCATAATTTCACAAGTCAAGAAAACCCCCGTGATTCTTGTAATTCTGCAAGATTGCTCCTGAACAGCACCCAGAATTCCGCAAAATGTCTGAAACGCTAGAAAAAGTACCCCTAAAAATGGGTAGTCCCCATACCAACAAGATATAAAGTTACCATCCCCTCCCAAAAAAAGTCGCATATTTAACATAAATACAGATGCATACATGGGATTTTTTTCATATTTTGGGCCCTCCATAGTAAGAGTATGTTTTGTCATTGTACTTCTTGATAAACGATAATCACATTTTCTTGTTATTTTTAGCTGCAGCTTTGGGATACGGCAGGACAAGAACGATTTAGGCATAGCATGGTTCCACATTATTACCGTAACGTCGATGCAGTGGTCTATGTTTTCGACGTTACACGTCGGTCAAGTTTTGAAAACATTCCTCGTTGGTTGCAAGAATTTCAAACGCAAGCATTAAACAATAGGCGAGTACCTCAAATTATTATCGGCAATAAATGCGATTTACATGCAGATCGTCAAGTTCGTACTAGCGAAGTAAAAAGTGTTGCTAATCATTATGGACTACCTTATTGGGAAACTTCAGCAAAGAGCGACTTGGAGAAAGACACTATCGAAGTTATTTTTAAATCTTTAGCAGAAAGTTTGAAATTGAAGACGCCAATTATGGAATTCCCACCGGAATATTCTGGTGTGATAAACCGACATAACCAATCTGGAGTTCGCATGAGTCAATCTATCGCCGCAACGAATAACTCCGGCTCGCAAAGCATGAGTGGTAGTGATAAGAATCGATCCCAGACTCCTACGAAGAAGAACAATTGCTGTAATGGGTAACGGTCAATCCGTTGTGTTATCATCGATGGTGTTATGTCGTAATATGTGGCCTAATATGGTGGCCTTTCAATGGTGGCCTTGCATATGTGGCCTAACATGGTGGCCTAATAATGTGGTCGTCTAACGTAAGAGATCTCTTGTTGGTGCATGTAGAGATCTTGTTGTTGCTGTTGGAGTCCGCAAGATATACCGACAGAGATATAAGGTAAACGTTAATTTCTTTAAGGGTTTATTTCTACTAGGCAAACTTAATATCTGCCGCCCGGGCGACCCAAAACGACAACATTTTGAAAAATCACCAGAACTTGATGATATTGAAGTTCTTCGACCGTTCTAGGTACCGTGTTATTTTAGAGAGGATTGCTACCTTATTCCCTTGGGAAATAGTGATTAGGCCATAATTTGAAAAAACATTATGTTGTGCGGTTGCGGTGTCTAAAACATCTTATTTGTAACAAAAAAGTATTTTGTGTTTTCGTACGAAAATTTGAGTACGGGATAAGTTCAGAAGATAGATATTACAATTTGATTGTAATAATTTAAAATTTCGGAGGTAGCTCCAAACTCAGGTGGCTTGTAAATCGGAAGTTTGAAACAATTTATAGGATATACACGAAAGCACAAAAAGAAAAGTTATTGAAAATCAGTAACATTATTAATCATTGGTGCTTTTTCAAAAATTTCCAGTTGTTTTGGGTCGTCCGGTATAAGCGTTAGTTTCTACTTGATTTTTAACTATTGTTTCTGAACAGTGGGGGGCAGGCCCACCATTGCAGTTGATTTCTTCAAAATCGGGTACAAAGGATCCCTTAAATTAAAACAGCCCCATTTATAGTCGAAAAAAAATCTTTGTTTTCTAACAGCAGCTGGTAGGTCATAATGCAAAGAAATTCCTTTCAGATCCATTTATAGCGTTATTTTAAGTTTTTGAATCAAGTTTCCCTGCGCCAATCTTGTTCTCTTTTTAACCCAGCAAGACGAAAAAGCTGCCACTTTGCTCGAAGGGTTGTTCTTGTTTAAACCTTGAGAGAATTGCAAAGTCATTTCATCGTAGAGCTCCATCCACACCACACCAAGTCAAAGAGATTTTAAATGACTGCGAGAGCCGGCACGTATCAAGATTTTTTTAGTGTCATTGGCATGTTTGGCTAGTGCTGTTTTAGACTGAATTTCATCAATCAAAAAGGCTAAAAATCCTCAAATTTAATAGACTCTTCCACAATGACGTCAGTTCTTTTGAAATACATCCTTCACATCGATATGATGTGGAGCTAACTCCCAAAAACCTGCGTTTCTCTCAGCAGCGCATGGAATAGTTTTGGACGTGTATTTGCGTCAAACTAGGCATGGTGTAGATTTCTTGCTGTGCTGGGAACGTTCATCGTTCGCCCAGAATTGAATTTAATTGTGAAAAAGGTCTATTCCTGGGGACAGAGTAACAGAGTATGGGTATTCTGGACACGATCAGTGTGGGCCTAAATATATAAATGTCGTTAGGTTATCTTGTTTGTCTTCATTGATATCTTTCCTGTTCTTATTTGCTTCCTGGCTTTGCTTGCTGTCGTTAGTTATGGCCTAAGTTTCAAACTGTTACCGCGCTTTGAAATTTATGGCCTGAGTTCCCAGGACGACGCTGCCTTATAACGACTGTCGCCCTGAAAACTAGTTCTCAGGCCATAAATTTCAAAGCGCGTTAACAGTTTGAAAGTTAGTCCATAACAAACGACAGCAAGCAAAGCCAGACAGCAAACCAGAAGATGAAAGATGCCAATGAAGACAAACAAGGTAAGTAACGACATTTATCCATTTAGGCCCAAACAAATCGTGCCCAGAATACGCATTGACAGAGAAGGCATTTTGATACATACATCCACGCTTATACCCCAAATGCATCCAACGTTTATGTCAAAATACGAAAACATTCCATCTCTTTTAACTTTAGAGGGAATTTAGCTTGTATTACATTAAAGTATGTCTCAAATTAGATGTCACGTGAAAATGCCAGCAAATAACAACAATTGAAGTGTTTTGCATGAGTACTTTTGCGTTATCGCAAATCTCACGTGACATCTAGTTCGAGACAAACTTACACCTGATTCCACAAAGATAGTAATTAGTAACTGATTTTATCGCACCTAGTATACGCTTCTTTACAGTGCCAATAGTTTAGAGGTCAGAACACGTTACTAATGAAATACTGCCCTATGATTGGCGCGACAAAAACTTGTCGCAGCTCGAAAGTTAATCCATTAAAGCTGGATTATAAACTACTGAGGGAGTAAAAAAATGTATCCACTTTGAAAACTCATACTGTAAAAACTATGAAATGGTTCGAAAAATACCAACTGCATAGCCTGACACCAAAGAGGGGGCACTTAACTATGCTTTATACCGGGTATCTGCCTCTGAACAGGGCATCATTTTCAGCCATTTGGNCCCCCCCCCCCCGGTTCCTGACTGACGCTTTAACTTAAATTTGGAAATGTATTTATAGTTTACAATGCATGATTTTGCTCTCAAATAAAAGACGTGCAAAAAGTTGGTACATGGATGGCTCTACTTCATTCGCTTTCAGACTGTTAGAATGGCAAAGGCCTCTTTTTGGCACAAGGTATTTTTTTATGATGACAAGGAAACTCATAAAACGTAAATATTCTCTCCCATCAATACTTGGAATAAAAAAGATTTTTTTCATTAGAATCTTTATCAGATTGAACAGAAAATTTGGACTATTTTTGAGCAATTGGAGAAAAACGATTTTGGCCAGTAACTAACTTTTGAAAGAAGTAAATCAACTATCGAAAATTAAGTTTAAACCCCATTGAGATGACGGACCTAAAATCTTGCGAATTGTTTGCGTACTTTTTCCAATATGATTTTTCAAACAGTGGATACATTTTTTGATTCGCCCAGTAGGTGTAAAACGTCGCTCACAACACAAAATCTCCGTTGTTTAGCAACAAAGAATCTCGCTCTTTGATTGACGTTGTAGAAACGCAGCTTTAAAGACCCATTGCTAACCAAGATCCTTTGTGCGCCGACAAGCAAGACAAAGAGTAGACCTAAATTAGCTATAATATAGCTAGGAATCTTACAAGCATACTTAAAGAACGCCGGTCAACCAGCATCCTTTGCGCGCTTCGCTTGTTGCCTTTCGACTGCGGCGGCCATTTTCATATGACAACATTCTCTGCAAAGCGCAACCGCAAAGGATGCTGGTTGACCGGCGTTCTTTAAAATAAGAGGATTTACGCCAAAAACGACTTTCAGATAATACGAAAGTCGACTTTGGCGCCGCGAAGGATCACGGTTAGCAATGGGTCTTTAAGACTACTGATTAAATTCTGTTGCCATTTTTTAGAACATTGTTTTTCTAAGGTCTTTATTTTCAAGGGCCTTCTACTTGCTGGCTAAAGCCATTTAATTTATGTAGTGTTTTGTAACGTGTTGTTTTAGCTTAACTTTTAGGATTTATTTTGTAAAATTAATAAAAATATTTTTTCCTAACTTTTAAGGTTACAATACAGAAAGTAAAGGTACATTAACAATTAACTAGATTTTAGCTTTAACGCTCGGATAAACTTGTTTTCCTGAAAATAGATGTCAGGTGAAATTTGCGATTAGGCGAAATTACTTATTAAAACTCGTTATTTATTTTGATTCGCGGCCTTACATGTATTTTGAGGTTTAAGTCATACTGTTCACGGGCAATAAAGTCCTTAGTGTAAGGTTCGAGAAAGATATATCATACGGGGTGTCTCAAAAATGATGTATGGCGTATGCCGAACCGTACAATTATAAATTATGCATAGATTTGAATAAACTACATACCACCTTAAAGCAAACAGGCTATTTCAGATGTAAGAGTTTGTTGCATTAAAATCGGTTATATGG
Source organism: Aurelia aurita (assembly GCA_004194415.1). NCBI lineage: Eukaryota > Metazoa > Cnidaria > Scyphozoa > Semaeostomeae > Ulmaridae > Aurelia > Aurelia aurita. The sequence goes on along the minus strand of REGM01000020.1, from coordinate 1,700,142 downwards.
TTCCAGAGTTATGGACAATTTTACTTGGAAGCTATTTTTAAAAAGTCTTAAGAAAATCTGAAAATTACGATCAAATTTCTCCCTGTTTTCTGCTTTAATAAGATATCAAGTGCATCAATTATCTTATTGGGAATTTAAATAAGCAACCCATATATATTACATGTCAGAGGCACATGTTTGTCGTTAGGTTAGGCCCCCTGTAGGATGACCATGACCGCTTTCATTTCTGAAGCTGAAACTTGGGGAAAACGTCATCGAAATTGTTAGTTCTATTTGAATTATGTTTGAAAATAGCTCCCAAGCAAATAACTCTAGAATGGTATGACCGATTGAGGTGGAATAAATTTCTTCATCTAAGTTAGGCTTTCTGCTACAAAATGATTGGTATTTCATTCAAATTGGTCCATAATATAAGATAGTAAATTTTGGCAAACACCGATACATAATTTTGGGACACCCGTTATATTGTAGCTCTGATGGCCCCTCTCCAGTCGTAGATCAATATGATTCCCAGCTTTAGATGATCCAGTTTTCGATTCGATTTTGTTGCAAACAGTTATCAATGTCCAGATAGATATTTGATACAAATATGATTGTCTTGAACAGAATACTGTAGACAGTATGGAAATTATGCTGTGGGAAGTTGCGGTTAAAAATTTCTTATTGGGCTGTATTTTTGCCAGAGTAATAGCTTAAACTAGGGGGGTTTCGCTAGTATCCCAGCATGCAACAGCAAAGAAGCATATGCGAATCGGTTATCGTAAGCAGCCATTTGCATTTGCTGCGTGTAGCGGTCAGCCGTGGAAGCTACCAAATGTTATCGTGCAGTCTGATTTCATCGGAACTCGTTTAACAGCAAAGAAACGTTCCATATTCAGACAATGGTATTGGGCAGCAGATTATTGACCTTTTCTCTCATTATTTATCTGGTTTCTTTCAATTTTTAAAGCTCAAACTGAGCTCAAACGCAAAAAATGTTTCATAAAAATTTGAGCTTTTACTTTCGAAAAAGATGTTTTTCCCGGTTAACCCCATTAGAATTTTCTTTAACAGGATTTTTCAAAAGCATTCTTACAAGGGGATAATGCCGTTTTTATGGAGAGGCTGTATAGGGAAAACCCTATTTGACAATTTGACAATAAAATTTGAAATGCTTCTGAAAAAATTTGCTCGTCTCAGCAGGCCTTTACGATTATCAGACATAATGTGTAGTTGATTAATATTTCATGTGATACAAATAGATTTTATTCATATATGGGCGGTAAGAGTAATACAGAGATGTAATTTTAGATTTTGGATTTTGCTAACAAACATTGTATAAACTCCGTAAGTTGTCCTGATGTAAATTTAATGTTCAATTGCTGTATTGATGAAGTAAACAAGCAAAGATAATATTGTTCTGTTTCTACTGGATATCTCAAAGGCTCAAAGGCATTTCTGGACCTCAAAACCTTTTCGTCATTTGAAGATCTTTATTATGAAGACTACTTGATAAAATGGAATGAAGCAAAATTTGGTTGATATCTCAAAGCCTGAAGTATTTTTGTGATTTACTGTATTTTTCTGACCACTGGAAATAACTAAATTTGAAATTATGAAAAATACCGGGTGCCCCTAAAAAGTACTCCTCTTTGAAAAATCACCGAAATTTGACTACATGGCCGATCTTTAAATTTATTTTTTTGACAAGTAGATCAAAAACCAAATTACGTTCCCAGGTATAGCTGATGTTGTGATTGGTTTTAAAATTAGCAAATTCAGCTCTTTTTACGGCTGCCTAGTTTTGAGTCATACTGAAAAAAGCCCTGATGATTACCAGATTATTTCTTTTTTGTATATTAAGCTTCTAGTTTGGTCATGAATGTCAGAAAGAAACGGAAACGATCATTGGAGACTTGAAGGATAATGAGAAATTTCAAAATAATGGCTCTTAGGCGAGATTTACGAAGTTGCTTAAAGAGCATAGCTCGGAATAAGATTTTTCAACCTGTCATTTTATACCCTTTCAGTAATGAAAACAATAATGTTGTCAGTTTTAAATATATTTGGATCATTGACAAAAGAGATTTTAAGAACATTTTATGATCGGTTTGACAATCGAGTTTTGGTGATTTTCTAGACGGGAGTAATTTTCTAGACGCGAGTGTCGTCATCCAATTCAATAAACGAAGCGGAAAATGGAACTGAGGTAATCAGTCTACCGGTACAGTGTAAACGTGGTCTTTATTCACGAAAGAGGTTCCCTTATTCCCTTGCTTGTTGTTAAAACAAAATTCGTTCTTTTGCCGCCCAAGGGAATGAATTCGTGAAGTTCTTTCGTGAATCGTAGATATTTTCTATTCTCCTGGCTATGGAAGAACTACTCTTTGCTTTCGATACGATGAACAAGATGGTTGTTACCCGGTTGTTATTCGATCAAGAGTTTGTGGGCTTTTTGCCCCAAAAACTATTCGACGTTTATTTACAACAGACATTTTGAAGAAACTATTCTGTTACTGGCCAGGAATGGAGCAAAATCATCTACATGATATTGTAGGTTCAAGAATTCCCAGTATCGAAGAGTGTTCACGAAAAATAGCGTGGGTGAAATGATTCGAGGTAAGTTTCTAGAAAGTTTTTTGATTGGCGCACCAAATCATATTTTTGTCCTGCAAGTGATGCGTTGCTGAAAATGAAAATAACTTTCTTTTGTTGTTTGTCTGGGTTATTTCCCTCATGTTTCGATTCGTATATAAAACGTTCGAAACGTTCATATTTATGTCGTAAAGCTACAAATTCCGTTTCGTTGGGTTGGTCCATTTCACCATGAAATGAGGAAAGCTGACTAAAACATCTCCAGATATCAATATATTTTTCTCATGCTGTTTGGCTGGGTATTCCCACTTTCGGTTCGAAAGATAGGCACTTTCATCATCACATGTCGTATAGTTACAAATTCCTCTTCCGGGTTTGTCAATCGCTCCGAGAGTAAAACGACGAAGGAAGCCATGCTCCGTGTTTCCCAATTTTCTCCTTGGAAACAAGGACAAACATTTCCCAAATCTCAAGATGCACTCATTTTTTAGAAGAAACCTTATACTATAGATACTGTAGTAGCCTCTTCCAGAAAACTAAGAAACTGCTAGTAGAAGCGACCAGAATTCAGTTCGAAGCCAAGAAACTTTTCAATTTTGATTATGAGTTACAAAGTATTTTTTAAGTGTATCACCAGCCCAAATCATACTAAAAAGCATCAATTCTGTTTATGATTTGGTTCCTTCTTGTAAATTGTTGTTTCAAAAAGCGATTCCTCAGTGAATTTTGCTAAATTGTGAAATTCAATTTATGAAAGATTAAGAAACTCTACAAGAAACTTTTGCTGTAAGAATTGAGTCCATAGTTGAGAAACCCTACTACAAAGTTTAGGGCCGAGTTTCTTATAAATAGATATGTGTAACTTTGTCATGATGCTTTGTTCGGGTATTCCCCCTGCTTTCTTTGCGGTTTGAAAAATTTGATTATTTCTCATGTGAAGTATCGGTACTGCATTGCCCATTTCCCCTTAGAAAACAAGGAAAAACATCCCCATAAAGTCAAGCTACAGTTTCGTTCAAGTTGCTTAGATAAAACAACCCGACATCGGTAAGTAACCTTCAGTTTATGAAAGGGAATGAATGAACTACCATGAATAATATTCAGAATCCCTGCTGAAGTCCATGTATAATGCAGCAAGCTACAGAACTCATTCAGATCTTAAATTTCCACGTGACGTGTAAAGAAATGCGTTGTATGCTGTAGTGGTATTTAATCACGATTTAATGATAGTTGGTAGTAACACAAGGAAGAGCAAGCTAGCTGGAGGTTCATGGAGAAAAAAGTCTTTTTTGTGCAGGTATAAACGAAATTTAAGTTGAAGTGCGGTTTCTACACGAACGTTTGGTAAAGTCACTTTAACTCTTGAAGAAGAGCAAATTCGTAGAGAGAAGCTCAATTCTACTTCGGCAAGATAGCTTCATGTTCACAAGGAAGTAACGACTGTTTCCACGTGTATAATCAGTCTATTTACGTGTTAAAAGTACAATTCTACGCGTAGATTTCGTGAAGTCATTCCTTGAGGAGGAGGATATCAATTGAGGAGCACTCTTTTTTCTTGGATTTCCAGTTCCCTTCCAGTGCGCTGTTTTAGAAGATGGATTACAAATACCATTTTAAAATCATCTTAGTTGGAAATGCTGGTGTTGGGAAAACAGCCATGGTTCGGAGATTCACTCGTGGGTTTTTCCCATTCCAAGAAGCACCAACAATTGGCGTGGATATGACTGTGAAAACAGTTGTGGTCGATGGAGAAAAAGTAAAAGTGAGTGCAGTTTATTATATTTAGAAAATTTAATTTGTTTAATCTTTCGTGCTTGTTAGTGGTATTCTTTAGTATGGTCCCACTGAGCAAAGTCAGGTTGATTCAACGTTGAATTCTGGTTGATATAAGGCGTTAACGTTGATCAACTACCGGGTGTCCCATAAAAAAGTTCTCCCGTTTAAAAAATCAGAAAACTCGATTATTAAACCTATCATGAAATTTCTTTTTGATCTCTTTTGTCAATGATCCAAATATATTTAAAGATGATAAAATGTTGTTTTCATTACTAAAAGGGGATAAAGTTACAGGTTGAAAAACCTTGTTCTGAGCTATACTCTTTAAACAACATTGTAAATCTTGCCTAAGGGTTATTATTTTGAGATTTTTCATTATCCTTCAAGTCTACAATGGTAGTTTGTGTTTCTTTCTGACATTTATGACCAAATTAGAAGCTTACAAAAAGAAATTAATCTGGTAATCATCAGTGCTTTTTACAGAATGCTTCAAAACCAGGCAGCCTTAAAAAGAGCTAAATGTGCTAATTTCGAAACCAATCACAAAATAAGCTATACCTAGGAAAATAATTTGTTCTTTGATCTACTTGCCAAAAAAAAGAAATTTAAAGATTGGTCATTTTACCAAATTTTGGTGAGTTTTCAAACAGGAGTACTTTTTTGGGACACGCGGTAGATATCAACATTCCATCAAAATTTTCTGACGCAATTTCAGCTTAGAATTTTACAGATGATTCGACGTTGATACAACGTTGATCTAACGTGTGCATTTCACCATTGACAACAAATTTCATCTTCAACGTTTCATCAATGCAGGTGTAACATTGAGAGTCAACTTTTGTTCGAAGTTTTATCAATGTTGTTTTCTCACTCAACATATCAAGGTATCATAAGCCAAGAAAGTTTTATTGACATACAGATAAAGGTCACGTCTGAAAGCTTTAAAATGCAAACTTTAGAGAAGACAAATACTTTATCTCCGGAAAATGTATCTCTCCAATCTTATTTTCCATATGTTGTGACCAGTGTCAGACGAAAATATTTAGTAAATTATTCTGTTAGCCAACGCAGTTTTCAAAAAAGTACATCATAGAGTAGAGTAGTTGAGCATATTACAGGGCTAGATTGAAAGCCTTGCCCTTTGTAACATGACTAGACCTATACATTGACTCGACCCTGCGTACCAAACCCACTCTGACAGTTCCCTTGGGTTATGTGGGTCTGGCATCCAGGGTTCATCGACTCAGCCTTCCCCCTGCGAAAACAGTTTACTAAGAGCCTGGGTTGGAGACATGATAAAGGTTTAGGTAAGACCTATTCCGGACCTATTTAACTCACAGGTCCTGCTCCTTTGTTGCCCTCTTTCATAAAATTCTATATCTATTGAAGGCATCTCGAAATTTGCTAATACTGTCTTACGCTTGATACAAACTTAACCTTCCGAGGCTGATAACCAGGATAACTCAGTAAATTTGTAACGGATTTGTTAAAAGTTTTTAATAAACACTAAGTTAAAATCTAAGATTTCTGTTTTGTCATATTTTTGCGTGCTTGCCAAACAAAGACCATTTTTGGGGACACCCTGTCCGTCAGGCCGTTTTAGGCCATTGTTTACGCAACCTTTGAAAAGGATTATTTTTTTCAATGCGATAAAAGATCACACTTTTTTACCCTTTGACTTTTCTACCGTTTGAATGAGTCACTGCAAGTAAATAGTTCATTACGCATATTTATTAACAAAGAACCAATAGACAAAATTCTATTGCGTTGCCGAATCGAGAACCCGCTGCCATCTTGCATAATTTATGTCCAACTGAATGAATAAATTTGATGTCACTACAGCGCATTCCAAACAAAAAATTGTGATGACCAATGTTTTTACGACCCGAGATAGATTTTGAAAACGCAAGTGAAAGACTTTCTTTAGAAATCCTATTCTAAATAAAGCATTCTATAATAAAGCTCGCCAAAAACTTCAAANTTCCCTTATTCCCTTGCTTGTTGTTAAAACAAAATTCGTTCTTTTGCCGCCCAAGGGAATGAATTCGTGAAGTTCTTTCGTGAATCGTAGATATTTTCTATCCTCCTGGCTATGGAAGAACTACTCTTTGCTTTCGATACGATGAACAAGATGGTTGTTACCCGGTTGTTATTCGATCAAGAGTTTGTGGGCTTTTTGCCCCAAAAACTATTCGACGTTTACTTACAACAGACATTTTGAAGAAACTATTCTGTTACTGGCCAGGAATGGAGCAAAATCATCTACATGATATTGTAGGTTCAAGAATTCCCAGTATCGAAGAGTGTTCACGAAAATAATGGGTGAAATGATTCGAGGTAGGTTTCCAGAAAATGCTTAGATTGGTCCACCAAATCATATTTTGATATTGCAACTGATGTGTTGAAAATAATCTTCTCTTGCTGTTTGTCTGGGTATTTCCTTGCCTGTTGATAACAGGCTAGGTATTTCCCTCATGTTTCGATTCAAATTCAGAAACTCGTCACTCAAATTCCGCTTCGTTGGGTTGGTCCATTTACATACATACATACTGATACATACATACAATTTATTTGATGAGCAGGTTAGTTGCTGGCAGCATTACAGCTGATGTGAACCTGCAAAAAATGAGGAAATGAGGAAAGCTAACTAAGGGTGTGTTTGATTGGTAATTCCAAACCTACCAGATTCTGAAAACAGTAGACTTCGCAGAGACGGAAATACATTTCCCAATCAAACACAGAAATCTTGGAAACGGTCGGTAGGTTTCGGATTCACCATGAAGGATCGCTAATGAAAACGAGAATCTCTCCAAAGTCTGCCAAGCCTTCTGCCTTTTGGAGCAGAAGGTTCAGAAGGCCTTCCAAACCCACCAAACCTACCGTTTCGAGAATTTGGGGGTCAATCAAACACAAATTCTGAGTCTACCAAGTCTACCGTTTTCAGAATTGGTAGCAATCAAACACACCCTAAAACATCTCCAGATATCAATATATTTTTCACATGCTGCTTGGCTGGGTATTCCCACTTTCGGTTTGAAAAAATAGGCACTTTCATCATCATATGTCGTAGAGTAACGAATTCCTCTTCCGGGTTTGTCAATCGCTCTGAATGTAAAATGAGGAAGAAAGCCATGCTCCGTGTTGCCCAATTTTCTCCATAGAAACAAGGACAAACATTTCCCAAATCTCAAGATACACTCATTTTTTTAGAAGAAACCTTATAGATCCTGTAGTAGCCTCTTCCAGAAACTAAGAAACTACTAGTAGAAGCGACTAGAATTCAGTTCGAAGCCAAGAAACTTTTCGATTTTGATTGAGTTATAAAGTATTTTTTTTAAGTGTATCACTAACCCAAATCATACTAAAAAGCATCAATTTTGTTTATGATTTGATTCCTTCTTGTAAATTGTTGTTTCAAAAAGCGATTCCTCATTGAATTTTGCTAAATTGTGAAATTCAATTTTATGAAAGATTAAGAAACTCTACAAGAAACTTTTACTATAAGAATTGAGTCCATAGTTAAGAAACCCTACTACAAAGTTTGGGGCCAAGCTTCTTATAAATAGATATGTGTAACTTTGTCATGATGCTTTGTTCGGGTATTCCCCCTGCTTTCTTTGGTTTGAAAAATTTGATTATTTCTCATGTGAAGTTTCGGAATGCACCTACTCTGTACCGCATTGCCCATTTCCCCCTTAGAAACAAGGAAAAACATCCCCATAAAGTCAAGCTACAGTTTCGTTCAAGTTGCTTAGATAAAACAACCAGTCATTGGTAAATAACCCTCAGTTTATGAAAGGGAATGAATGAACTACCATGAATAGCATTGAGAATCCCTGCTGAAGTCCATATATAATGCAGCAAGCTACAGAAATCATTCAGATCTTAAATTTTCACGTGACGTGTAAAGAAATGCGTTGTATGCTGTAGTGGTATTTAATCACGATTTAATGATAGTTGGTAGTAACACAAGGAAGAGCAAGCTAGCTAGAGGTTCATTGAGAAAAAAGTCATTTTTGTGCGGGTATAAACGAAATTTAAATTGAAGTGCGGTTTCTACACGAACGTTTCGTAAAGTCACTTTAACTCTTGAAGAAGAGCAAATTCGTAGAGAGAAGCTCAATTCAACTTCGGCAAGATAGCTTCATGTTCACAAGGAAGTAACGACTGTTTCCACGTGTATAANTTCATTGAGAAAAAAGTCATTTTTGTGCGGGTATAAACGAAATTTAAATTGAAGTGCGGTTTCTACACGAACGTTTCGTAAAGTCACTTTAACTCTTGAAGAAGAGCAAATTCGTAGAGAGAAGCTCAATTCAACTTCGGCAAGATAGCTTCATGTTCACAAGGAAGTAACGACTGTTTCCACGTGTATAATCAGTCTATTTACGTGTTTACAGTACAATTCTACGCGTAGATTTCGTGAAGTCATTCCTTGAGGAGGAGGATATCAATTGAGGAGCAGTCTTTTTTCTTGGATTTCCAGTTCCCTTCCAGTGCGCGGTTTTAGAAGATGGATTACAAATACCATTTTAAAATCATCTTAGTTGGAAATGCTGGTGTTGGGAAAACAGCCATGGTTCGGAGATTCACTCGTGGGTTTTTCCCATTCCAAGAAGCACCAACGATTGGCGTGGATATGACTGTGAAAACAGTTGTGGTCGATGGAGAAAAAGTAAAAGTGAGTGCAGTTTATTATATTTAGAAAATTTAATTTGTTTAATCTTTCGTGCCTGTTAGTGGTATTCTTTAGTATGGTCCCACTGAGCAAAGTCAGGTTGATTCAACGTTGAATTCTGGTTAATATAAGGCTTTAACGTTGATCAACTACCACCGGGTGTCCCATAAAAAAGTTCTCCCGTTTAAAAAATCACAAAACTCGATTATCAAACGTATCATGAAAGTTTCTTTTTGATCTCTTTTGTCAATGATCCAAATATATCGAAAGATGATAAAATGTTTTTTTCGTTACTAAAAGGGGATAAAATTACAGGTTGAAAAACCTTGTTCTGAGCTACATCGTAAATCTTGCCTAAGGGCCACTATTTTGAGATTTTTCATTATCCTTCAAGTCTACAATGGTAGTCTGTGTTTATTTCTGACATTTATGACCAAACTATAACCTTATGGAAAAAAGAAAATTAATCTGGTAATCATCAGTGTTCTTTGCAGTATGCTTCAAAACCAGGCAGCCTTAAAAAGAGCTACATGTGCTAATTTTAAAACCAATCACAAAATAAGCTATACCTAGGAAAATAATTTGTTCTTTGATGTACTTGCCAAAAAAAGAAATTTAAAGATCGGCCATTTAATCAAATTTTGGTGATTTTTCAAACAGGAGTACTTTTTTGGGACACGCGGTAGATATCAACATAAATTTTCTGACGCAATTTCAGCTTTAGAATTTTACAGTTGATTTGACGTTGATCTAACGTGTGCATTTCACCATTGACAACAAATTTAATCTTCAACGTTTCATCAATGCAGGTGTAACATTGAGAGTCAACTTTTGTTCGAAGTTTTATCAATGTTGTTTTCTCACTGAGGTATCATAAGCCAAGAATATGTTATTGACATACAGATAAAGGTCACGTCTGAAAGCTTTAAAATGCAAACTTTAGAGAAGACAAATACTTTATCTCCGGAAAATGTATCTCTCCAATCCTATTTTCCATATGTTGTGACCAGTGTCAGACGAAAATATTTAGTATATTATTCTGTTAGCCAACGCAGTTTTCAAAAAAGGACATGATTGAAAGCCTTGCCCTTTGTAACATGACTAGACCTATACATCGACTCGACCCTGTGGGTAGCAAACCCACTCTGACAGTTACCTTGGGTTATATGTGGGTCTCGCATCCAGGGTTCGTCGACACAGCCTTCCTCTGCGAAAAGCAGTTTACTAGAAACCTGGGTTGGAGACATGATAGAAGTTTAAGTAAGACCTATTTAACTCAAAGGTCCTGCTCCTTTCTTGCCCTCTTTCATAAAATTCTATATCTATTGAAGGCATCTCGAAATTTGCTAATACTATCTTACGCTTGATACAAACCTAACCTTCCGAGGCTGACAACTCGGTCAATTTGTAACGGATTTTTTAAAGGTTTTTACTAAACACTAAGTTCAAATCTAAGATTTCTGATGGTAGAAAATGAAATCCTTCTGTCTTGTCATATTTTTGCTAGTGCTTGCCAAACAAAGACCATTTTTGGGGACACCCTGTCCGTCAGGCCGTTTTAGGCCGTTGTTTACGCAACTTTTGAAAAGGATTATTTTTTTCAATGCGATAAAAGATCACACTTTTTTACCCTTTGACTTTTCTACCGTTTGAATGAGTCACTGCAAGTAAATAGTTCATTACGCATATTTATTAACAAAGAACCAATAGACAAAATTCTATTGCGTTGCCGAATTGAGAACCCGCTGCCATCTTGCATAATTTATGTCCAACTGAATGAATAAATTTCATGTCACTACAGCGCATTCCAAACAAAAAATTGTGATGACCAATGTTTTTACGACCCGAGATAGATTTTAAAAACGTAAGTGAAAGACTTTCTTTAGAAATCCTATTCTAAATAAAGCATTCTAAAATTAAACTCGCCAAAAACTTNGACTTTTCTACCGTTTGAATGAGTCACTGCAAGTAAATAGTTCATTACGCATATTTATTAACAAAGAACCAATAGACAAAATTCTATTGCGTTGCCGAATTGAGAACCCGCTGCCATCTTGCATAATTTATGTCCAACTGAATGAATAAATTTCATGTCACTACAGCGCATTCCAAACAAAAAATTGTGATGACCAATGTTTTTACGACCCGAGATAGATTTTAAAAACGTAAGTGAAAGACTTTCTTTAGAAATCCTATTCTAAATAAAGCATTCTAAAATTAAACTCGCCAAAAACTTAAAAGCCCAGCCCTATTCGGCAAATTCGTTAATTTTGCATGAGAGAGCCGCCCAGCTTCAGAATCATGCTTGCGTCCCTTCAGGGCGACCACACCTCACTGTTAGTCATGCTGCAGCATTTCTTCTTATCGTAAAGCCTGCAAAGCATGGTCAAACTGTGGCGAGACATAAACTATTGTTGTCTCATGTATACGCTGAAGAATCGCTAGTTAAGATGTAATCCATTTCATTTTGCATCGTATTTGACCACTCTCCGTCGCAGAGGCTGTTGTTTGCAAACGAGCAGAACGTGAAGCTCCGAATACTTCTTCCACTTTTCATTTACAGAACGCGGATCATTTCATCCGTCCTCCGGTAATACAGCCTCTGCGAAGGAGAGTGGTATTTGACAGTGGGGGTATCTTTGCAATGGTTCCAGATACAACTAATTCAACCCATCTGCTTGAGTTTCCCGAAAAATTTCTCCAACTTTAACTAACTATAGCGAAATGGTTTAAGAGAGATAACAGTAACATTTTGAAATATTTATACTCGCACTCCCAACAGTTAAACAGTTTAATAGTCTGAGTTTTAGTCTCTGCAAGATCAGGTTGCTAAATAAAAATTGCAGATCCAGCAAGCAAAAATTTGTTTTATGAGGTAAGGGCATACAAAATCCTAGTAATGAATGTCCCAAGGTTTTTCAAAATAGAACACAATTTACGCAGAGACACTCGAGACCTAGAATGATCTGATTGGTTAAAATATAACAGACATCAATTGAGTGTGGCTCAAGCAACTTTTATAGTCGCCTTATGCTACTCTCCTCCGCGATGTTACGGACCACGGAATCTCGGACCACGGGACCTCGGGACCAAGAAACTTCGCAGAGGAGAGTAGCCTTATGCAATCTTTAACACCGGGGCTAGACATCCTATGTATTATGCCCAGTGTTTTGGCCTTTCGACGATCATAGGGAGATCATATCATAAGTCTGTGATTGCCTGACCTATATGGCAAAGAACAAGGGATGAAAATCGAAGCTAGACTTTACGAATGGGAATCAAAACTATTTCACAACTCCTTTAGAAAGGGCAACTGCAGCCTCGTGAAGTAAGTCGAACCATTGCGCAAAAGTCACATGTTCGTCAGCAGCATTTGATTGACCTCACAGGGTCACATGCATCATAAATTAATCTGACCCCTGTGATCAACCCTGGGAAAATTCCTTCACTCAACTGCAAAAATATAACCACAAATGCACATTCGATTGCATTTCATTCACATTTTTAATGACGTCTTGCTCAACAAGGTAAAAGTTGTATTCTAAGATCAACAACAATGGTAAATTGACGCTAACTTGTCGTAGCGGGTCGCTTCCATTTCACTTTCATCATGGTGGTGGTATTTGGTTGAAGATCAACCCGTGATCCTAGCTACTTGAAAACAGCTTCCTATTGATAGGCGTGACGCAAAAATGCACGCAAATGACACCTGTAATTGTTTATAAGAAACACTTTTAAGAAACTCAACTCTCGGATCACCAAAAATTCAAAAGACTCGAATACTAGAAAAATATTACTGAAGAAACGTTTTTATTCGCCTGAAGCACACCTCCGCTTGTTAGCCTTACTTTATTAAAGTACGGCTAACAACTGGGCACTACTTGAGTAATGCATAAACAGAGACATATTTTCATAAAACTGGCTTTGAAATGTTTACGAAGGCACAGGAGACTCCTGGCCAATAAATGCAACGTGAATTTGAGGAAACTTCCAAGAAAGTGTTAAGAAACTTTCAGTACTCAGAATATGATAATTTTAGAAAAGTTTCAGTACTGGGTCAAATCCTCAGTTTCTTACAAAGATACGTGTATTAGCAACTCACCTAAGAAAGTGAGGATGTGCCTCTTGCAGAACATAATTAGGGCCGTAATTTCTCTCAATATCATCCAAAAAAGTTCCAACAAAGGGTCCCATAATTCCTGCATGTTTTATACCTTTCTGTTCGATCATGTACCGTTTTTTCCAAAAATTGCATACACATAGTTCCACGTCACCGTCAAAATGTTTACCTATGCTTGTTGATTTGGTTCAAGAAGAAAGTTACCCCTTCTCCAAGAATTTGCAAAAACCTTTCCTTGAATCTTCTCAAAACGGCCAAAAATTCGCATGCACTATAATGCCTTATGCCTTCTTGTGAACAGAAGAAATTCAACCCAACAAGCTCCAAAACAAGGGCAAAACAATCACCTAACACGTTCACAAGAAACCTTAATTGAACTGAAATCTTTAGGTAATACCGTTTTGACCAAGCCGAAATTTCTCAAAATTTCTTCCCTTAACGGTGTGGTAAAAGTTTTAAGACTCTAGGTAGATTAATACTTTAGGTTATTGTAGCATGATTTAGATCAAACAGTGGATGCTTGACTTGCCTGGGTAACAGTTTTTACAATATCTCAGCTATCAAGGACCAACGATTATTTCAGAAATTATATTGTTTTTCTGTTTTCTTACAGTTCAAAATATGGGATAGTGCTGGACAAGAGCGTTTCAAAAGCTTAACAACAAGTTACTATAGAAACTCAGATGCCGCCATATTGGTTTACGGTATCGATGACGAAGAATCGTTTGAAAGCTTACATCGATGGACGAAGGAACTCGATCGATGCGGGAAAGATGGCCTAGTCAAAATAATAGTCGGGAATAAATCGGACCTTGACGAGAAAAGAGCCGTATCTCAAGAAAGTGCTGTTGGTTTTGCATTAGCAGACAACGCAGCAGCAGCTGTCGAGTGCTCTGCGAAGGAGAATGAAAATATAGAGCAACTTTTCCAAGCGTTAGCAAGGAAATTGATAAGTATGAATTCAGGACAATTTGGCAAAGCTTACATCAAGGATGTGAATAAAAATATAAAGAATTCAGACCCTTCTGCAGAAAGACTTATAAAAACAACCAATCAAAGCCAAGATGACAGTGGACAAAATAAGCCAAAGTTGTTTAATTGGCCTTGTTTATCATCGGGATGTTTTCGTAAAATGTGTGGGCTTTGTTGAACTTGAATTTTATTTGTTCAAAATTGCGTCTGACGCTCTGTGATACTACCCTGGCTACCAGAGTCAACTCTGGTCACCACTATAACATCAGAAAGAGCAAGGTCAAAGAATGTCTCGGGAGAGCCAGAAAGAAACTTGCAATTTTGAAATGAATACGGCCGCCACTGTGGTGACAAATTTTGCGCTCTTGTTGTAATAAATTAATGGATGGTTGGTTGTCCTTGATTTTCTTTCAATCAGGGTTTTGGCATTAAAGTGAACGTTCAGGTATAGTAAGTGCAATCAAATTCAAGCTTGTTTAGGGCTTCAAAAAGGCTATGCAATGCTGTACAACCTTATGCAGCCTTTCAAAATTACCGTAAAATTCATATTCCCAAAATTGCTGGAAAATGATTTTGGTAAAAGATCTACCTCGTCCCCAGGGTCTTTTGTCATAAAACCAAAAGCCCTGGGGACGAGGTTGGTAAAAGATGCTTATCTGCGGAGCGGCTTATACGTGGGTTTTGAGGTATTTTCCATCATGAGAACTTTTTTTTAAGTTGACATCTTTCCTCGGTGTCCTAATTCAAAGAATGCCTTGCAAATACTGGCTTGCCTTTCTATGAAGTACTTATAAGCTTAAAACTAATGACGTCTTGCAAACAAGATTTGAGGAATTGTTAGGTGTAGTGAACAGAAATTCATCCTTTGTAAATCAGGGCATCTTTTAACATCCACAACATACAGCAGCCCCTTCAGTGTCCCCACCAGTCATGCCCATTTTCCCCTTAGTGAGGTGCCCTTAAAAAAACTTTGTTCCAAAAATTCATTATTATGAGTGATGAGTCCTAAACTTATGGCGTTACTTTAAAGGCCAACTAAGGCAACAGAGACTTGTTCTTGAGCATGTTAAAAACCTTGAAAAACAGATTCGTACAGCTCCTTCTATTGACTTTTTAAAATACCCTTTTAGGATTACGTATCTTAAGGTGCCCTTTCAATAGATTCCCCACCAGTAACAATGTCTTAAAAGATGCCCTGTTGTAAATGAAAAACAATCCCTTCAGCATTATTGTGAGGTCGGAGGCATGAAAAACTCGGCGTTCCAAGGATGAAAATTCTCATAAATTAGTCCTTTTAAAATTTCTTAAATCTACCACTCTTGAATTATAATAATTAAATATCTCCTAATATAAATTTCTGATTGACCCTATTGGAACTATACTTGTATGTTGTCATAATTTACTTTCCACATTTTGCAAATTTTGTCGTAAAAAGTCAATAAGAGCTTGCCAAGCCTGCCCTTGTGCCAAACTATGCTCCGGAATGTTTCCTCCCCATGCGTACAAAAAACCTACGTCCTTCAAGAACGAGAAAGTACACATTGGCATAAAGGGTGGTTCTATTAAATGACCTGTCCCAGGGAAGTTAACAAGTGTAAGCTCGGGCATGTTATGTCTTTTCAAGCGTGCTTGCATTTTTTCAGATAATTTAGTCGCGTTTATACATTGGTCATCGTCTCCAGATATCGTCATTATCTTTCCTCTGATTTTCTCCACCTCAATTTCAACTTCCTTTATTTCATCATCATTCTCATAAATACCACGCCCTACCATGACGTCATCAACCATAGTGACGTCATCCAGTGTTAGCTCCCTCATAAATCCGATCATTTCTCCTGCGTAGCGCACAGGCGTTGCAATGCAGTGTAGTGGCGATATAGCAACAACAGCTTTGACAACACTGGTCTCCGCAGCTACTTGTAATACTAACTGAGCACCAAGTGAAACGCCCACAACCCCGATACCATTTCGTTGGACTCGGTCGTGAGTTGAAAACCAATTAACTGCCTCTAGAAAGTATTCCAAGTCGAGTCCCTTTTGATTATTTGGTAAGTCTTTGTATCCAAAATAAGCTAATGCTAAGACGGCGAAGCCATGTGATGCTAATAATGCAGCCCTGTGCTCGAGCAGCCCTCCATTACTTCCAAATAAGTCGATAACTCCTGTAAAAATAAATAGCACATCTTTACAAGGTCGTACACAGCATAGGGGCAGCAAGGGGTCAGTTGCGCCCCTAAAAATCACACGAAAACAATCAAATTTACAGTAATTTTGACCTGATTTGAGGAAATATTCCCTCTTTGCCCCTCTAGATATTTTGAGCTGTGTACGGCCATGCATCTTTATTGGAGATATATATAGAGAGCATTGGGGACTGCAAAATCGCGTTGAGCATGTTTTTTTCACTGGCACTTGCAAGTTTGGAGATGAACTGTAGAAAATCACTCATTCGGACAGAAGCGCACGAGCCAGCAGGGCTCAACCAATGGAAACAGTAATATGTTAGATCTAAGTTAGGCCAAATTAGTATTTTAGCAATGGGGATATAAAGCGATTGCAGTTCATTCGATCTTCAATTTTCCAAGAGAATTGATCAAACGTGGGGGAATTTTATGAGGCATTCGTTGCGACGGTTTGACTCTTAGTTTTTCGTAATTTCAAACCGTGCAAATGAAGCACTTTTTATGAGGCTGTTACAGGGGCCGAGGTCCCTTGCCAGAGCCTCTTTTATCATTAACCATTATCATTATCCTTTCCAATAACTCGGTGCAACAGAAAGTTTTTCCATAAAACTGAGAAAATTTTCCACCTGCAAAAGGCTTGCCGCTTGCCGGTGTGGAGAGGTGTTGAAATTAGCAGGAAAAAATTGTCTATGTCATACCTGGATATCGTCCACCGCCTTTTTTAGGTATAAAAAGTGCTCCTCTGATGCGTCCAACTTCAATCTCAATGCGTTCTACATTTTCTGTAGTATATGTTCTTTGCACAGTGGCTGTTGCAACTGCTTTCATCCGTTGGTTGAATTCTCCATCTTTCGAATTCCTTGAAGCAGCTTCCGTATTTTGCACGTGACCATGAAATAACTCAATCTTAAATTCTATTGGTTTATCGATATTTCCTGGAATATAACGCAGTCCTCTTCTCTCTCCAGGAGCGGGAACCATGCTCCAAAACAACCCCATATCATCAACACCCTTGTAAGTGCCCCCATATGAGGGGTCTCGTCGTAAATCCAACTCGCCTTGTGAATCTGCGATAAAATGTCCATATGATTCAAAAATTGCTTGCTTGTTTGTTCGTAACTCTGCTCGCAAGGTTGCATGCTGCCATGGCCTAAGTTTCGTAACCTTCATGCTGAATCTCTGATCGACTAGAAGTCTTTTTGCTGGGGCAATGATTCTTGCCCCAGACATAATTTGCTGTTACTATGATCTAGCGTTAAAAAGACTCAACGGTTTTGGCCTACTAAGTCGACAGGTTTTTGTGAAATAGATTCTCCCGCATCTCGTGCCTAAACCTCGTGCTCAAAGTATCAGCCAAGTTTACGCAAGTTCTGGTTGTCAGGCCAGAAGTTCAACGTTCAACCGCAACAATGTTATTTGTTCAAAAGAGTATTGTGACGTTTTAACAATCTTGATTGATTGATAGCAGCGCGGCAAATGTTGACAGATGTTCTTTGCACACCTTTTTGCCAATTCAATAAACAATACAAGAGAGGCGGAAGGTCCTAAGTAAGGTTCGGGCCGGTTGGGGGCAGACTCAATGAAAACAAGCAAAGACACATCATCGAGGCTCTATTTTTTACCATATTTGTGATATCATTGCCCACCACCCGTGCAACAGCTGCAACCGCTGCAACAGTATGCTTATATACACAATGGAAATCTTATTTGAAACCACTAACCAGGCCGAGATAGGAACCCGGGGCAAAGTGCCTCCACAAATTTTCGAAAGAGCGGTGTTTTGACATCAAGGTGCCCTTTTGTAAGACAAGAAAGCCCGCAGGCCTCTCCTTGTTGACACACCCGAACGTATACCATTTCCAGGTTAAAAGGTACCCTCCCGAAAACCGTGCCAAAAAAAGCTTCCTACGTCCCAGAACTGGGCTCCGACACAAGAAACAGGTAGCCAGTTTTTTAGTAATAAATTGAGGAGTTCACAGTGTAAAACCACTAGCAAACTTGCGTTGCAACGCTCCGCAGCAACGATAATTCGTAGGTGCTGAGCTCCCCCCTTCCAACAAAGCATTGTATTCTGAGGACCCAATAACCCCTTAAAAATTAGAAAGTCAAGAAAGTGTGCTGGATATGATGCTGATGTTCTTTCTATGTACATTGTAAATAAAATTAGCTACGTTTGTGAATAATACCATGCTTAATGTTTTTTAAAGTTTGGCTGAATCATGGGCGTTAAGAAACGAGGTAGTTGTTCCTACAACAGTTTTTTCGTCCCTATGCCCGTGCCCTGTTTTCCTTGTATCCCTGTGTCCTGAAAATTTGAGTGACTGTGAACTGACGCAACAACAACAGCCTTCACGGGCATAGGGACACAGGGAGGAAAAACTGTTGTAGGAATAACTACCGCGTTTCTTCACGCCCATGCCTGAATTAAGTAAAAATTAGTTTTAGCTTAGCTTTTAGTTTAGTTTAGTTGACAATAAGTGTTACGCTACAGATTGTAACTATTGAATTGTATTATTTATTATTATCATGACTGTAAATAAGAAAAGGATTTTACTAGATATTTCAATAAATTAGAATTGCAGATGGCTGGAAGAAAGAATTTAGTTATCATGATATTCTTTACAATCTTTGTCTTCTGTTACTTCTTGAAGGCCATGAAACATATTCCCCCTATGTTCATACAGTACATACACATTTTTAGGTAAGGAACCTTGGCTTGAAGTTGAGGCTGCATTTCTTATTTGTGGCAAAATTAGGCTTAAAGTCCTCACAGGTTCCCAGGTCCCTACTTGTTTCTGTGCCATAAAACTCGGATATCAGTCTAGATAACAGTCTGGAACGAAGGAGGATTTTCGAACGCGAAAAATGAATGAATGTCGAATCTCGTTCGTCGATACTTAGAACAAGACTCACGATTTAGGTCCCTTCACTTTCGCTCATTGAATTGAATAGATGTTGTTGTTGTCGCTTCAGTGAGGTAGTTGTAGCGACATATTAAGTTCAGGGGAGCGAAACTAAACGAAAATAATGAGTCTAACTAGACTGATTGTATAGTTATCGCTGTTATGTAAAAATGTTGTTGTTGTTGTTGGTGTTGCAATACCTGGGACTATGTACCGAGTCTAAGTTAGAACATTTCGGATTCTGAGCCCGTGTCGTTCAAAATCAGTTCCTAAAAGTATGGACAATTTTAGCCTCAATTTCTTTATAAATGTGTTCCAAAAAATGTCCAGAAGAATAAACAATTCGGTTCATATGAATCTTGAGTAGTAAGTCATGAGAAGAAAAAAGTATAATAGTGCTGAATTGTGTCCATATCTCTCATCAACATATCAATGCAAAAACGTAAAATAAATTAACTAACAATTTAACTGTGAACACAATTTGACATCATACATTTTTTGTACGTTGCTACAAACAAATTACTTAATTTAGGAGCGTCGAGAGAGGGAAGCAAAGAACATCACTATTCGGCCCATGAATGCTTACTTAAGGCTAGTTTCCAGTCCAGGCTAGCTTCCAGTCCGTGGAATTGTCCGAGCGGGCAGAATTTTACACAATCAAAAGTCACTCAACCCTAAATTTCTATTCAATAGACAATAACGCTAAAGATGGCGGTCCCAAAGACTCTGTTGTGTTTTGCTGCAAAGCATGCAGATAAAAAGCTCCCTGACGACCACCTAACGACGTAAGCATTTCGGTCTGCCGTTTCGACTAGCTAGCTTGGATTCAAATCGAGCTTGAATTCGAATGCACCATGGTTCGAAAGGAAGCCTTTCCAAAGCAGAAAAAGTAAAGTTTTGATTCGAATTGAAGTTTTAATTAAAGTTTCGCGTTCGAATTACGAAATGGTCCTATTTTTTTACATTGATTATTGGTTCCAGACTTTAACACAGCTAGCTAATCGAAACGACAGACCAAAATTTTTATGTCGTTAGGTGGTCGTCAGGGGGCTTTTTACCAGCATGCTTTGCGCGGCCGCCATCTTTAGCGTTATTGTCTATCGCAAAGCGATATTTTCTTTCGTAAAAAATAAAATTTCCGCCCGCTCGGAAAATTCCACTGACTGGAAACTGGCCTTAGGCCAAAGCGTTCAATTAGGCACTTCTTCTCTGGAAGTGATATATGGTCATTTGGAGTTATTTTCAATTTCACTTTCGTACAAGGATCTTAACCATTTTATTAAGGATTTCAATTGATCTTTCGAGGTCCGCAAAGGATCATGGGTGTTACTCATAAACCTTTGCTAAAAAGGTCTCTTTTCGATCTGCATCAAATCATCAATGATCCACTCTCTGCAGAATTATTTTGCTCCAGCAGATGACAACAAGTAATTACTTGTATCTCACAGAAGAGGTAGTTTCTTCGCTAATAGATTCTTAAAACCCTGAGAGCACTCTTGTTGGACAAGGAAGGCAACAACACCAGTGATTTAATCTGAGCACCTACACCACTCTCGACACCCCTAAAAACATTGATACAAGTACTTTCTATTAGAAAACTTCAGGAACAAACACTTCGACCATTTCACTCAGCATGCACGCAAGCACATGACTACCCAGGAGGGTGACAGAGTCCCCCCCAAAAAGAGTCTCGCTCAGGGTGGGTCTAGTCTCTAGGGCAAAAACTCATTAAATCTGTATTAACTAAATCTCTAGATTGGCAGAAGGAACAGGGAAAACGCGTCTCCGAAACCTATAGACATTGGTAAAGCGGCTGGGAAGCCTAAAACAAGAAAACAAAGATTTTTAGCTATGACTTGTCTGAGCAAAGGTTTTCCTATGGTAAAAGCAATGGCAGTTGTAAACATAACTAGCAGATAAATTAATTTTGTTATCATCAACATGATATCAAAGAGCTTTACTGCCTAAAACTTGATTCGCAGTGGAGTAAAAACGTGTTAAAATTGGGATAACGCATTTTCTAAACTCCTTATGAACGAATTTCTTATGAGTTTTTGCTTCCAAATGATGCGTTCTTCAAAGGCGCAGAAAACATCTCATATTGAGGAGAAAATACTTCCATGTTTTCCCCGAGGGGCAAATCACTCCAAAAATAGGGTAAGAAAATCTCTCAGATTTTTCATAGATTTTTGAGATTTTTTCTGAGATTTTCAAAGATTTTTTAAGATTTCTAAGACCTTTTGAGATTTTGAGATTTTTGAGATTTCAAAATTTATCGAGATGTTCAAAGATTTTGGAGATTTTGCAAGATTTGTGAGGATTTAAACAATTTTTGAGATTTCCAAAGAATTGTCGAAAGATTTTTTTGAGAATTTCTATCATTTGTTGGGGGAGATTTCTGGGATTTTTTGAGATTTTCGAAGATTCTTAGGATTTTCTTTGGGATTTCTAAGATTTTATGAAGATTTTTGAGATTTTCAAGAATTTTCGAGATTTTTGGGATTTTTGAAGATATTTTACGAAAGTGTACGAGGTTTTTGGAGTGATTTGCCCCTCGGTTTTCCGGCTGTTTTTCTAATGCATTTCTGACGCATTTTTGTTCTGGAGCCTTTTCAGCTATCAACAATAGCATACTAGCCTAAGCAGTGCTGTTACACAATTAACAAACAATAGCTATACTTAATGACAATATAATTAATCAATACACAGTAAAACACTGCATCATATAAGAACCTTCTGAGCTCAGTTTATCAGATAGTATAAAATCAATTCATCAATCAATCAATCAATCAATCAATCAATCAATTGAAATATTAAATCAATTCATCGAAGAGGGTTCAAGCTACTCAAAGGTGCATAAAAATTAAACCATTTTGAGCATCTAAAGTCTGTCCCAAAAGTCTCGCCACACATTATGTACCACAGACATGAAATACAACCATCGACAAAAATTATGAGACAAAAGCACGATTTCTAAAATTCTACCCCTTCCCCCGTTCTTCAATGTTTGAGACATCGCAAAGTATCTAGCGGGTCGCAGTCCAATCCGCAATCAATTATTCAACATTGAATAAGGGAGAAGGAAGGGGAAACTAAGATTTATGTCTTAAGAATTGTCTCAAAGTATTTTGTCCATGATTGTAGCATCTCTGTCTTTCAATATCTTTAAATATTGCTACATTTGGTAATGTTAAATAGATCAAAACAATCACCAATGTATTCGCTTTTCAAATAATATTTTGATTTGGTTACAGTTACAGTTTCACTGCCAAATTTTTCCCGAAAAATTAAATAGTGACAAGAATTTTTGGACAGACTTACCAGTTTTTAATCCACTATTTCTAGTTTTTTGTGAATTATTAATTAACTCAAAGTAGAAATTCGAATGTTTTCTTTAGAGGTCTTAAAATTAGCGGTTCTTATATGCAAGGTTTTTACTGAATCTATTTTTTACAAATATCTACTGCGATCTCGTACTGGGGAAACTAACGGTAAAATCAATGATGCAGCTAATTCTTGCTCCTACGCAGCCTCGCGTTATTGTTTTGATATTTATTGACAACCATTATAACCTCACACAGTTCGCGCTTTATTTGTTCGATATGTTGTACAATAAAACAACATACTAAAAATTTCTAAACAATTCGATATTCATGAGTAGCTAACAAGTTTTTCTCGGATTACAATATTGTGCTGCGGAGGAGCGTATGACGTAGTAATGATGTCATCATGGTGCATAATATCGTAAATCAAGGGTGAAGCGAAGTGCGTTGGATGAATTCGACGGATTCTGAACTAAAAACCAAAATGGTTGAAAATGGGAATTCCATCTAAACTATGTATTCGAAAATTTCACGGGTGATTTCCAAGGAGTGAATATGCCCATGTCCTAAAAACAACGAAGCCCAAACTACTGTTAAACCTTGTCAGGGCACGACTATGTTCAGGGCCGTCACAAAGGTAGTTGAGAAGGGGGTGTGGGTTTTAAGTTTGCCGACAAAAGGTGTGGTCACTGGTTATGGCCATTTTCAAAATAACGCAATGTATCTTGGGTAACATGAAAGTAACCTTCTTTTGGGTCGATTAGGGAAAATATTGCGACTTTCCAACAACTTTCGACGACAGAAATCGCTTCAAAATGGAGGATAGAAGATGATAACTCTTTTTGGCAGTTATCGTCGTAAAGCGAAAGACTTCGCAATAAAATGAAACATGAGTGATGTCGGTATTTAGAAGCAAGAAGGCCAAGGACTGCTGTATTAGTTTTGCAAATAAAGAGATATTATCAAAGAAATAAAGAAAATATCAAAATAATTCGAAAGAGAAACAACAAGGGGGATCAAACAGTTTCGAAACACTGATGGACACTGTCGATGCCATCCTATTGTTTTGATAACCTATCAAACACCTTCACTTTTTGGATCTAGGCCATATTTTAAAAAGGAATTTGGTTTTTTATGACATGTTGCTCTTATTTTCGGATCTTGCCTCGCATCGGATTGAATTTTGGACTGAAAATAGGAATTGATTTCAGGAAATTGTTTGGGTGGATTTTGCTGAACATTAGGCAGATTATCGGATTTCAGTACCCTGAATGCCCCTCTTAATTAACCCCATATTGTGATTCACAACGCACCATACATGCCATGATGACTTTCATCTATTCTACCGCTTAGTTGTCCCCAGTACTCGGGTTGTCACGCTAACAGAGGCGCTGTCCTATCCTCACCACTTACTTCAAACGGCAAAGCGGCAGTTGCTCGCCTTTTCACTCTAAACTCAAACGAAATTTGCTCAAATTCTCGATGAAATGTAAGGAAATAGGACAAAATCATTAAAGCAGTGATCCATTCGGTTATACTGCTGACAAGATGCATCTGATACCCTTTATCTGATGGTGTCCACTGCTCTTTAGAGTGTTTGTGTTTCTCGCTGTTCCATTGATTGGCTGCAACATATCTTGCTCCAATGCAAATTCCAAATGATACCATGCAAATAAGGGAGATCATCAAGCGAATGGAACACAATTTCTTGCTGTTGATGCCACAATTCACCATCTTGAACGATAGATATGTGTTGAGCCACATGTAGAGTACACCCCCAGTGAATGTGCATGCTGCTCCTGTTAGGTGTCCTTTCAACGAGGTTCCTTGATCAGCCTAAAAGAAAATGTATTCATATGAAAACTTAACTTTGAAAGTTATTGTTGAGGGTATTTTAAGCTGTGACTTTGCATCTTCCACTTGCAGGCGTTAAAAAGGATATTGCTATAGGTTTAGTTATAATATAACAACTGGCGACTATCATACAAATACTGTATGACCAAACAAGGATTTGTACCTGAAAAGTATGTACCTACCGGGTGTCCCAACTAAAAGGTAACAGATTTGATCAGGGCTAGCAATGCGAATTTAGCTCCAATCAATTCGCAATAAGTTTTAAAAAAATCCAGGAAAGTTAACTTGAACATAGATACCTTGCTGGTTGATACTTGTGCTTCCGAAGTTGAAGTATTAATCTTGAAAGTTTAAGTTTGCTTTCACCTCCAAACCAGAGCTTTGCCGCTTTGGCCTAAGCAAATTCTTGAAGCACAGTGAATAAATCAATAATAGCCTTATAAAATGTGGACAAAAATAAGATCATATTATATGGTATTTGCTAGATCTCACCTATTATGCATTTCTTAATTTTTCTTTAATTTTGAATCTTAATTTCGATGTGCTTCAGGAATTTGCTTAGGCCAAAACGTCAAAGCTCTGGTTTTAAAGAATAATATTTCAACTTTGGAAGCACCAATATCAATAAGCAAGGTAGTTATACTCAAGTTAACTTTTCAGGATTAGCTGAAAAGTTATTGCGCATTGATTGGAGCTAAATTGGCATCGCTAGCCCTAATCAAATCTGTTACCTTTTATTTGGGACACCCGGTACATTACAGATGAGCAAAAATATTGATAACGGTCATAAGAATCTAAATAAGCTTGGTTCTATTTCGGGCCCCAAGACTAATGGTGGTCGGGGTAAAGTGAATAAAATAATTTTCTGTAAGGTTGTTGTTGTTGTTGTCAATTTATTTTGATTCGATTTAACATCGTAGCTAACAATATATACATATATACATACATACACAAAGTTAACTAATCAAAATCGAACATACCTATAAAACAAATTAAATAAATTATAACATATACATAATTATACTGATAGAAACTAAATCAAGACATTAAACTGCACTGACAGGCACTACATTTGCAAGCTGGCCCGTCCCATTTTTTTATTAGATTTTTAAAACTTTTCAAATTTTCTGCTGATTTCAGCTCGTTTGGAAGGCCATTCCAAATTTGTGGCCCAATAGACATCAGACTGTTGGACCCAAAGGTAAGGTGATATTGTATTTATATGCAATACAACATTTTTCCAAGGATTTTTTAATCATTGTTCATTGACTTGCATTCAGATCTTGCAATTTGATTTGAATTTGTGACTTCAAAAAATAATGTTGGCCTGCATTTGATTCTGCAAAGATCCTCCTCCACAAAGGCTGCCATTTTCTTCTTTAAACATCTGTCTTGTGAATTGTTCAGTATTTGTTGGTACTGGCATGTAAAGGACTCTTTACAATTATACCACAGATCATGGTTTCGGGTGCAAGTAACAGGCCGTGGTAAAATCAACTAGCCAGAGTGGTCACCAAAGAAAGCTCTTTTGTAAGACAATGAAAAAGAAGTTGGCCTTAAAGGTTGCATGTGGCCTTAAAGAAGTTGGCCTTAGAAGTTGGCCTTGGTCTCCAAATTTAGGTTGAAACGATGATTTAGCAGTTTTTTGGTAAGCAATATCACACAGACCTTCACCTTTTTTTTTCAAAAATGAAAGTGGTTTATTTTAAGATAAATCCTTTCACTTCACAGAGGAAACAACCAAACATTCATATCTTTTACGATTGCACAGATATAAGTGGATTTTTTAACTGTCACTTTTTGGTGGCTTATGTGAAGCCACCAAACAAACTGCAGAAGACAATGGACACGTGCCTAAAACAATGGTGTTCACAGATTTGTTTACAGTTTAGCGATGGAGCCCCTTTAAGAAACCTCTTAATAAGGACTAAAGAATAAAAAGCTTAAGAAAGGAACAATATTTTAATTACCTGAAAACTTGCAACAATGGCTCCACCAATACATGTGATCACTCCAACAACAAGAGCAAATTGATTGACTCTGACAATCTTTCTATGTTCCTGCTCGTTCCATTCTGCGACAAAATTGTATTGTTTGTACCTCACAACTACCGTCATGAAGCCAAAGAAGCTGCCGAGACTCAGAAGCAGCGAAAATACATTCCTCTCAGGTTCTTGCTCTCCAGTCTCACTTATTGTTGGGAAGAATGGGTAAACATGATCATTGGAGACTGCAAGAAGATACGTCGTAATCACAGCCAACAATGACAGAACACAAAATGAGACAGGTAGGAGTCCTAATCCACAGTAGCAAAGCTTTGGCATTCTTGTGTTCATATAGAAATATTCTGAAAAGAGAAAACATAAAAAACTGTGAGTTTTGAGGTCATGGTGTGTTAGAGCATTCTGGTGGTGGGAAGGTGTTGTGGTGCAGTGGTGTAATACACTGTTCAGCACTGTTCAAAACTTAGCGTTTGAACGTGCTGGAACAAAAAAGTTGAATAAATTTTGAGTAAAAGTAACAATTTTACTATGACTGGCTTTATTCCGGCAAAAAGTGTTGAATTGTGTATTCTCTGATTTTGAAGCCACAATAGTTCATAGGGCACCAGTTTGAGCTTATCTCACAATATCAGCATCATAACTAGGGTTACAGACTTGTTTAGAGATTCAGCTTTGCTTTTGATCCCAGGGCTTGGTGCTAAAAATTGAAATCACCTTCAATGGAACAAGAACAGTTTGTAACAATTGCATCAGTTGACTTTATTTTACAATGCCATTTTAAAGCAATAAGCGATCGCAGACAAAGGGAATTCAATGACTGAATGGTCAACTTGCAAACGGAAACAAAAGAAACCGCAAATGATAGTCTGCAACCAGGATGGATAACTAACTCGTTGTAAAAGCAAAAAAGAGGTTTTTAAGGGAAAACATGAGCATATATCGAAAGACGAAGGATTGATCTAAACATCTGCAACTTCAACTTTATTTATCTCATTCAGAAGCTGAACAATTATTATTATGTAATTTTTTTACTTAAAGTTGGCTTTCCTAAGTTGGCTTTTCTAAAAAGAAACTCTAATTTACAATGAAAAAATCCGAAATTACAATGAAAAGCAAATTAATCAAAAAAACCTAAATCCTTGATAAAAACTTTGCACAATCTGCAGGTGCATGAATCACCATTCCACTGCTTTATTCTCCTTTTAAATCCCTGAAGTGTGTTACATTGTTGCAAAAGCTTGGGAGTGAGGACCATAAAAGGCAGCGTCTATACTGAATATTTTCTGTACCATAGGTTGTTGTTCTTATTTTTGGCAGCTGCAAATGACTTTCATTGCGCAGACTTTTCATTTCTTAGCTGCGTTTTTGTGCAAAAATATAAATATAAAAAAAAGGGCAATGCAATTCTCAAAAATATTTGTGTATACATAATTCAAAACTTTATTGCTCAGCTCCTGAATGAGATAAATAAAATCGAGGTGGCAGATGTTTGGATCTATCCTCCTACTTTCGATATAAATTCAATTATTCTCTTAACAATTCGTTTTCATTGCACAATGAGTTAGTTGTCCATCCCGGGTTCAGGCTGTCTTTTGCTGTTTCCTTTGTTAAGTTTGCGAGTTGACCACTCAGCTGTTGAATTCCCTTTGCCTGTCATCGGTACTCACTTTGAAATGGCATGTCAATCAAAGGCAACTGATGCAGGGACCGCGGAGTGTTTCAAAAGTGGAGGGGCTCAAAGGTATTTTTAGCCCTAGATAAGAACTAAACGAAATGAATTCAATGGGGAAATGGAAGATTTTACAAAACGTACAGAGGCTTTAGCCCCCCCCCACTCAGTATGGCTCTGCAGCCCATGAACTGATTTGTTACAAAATCTGCCCTTGTTTTTCATTGGTGTTAATGCTTAGAAGTGCACACCACCAGCCACCAAACACACTGGGGAGACAATCTTCATCACAAGGAAAATGCCATGTGTGTGGTCGATCACACGTACAGTATTTAGGGTCATTTCTCAGTACATGAAATTATTTCAAGTGTGTGCCAATGTGTCCGCGTGTGATCACACGCATTACATGACATAGAATGAGGAGACAAATAAAACCGGGGGTCTTGGGCAAAATGTCATGGAAAATTGTTTTGGACCATGCCCTTTTTGGCTTCCCTCAACAACTTCTCACAGGATTTGGACAAATTGGAAAATCAGCCATTGCGAGAAGTGGAGGGTGGGGGCAAACTCATTTTTTTAAACTTCGACAGAATGTGGGTAAAACATACTAATTCTCATGCTATTTATAATAAGAATGCAATTTTGTTCCACAAAGTAGACAAAAAAATTTAAGGTTGATTTTAAAGTCATTGGGCCAAAAAATTTAAAGTTTTAGAGCTGGTTGAATTTTAAACAATGAAAAGTCATTGGGCCATAGCGACAGTTACTCCCATAAAGAATCAAATTTCTGCTCGCTCAGAAAATTCCACTGACTGGAAACTACTGGCCAGGTTGGAAAGTTGGTTAACTGCACGCCGAATGTAATGAGACTGCAAAAATTGTGCGCATCAAAAATTTGTATCAAGATTGAACAAAAGCTTCGTTCTGATAAGCATTTTATCATCCTACGCAGAAAGTTCAAAAATTCCCATCAATGTGCACTGTGCACCATTTTAAAAATTTGCGCACCAGAGAATTTGACTGCCCCCTAAAGATCTTTGGCGTGCAGTACAAAGATTCCAACCTGGATAAATGGATCTTCTCCTGCAACTTGTCACCATCCTAACTGAAAGAATGCAAACCCACACATTGAAATTCCATTGTTTTAAGGACAATTGACCTATTGTCACATATTGTTTCAGACTAAATTACAATTGTGCATAAAAAAAGTTACCAGACTTGGCTGCCATTAGTTCTACCAAAATAGACATCCTTTCTTTTTGCAAATATTGCACAATCTTATGCCAAGCAGCTAGAGCAGCTAGCTTAAATTCTACTGTCCCTATAAATAAAGTACTAGCTTCACACTTATATCACTTGCCTTTGATCTTTTATCTTTAGTTTAGACTTTTTTTATATTTTACCAATTTACTTTTTAATTAGCGAGACTGATTTTGCATGAAAGAGAAAAAAAGTCAGTACGATGATCTTGTCACACACAACAAAACTTGCCTTCTTGATCACGATGAGAGGAGGGTCATGAAACCCCTTCGGCTTCGTTTCTGAGATGAAAGCTTGCTTGCCTAGTTTGGCATCCAATAAATATACTATTATTGCAATTGATTAACAAGAAAACCGTTGACGAAAAGTCTATAAATATTTTTCAATCTGTCAGCATTTGCAAAATTCCCAGTCACCAGCATTGTCTGCCTGCCCGGATGCAGATGTTGACGAAAATATTCCGAAATAAATATAACCTTCAGTTTATTAAGAGCTAAGAGGGGAGGGACAATGAGTGGAATCCCTGGAATCTAGACTCAGAATTTGCCTATTTAGATAGATTCTGTATTCAACAGTTCAATTGTCAATTCTTATACTCACCAGTGGGCATCTTCTAACTATTTTTCCTCATTCGCACCTGCGGCTGCCTTTCTTCTGTACGGGTCCGTCCGACTTGGATTTTGGGCCTAACTAAGTAAGTTTATCACGTCTTCTTCTTACTTCTGCTCTCAAACAACTGTGGAAATTGATAAACAAACTCTGTCACTTTCATTATTATCAATCCTACATTGTAATAGGCTTCAGTAGTTCCCCTCTGGTCGTTCAGGTCATTGCAGAACTTTCCTTTGATCAGTACCTGTTTTCTGTTGCGTCTTTCTTGGAAACCAAAACTTCTTCGTTCCGCTTTTGAAATCACAAGACCTGATTGCTAAACCTCGTTTTGATTTTCTATCCGCATAAGAGGCTTTCTCCTCCACAATCCCTAAAAACTAAGCAATAATAATAGTCAGTGAGTGCTGCATATTTGCTTTGCTCGCTAAATTGTTTGTCGAAATTTTTCCGTGTGTTTCGTTCCCTTTTTCCACCGCTTACTTTCAAATTATCCACAGCAATTACATTGGTTCCTGTTTCGAGCGTTTATTGCATTATTGATATGAACTGCAAACTAACAGTGGAAATTAGAAAATCGGAAAATCCATCCAATTGGCCCTAAGTCTATTTCCTCAAGTCCATCTGACAATCCATTTGCCGTAGTTCCTGGATCCGCAAATCCACCATTCCGTAAAGGAAGAAAGGAAAGAGAAAGAAAGAAAGGAATGGCGGATCCCTTTTCGTGTGCACAACGCTACCGTTAGCCATGCTTGTTTCATGGCATCTTTTGCGGCTTCGCTTGTTTTGATTTGTTGCTTGAGGGAATAGACTCTCCATGACGTCCTCTTTCTTTGATGAAAACTAAACTTTCGTAATAAAACAGCTGATATACTTAGCCAAAAAGCAATCTTTCGCCACAATTCTGAATTATTGTATCCCTGCCAGTGTGCACAACTCGTAGAGAGTAAAGTAATTCCAAGCTTTCTTCTCGAAACTTATCAAAACATTTTTTTATCTCGCTTCGATAAACGGAGATGACGAATCACGAATATTTTCCCGCCAAAGCAATTTGATTTGAGGTCTCGGTTGGAGATTCAGTCTCCCTTTAGTTACGAGGCTTATTGGTGATGGGGCACCTTTTCGGTTACTTTTTAAGTCATAATTTCTCTATTTTAACTGTGAATTTAAAACTAACAGTTCTGTAGAGGGAACTTTATCATTTATAAAAGCTCCGTGGCAGCAATTTACCAAAACTGCATCCGCCATTTACCAGAACAAACCGCTCTCCCCAGTCTCCGATTTTAATTGTCGAAATGGTCTATTCCATTTGTCTGTGATCGCTNGAAAGCAAGGCTCTTTCCACCAAGCAAGGCACAATTTTTAACGAAAAAGAACTGCATTGTCTTCGCTGAGCCAAATGACTGCAACCAAAGCAATCTTTCGCCACAATTCTGAATGATTGTATCCCTTCCAGTTTGCACAACTCATAGAGAGTAAAGTAATTCCAAGCTTTCTTCTCGAAACTTATCAAAACATTTGTTTTAGCTTGCTTTGATAAACCGAGATGACGAATCACGAATATTTTCCCGCCAAAGCAATTTGATTTGAAGTCTCGGTTGGAGATCCAGTCTCCCTTTAGTTACGAGGCTTATTGGTGATGGGGCACCTTTTCGGTTACTTTTTAAGTCATAATTTCTCTATTTTAACTGTGAATTTAAAACTAACAGTTCTGTAGAGGGAACTTTATCATTTATAAAAGCTCCGTGGCAGCAATTTACCAAAACTGCATCCGCCATTTACCAGAACAAACCGCTCTCCCCAGTCTCCGATTTTAATTGTCGAAATGGTCTATTCCATTTGTCTGTGATCGCTAATCGCTTTGAAGTGGCGTGTCAATCAAAAGCAACTGATGATGCTATTGTTACAAAATCTCAAAGTCTGCTCAAAACGTGGTGTCTAATTCAATTCGCATCAAAATGCTAATATATATTACCTGATTTATTTGTATATTTTTGTACTATTGCACTACACGCCACCAGAAGAATTTCGTTATCTCAAAATCTGCCTTTGCTGAAATCAGCTGTTGTTTCCAATTTTCACAATTTGTTAAAAACAAACTGTACCCAATTATGTGCTGGATATAAAATTGTATGATAGCACGCTCTTTAATGCTGTTCTAGTTTGAAACACAATTTCACCATTTCACAAAATTGCTTTGACAAGTTTCTAAAAAATTTTGATTTTCATTTGTAATCACAGTGTGTAGCCAAATAGGTAAGCTTGAGATCCTTGAGTAAATACTAAGTCTACAATTTTGCAGCTGTTTTGTGGAAAGTAATCAATCTAAGTGCTTGATTGACGAGCACATGCATCTCAAGCAAGTAAACAAGTCAATATTTGTGTTCATGGCATGATATCAAAGCAAGTAGGAAAGTGGAAACCTGGAGTTTTTCCAGAGGAAAGGTACTTTCAAATTATCACCTCTCATCAAATATTTCTCTGAGATTTTTGAAAAGGAAACCAACTTGCAGTTATGTCAACAATATGAGTATGCAGGATCTTTCATGAAAGAAGTTTGGATGTTTCTAGTGTAAGCAAAGAAATAGATGGTAAGCTTGAAGCAAGGTAAAACTTTTGAATTTTCTGGAAAAAATCTTATTTCCAAAATCAAACATTGCTGAGCAAGATTATCCTGGAAACTACAAGACTGCTTCTATGTCTCACCAAGAAGAAGGACTCTCGCAATTATTTCAACGATATACAAGAGAGTTTTTAAGTTGAAATGTAGATATCATTCAAAATATTTCCAAAAATTTAGACTGCGTTCAGCCTTGTTTCTAGTTGCTTTCATTAATTTCTACAACGAGGATGTTTCAAAGTTATTTCGACAAACTTCAAGAGTATTTTAAGGAAGAAATTTGGGGACTAAGGAAGAAGACATCTTGACAATTTGACTACCAATCTATATTTGAAATTGTGAATGCGTCAAGATCGAAATTTCATTGATTCAAATTCCTGTGGGACTGAAATGGCTACAATTCTGTATAGCTGAGCAGGTTCTAAACAACAACGTAGTCAATAAGACAGAGGTCTTTATTGGTGTTACCTGGAGCTAACGGATTCAATTTGCTGGCTGCGTAGACTTTGTCGTTCAATAAACGAAATTTACCTGCTTGTCTTTTAGCACCAGCAACTATCAAAATCGCTGTTAATATCGTCAAGCAGGGTGCTGCCTCTAGGAATTCTCATATAACATGACAGAAACAAAAACATGTGGAACACTTGTATCATTTATTTCCAAGCTACCATGGACAACAAATGTTGCACTTGGCTGGTCCTTTGCCGTCTTAGCCCCGCTTACAATAATTTCGACTCTGACTTTACTGATTTCGTTTATCGCCACTAAACAATGTCTGGCCAATTCTTCAACCATTCTGATCACCTTTCTAAGTGGAATCGACTTTTTAAATGGAGCAGTTTCATTATCGCTATACTCTATCGTTCATTTTCAAGCCAAGAAAGGAGATAATTGCGTTTTAGAAAAGGTGAGTCAATTTTTCGCCGTTACGCTACCTTACGCTTCTTCTTACGCGATAATACTTATCGCCATTGATCGATCATTACATATGAACCCGTCTCTATCGAGATCGAACTCTTGTATACGAAAGATTTTTGAAAGACCGCAAATATTTTGGGTTTTAACGTCGCTTGTTATTATTTCGCTACTACAAGCAGTTATTTACGATAGATTGTTTCATACTGGAAGGGCTGGAGCGACAATCATAATCGGAACAATTACGGTCGTTTCGTCAGTTACGATCTTCGCCGTGAGTATTATCTATATACGAGGATACTGGAGGATTCGACGTTTCGTTAACAGAAGCTCAATATATCGTAACAGCCAAACCTCGCAATCAATTTCGCAGCCTCGATATTTGAAAAGGCTCCAGAAAACTGTTTCCATATTGGTAATATCCTTACTAGCAACATATTCTCCGTTCTTTATTATACAGGCAGTGAGGTCTGTTCTTATGTTCCTCAAACAACCATTCGAAAACACATTTCTGTACCTCGATTTATCAGTTCTGGTTTGGAGTATGAATTTCGTTGTAAATAGCTGGATTATTTTGTCTATGAACAGAAAAGCGAAACACTGGCTTTTAACCAAACTGTCTATTTTCAGTATTAGAGAAAGACGTTCTGTGGAATGGGGATCGTCTGTCAATAGTGCAAGTACACGAATTGTGGCAATGACTCGATTTCGACAACGAAACAATCAAGCTTCTGTAATTGAGCTTCAGGCTCGTAAACGAATACCTTAGGTCATGGTGCTTAGGTAAAGAAGAAATTGTTTTAATGGTGCAGAATTAAAGAGCCACTGGGAAGCCCCTGCCTTCTAAACAACTTACTGCTGTTAGTGGATACATTTTGTCACTCTTCCTCTAGACTGGGTACAGGCCCATGTCCAAAGAAACTGCAGACTGTTGCTTTAGCCTTATAATGTTAAATAGAACATTTTTCCCAAGGGGGAACTTGCTATTGGTGGGGTCAGACACTTTTTGGGTCTCGATAAAGCCATTTTAGTATATTTTTGGGGCCACAATTTTGCAATATTTAGTATATCTTTGGAACAGGATGTGATTTTCTAGCAATCAACCCCAATTTTTAGATAATTTTTCAGTTTTTTTTCATTTTTAGTCAGCAATCTCACCTTCAAAAAGAGACAATGATATACTGCGAATAAAAACAACTGAAGAGTCTCGCATGAGGAATTTTGTGCTATCGCAAATCTCACGTAACATCTAATTNCTTTAGCCTTATAATGTTAAATAGAACATTTTTCCCAAGGGGGAACTTGCTATTGGTGGGGTCAGACACTTTTTGGGTCTCGATAAAGCCATTTTAGTATATTTTTGGGGCCACAATTTTGCAATATTTAGTATATCTTTGGAACAGGATGTGATTTTCTAGCAATCAACCCCAATTTTTAGATAATTTTTCAGTTTTTTTTCATTTTTAGTCAGCAATCTCACCTTCAAAAAGAGACAATGATATACTGCGAATAAAAACAACTGAAGAGTCTCGCATGAGGAATTTTGTGCTATCGCAAATCTCACGTAACATCTAATTTGAGATTTGAGACAGACTCTAATTTGGTACAAATGGCATTCTTTGCTGTTCTGCTGCAAAAAGTTCATTCATTAGACTTGTTACCTGAGGCCCTTGTTTCCATGCAGAAATCATTTTCTGTAAATCTATCTCAATTCAAAATAGGAAAAAATCGAAAAAATACTGCCAAATTTTTGAATAGCAGCGTTTTGGACAGTTAAATAACGAGTGAGGGTTCTATTCTATGAAATTTTTTTTAGTAGTTCTACAAAAGCTGCTGCTGATAATAAATGCTTTTCAAGATTCTTCACACTTTCAAACATCAAGTAGTTGGCGCGCGGCCTCAACAATCCAATCCTCCGCCAAAGTATACAAACGATACTTTGGCGGAGGAGTGTTGAGGCTGCGCGCAGGCTAACCAGTGTTGTTGTTCGTTGTTCGTTCTGTTCTATCTCGTTCTATCTTAGTGGTTCTATCACGTGAAAAAATCACGTGATCATCTTCTTCGCATGAAAAAGAGGCTACACTTTTGGCGCCAAATATTCAAAGATGGCTGACTTGAAAACTGGTCGAAAAAATAGTTTCTCTCTTGCGCGATGCCTTAGAAATTAGACCATAGAAGACCAAAGGATTGAATGATAACCATGTCATCATCTTCAGAACTTTCCTGTGAAGCTGATCAATGTGTGGAGTTCAAAAGCCCAGGCTATTTTCCATTTCCCTTCGCGCCATATGACATCCAAGAAGATTTCATGAAACATTTGTATTCTGCAGTCGAGGAAAGGAAAATTGGAATTTTTGAAAGTCCGACCGGTACTGTAAGTATTCAGAGAAGGGGGAGGGGGGCTATGTGCAGTGAAGATTTTGATATAGTGAATAGCGCACACGACACAGTGAGCCGAAAATCTGTCCTGCTGTTTGCACCGAAGAAGAAAAAGATAAAGGCTGGCCTTAAAAAAGTTTTTTGCTTGTCCCATATTTTTGCACTACCAACAATATGTTAACTTGCAAAGGAAAGAGTAAAAGTCATGCAAAAGTCACTGTTCTGCTAAAAAAAAGCATGAACTATAAATTATATATGAATTATAATATGCATAAACTCTTCACCAGGGTGCATTCCATGTAAACTCCACGCTGAAGATTATGCCTACAACAATGTAATATACGCCAGGAAAACAGTAGATCTGTTGAATTCAAATAATTTTCTATTGTTTCTATCAGATTTTCACGCCAAGACGCCAAGAAAATTTCTTTTCCTCGCCGAAGAT
Organism: Aurelia aurita; assembly: GCA_004194415.1. Classification (NCBI taxonomy): domain Eukaryota; kingdom Metazoa; phylum Cnidaria; class Scyphozoa; order Semaeostomeae; family Ulmaridae; genus Aurelia; species Aurelia aurita. Next base: position 1,663,859 of record REGM01000020.1, on the reverse strand, counting down.
CTTTGGGCCTTAGTGCATGAAATGCACCCTGGACTCTTCAACAAAATTTCTCAGCACCAAAAGATTTTGTTTCAGAAATTTATTCTACTCAGACGTAAACACCATCAGATGACTGGAATCAGCGTGTATTACAGACAGATCTGTGGCAGACAGACTCACTCTAAACAATAGAAAAGATAGAACAAAAGAAATTTGCGTAAATCTGTGGTGTGCGTATGACATACACAGATTCCGCCAGGGCCTAAACAGAATTCTTTGAAAATTCTTTTTTTTTCATCACTTGAAAAGTATTCCTAAAAATGTCCATTAAATTTTGAGCAGCCAACTGACTCACAAATTTTGTTGCTAAACCCGACCTGCATAATTATTCTTTGTTGCATGCTTGGAACTTACCAATGAAACATCTCACACATTGTGCAGAGAATGGAACTAAAAACGCATTTGGTTATTAAAAAGACAATGATAAAAAGATAAATTTTGTATTCCTTGCCTTATGCTTGTGCCAAAAATTTATTACTTATGCTCTTGAGAAAGAAAAACGGAAAAATCTTAACAAGCAAAGAGAAACCATGTCGGAAACTGCACCAAAACCTGACAATGTTTGGTGCACCGAAACCTCCAAATTTTTGTTTCTTGCACACTAAAGATCTTCAGCACAACTACTGAACAGGCATTTTCTTGGTGATGAGTTCTTGTTTCAAAATTCTTACAAATTCAACAAGTAAAATGACAAATCACTAGTCTTCACGCAGCCTCGACTCCTAATTGAGGCTGCGGGCAGGCTAGAAATCTCCAGCTGTGTTCAAATTGATACAAGAATAAGAAGAAATCTTAGGTCTATATTTTTATATTGTGCACTTTTTGTTATTTTCTCCTGCAGGGAAAGTCATTAAGTTTGATATGCGGTGTGTTAACATGGCTAAGAGATCATGACAGGAAACAACAAGCTGAACTGGAAAAAGTTTTGCAAACTGAACAAGGGTAGGAATTCAATGTTTGATATGTACAATAATGCTTAACAATTTAATATCTTAATTACAATGTCTTAATTACAAAACATGAATGTGTCTTTTTGAAATGAATATCTTATAAAATGATAAAAAATGTTGTTGTCTTTCTCCTGGCCTTACGATTCATAACAATGTTGCGCTTTCCACCGGACACGTCAATTTAATATCTATTCAAGATATATTTGGTACTACAGGTATCAAATGAACATCAGATTTTTTTTGCTTAGATTATCAGTAGAGGCACAATGATGATTTAGTTATTCCTCCGTCATCAACACATTTATTTGCGGCCAACCTGACCAAAGTCCAATGAACCAAAATATGTTCATAAAGTGACAGTACGACCATCTTCTACAACTTATTGCCATATTGCTACTTGTTAAAATTAAATTTCTGTTGTATTGCTGTTTTTCTTTCAGAAGTCAAGTCACCGTGGAGAGTGAGAGTACTGCTAGTGATGGTAAGTATAAGGTTATAGAATCCTGTTTTATTTGACATTAAGTGCTGACATGTTGTCTGATTGCCCAATTAAGTTCAAATCATGGCCCCAAAGCTTGGTTGTGATATTATAGGCACCAGAATGCAGTTATTTGCTAATATACTACTATTACTACCAAACTGTTTCCACAGAGTTGTCAGTATTCAGCTTTTCTTCCAGCGTGTTATAACATTGCCCCAGGTCTTTATTTCTTGCTATTTGAGGAACTTTGTTCCATCTAACATTGATTTCTTGCAGTTGTTTCTTTATGACATCAAGTAATTTGATTTTCTTTCTGCCTGTTGGATTTTTTGTTGGCAAGTCTGATTCAGCAAGTGCTTGTCTAGCTGGTGTATTTCCTGGTAGTCTGTATGCATGTCCAAACCATTTCACTCTCTGAATTGACTAATATAGATGTATTTAATACACAGTGCTATATTTTGATAATTTAAATTCAATATTATTGTTTGTAAAACCTTTTTTGGCAACTTATTGAAAGGGACATAGTAACCATCCTTGGAGTTTGGTACCAGGCCTCATTAAAAAGGATTAAAAATTTGCTGTGCCTGCCAGCAAATGGCTGAGAAAAACGTACCTGCGATCAAAGCACTCTGAGTACAGTAAAAGTGCCAGCAACTAATGTGTTATGATATTTTGTGCCTGCGAGCGTCGCTCGCGCGCTCACGGTACATTAAGTCTGTTATTAGGTCTGTTTGGTACCTCTACAAAAGTTTTCTGATACCCAGTACCAGTATCCAAGATTCAAACTAAATCATATCTCCTACTTTTCTCCAGAGCCAAGTTGGGTCAATGATTATGAAGAGAAACGGGTACAAAGAGATCTCCTGGACAAATTAAATGTAAGTTGCATATTCTGTCCTGTTCATCTTGCAAGTGGTTTGGGAGTATAAAAATTATGATTGATTACTTGGGCTTTTGCTACCAGGTGTTCCAAAAAAGTTCTCCCGTTTAAACAATCACCATAACTCGATTATCAAACCTATCATGAAATATTCTTTTTGACCTGTTTTGTCAATGATCCAAATATATTTAAAGAGGGGACTGCGCTTGATGAGATAATTGAGACAAACAACTTAACGCAGCTGATAGATGAACCAACTAATATACGGGGTGAAGGAATGTCCTGCATTGACCTAATCATTACTGACAAACCTAACTTATTTGTGGAATCTGGAGTTCATCTCTCTTTGGACAGTCGATGTCAGCATCAAATAATATATGGGAAACTTAACATATCTGTACCTTCTCCACCACCTTATAAAAGAACTCTTTGGGACTACTCCAAGGCAGATTCGCGATCAATCCACAATAAGATCAATGAAATTGACTGGCATTCTCGTTTTGATGGGGTTGGACCGGAGGAAATGACGGAGCTATTCACAAACAACCTGTACTCTATTCTCTCTTCAAATATCCCTAACAAAGTAGTGACATGTAATGACAAGGACCCCCCATGGATAACCCCACATCTCAAACAATCAATTAAACGCAAGCAAAGAACTTATAGAAATTTTGTTCAACATGGTAGGAGGGAAGAGGATTGGGAAAGAGTAAAAAATGTTCGCAATGCTACTTCAAAACTTATTGTCAATGCCAAGGAAAGCTACTTTTCGAAATTAGGCAGGAAATTGTCTGATCCAAATCAAGGTTTGAAAGAGTATTGGTCAACTCTTAACAGATTAATGAANTTTGGAAAAATATTTGAAAAATTGATTTTTGATGTCATATATGAGCACCTTTGTAATAATGGACTCCTAACTCCACATCAATCAGGTTTTCGCCCAGGTGACTCAACAATAAACCAGTTGTTAGCCATAACTCATAAAATTTATACTGCTTTTGAAGAAATTCCCAGCAAAGAAGCACGGGCGGTCTTCCTCGATCTTTCAAAGGCTTTTGATAGGGTCTGGCACGATGGACTACTTTACAAACTTGAGTGTAGCGGAATTTCTGGGCATCTTCTGTCATTACTTGGTAACTTTCTAGTAAATCGTAGACAGCGTGTTGTATTGAATGGCAAAAGCTCACAATGGGCACGAATATCTGCTGGAGTGCCACAAGGTTCCGTCTTGGGTCCCTTATTTTTCCTTGTATATATCAATGACATTGTGGAAAACCTGCATTGCGACGTCAAAATCTTTGCCGATGATACATCTCTTTTTTCTATTGTGAAGGATGAAAACGAAACTGCTGTTGAATTAAATAGGGATCTCGAAAGGGTTCGACTTTGGGCATGGCAATGGAAGATGAAATTCAACGCGGACAAAACGGAAGAAGTTATTTTCTCTTCAAAAAGACTCAGGCCCACTCACCCTCCTCTTTTCCTAGGGAACGATGAGGTGACGGTAAAAGCAGAGCACAAGCATCTTGGCATGATTCTCGATTCTAAGTTAGATTTTCAGAGTCATACTAAAGAGGCTATTGTCAAGGCAAGGCGAGGAATTGGTATGATAAGATATCTTTCTAAATATGTTTCTAGAGCTGTACTGGATCAGATTTATAAGTTATACGTGAGGCCCCATTTGGACTACGGCGATATCATCTATCATAGAGACGATCCTCAAATACATTTGAATTTTACCCAAAGACTTGAACAGACTCAGTATTCGGCTGCATTAGCTGTAACTGGAGCATGGAGAGGTACAAGTAGGAAAAGGCTCTACGATGAACTAGGCTGGGAAACCCTTTACCATAGGCGATGGTATAGACGTTTGTGTCATTTCTTTAAATTGATAAGGTCTCAATCACCCGAATATCTTTTTTCTGAAATTCCCCCTGAGCGTCAAATAATGTACAACCTTAGAAATCCACGGGTTTACGATCAAAATATTGTAAGAACTGTTCGCTTTTCAAACACCTATTTCAATAACACACTCCATGAGTGGAATTTACTTGACGACGAGATAAAAAATTCCTTGTCAATTTCTGAATTTAAGCGAAAACTGCTTGAAATTATAAAACCAGCGAAAAATTCCACTTATAACATTTCTGATATAGAAGGTGTTAGGTACTTGACTAAAATTCGCTTGATGTTTAGTGCTCTTAATGAACACAAATTCAGGCATAGATTTGAATGTTTAAACCCTTCTTGCGCCTGCGGCGAAGCGATAGAGGATAATGAACACTTTCTCCTGCACTGCCCTCTTTTTGAACCGATGCGCAGAGATCTCCTTGGTCAACTTTCCGACATTCCCGGGATCGATATTACATCATTAGATTCAAAATCCTTATGCCAACTGTTGCTATTTGGAAGCACCAACTTAACGGTTGTTGCAAATCGTATCATCTTAGAAGCGACGACGACATATATCAAAGCAACAAAGAGATTTAGTTAGGGTAGCTTTGCTTCCCGCTCCGGTGGGCGCGGGGGTCTGTTTTCGGAGGTGGTCTCTGGGGGCGGGCTTTCCCTGCTCGTCTGGGCGGGGAGCGGAGTTATCTTAAAGTCTGATTAATATCGCAGCGCTCGTTCCTTGTCCGTCCCTCGTTATGTAGTGTTTTTTAGTAATGCTTTGTTCTGTCCTTCGCAATGTAGTGTTTTATAGTATTGTTTTGTTGATAAACTATATAATGTATTAAATATTTATTGTAAGTGCTATTTATAGTAGGAGCTCGATGACCATGTGTCCATTCCCGCTATGAATAGCACAGTGTATCTATGTTTAGTTTATCTGTTAAGTGTATGTAGGTTTGATTTTATTGTGTATAAAAAAAAAAAAAAAAAAAAAAATATTTAAAGATGATAAAATCTTTGTTTTCATTACTTGAAGGGTATAAAATGACAGGTTGAAAACCTTATTCTGAGCTATACTCTTTAAGCAACATGGTAAATCTTGCCTAAAAGCTGTTCTTTTGAGATTTTTTACCATCTATCAAGTCTACAATGGTAGTTTGCGTTTCTTTCTGACATTTATGACCAAACTAGAACCTTGATCTACAAAAAGAAATTAATCTGGTAATCATCAGTGCTTTTTGTAGTATGCTTCAAAACCAGGCAGCCTTAAAAAGAGTTACATGTGCTAATTTCGAAACCAATCACAAAATCAGCTATACCTGAGAAAATAATTTGGTCTTTGATGAACTTCCCAAAAAAAGAAATTTAAAGATCGGCCATGTAATCGGATGTTGGTGATTTTTCAAACCAGGAGTACTTTTTTGGGACACCCGGTAGGTTTTAAACTTCTGTATTTTCACAGACATTTTCAAAAAGGTGTCCTCAGTACAACCAATGATATTCTTAAACTAGAACGTCTTAAAAACCCTTTAATGGAATACATAGTTACACTCTATGACGACGATAAATGGCCATAACAAGTGTCTATTTGCAATTACATGATTCATTCATTTGCAGTCAAAGAAAGCCAAGCAAGAAAAGAGCAAAGAAAAATTGGAACAAATTCGAAAATTTGCAGCAGCAAGAAAGAAAAGAAAGGTAGGGCATCAATTTCGATCAGCCACTAGATTTGCTCTAAGTTTCGTTTATTTAATCATGCAAGATTGCAACCATTACGGAGAAGTGAGCAAATGAAGCGAGCAGTTGCTGCGCTTGCTTCGCTTACTCACTCTTTCCTAAGGATTGCTTTTCGAGTAACCAAATGAACGACAATCGGAGCCAATCTAATCAGCCACAAAAGAACTACGAAACAAAAAAAGCTATTTTCGATCTTCACTTCGACTTCAGTTTTAATGAAACCATTCACTGAAATCTGTTCAATTATATCAATCTACAACCTAAAATTTCCCAATGATTTAGTACATTGTTTCTTGGAAATCTTTCTTCATAATCAAGATTTAAGAGGTTCAAATTTTTGTTTCACTGATGATTCATCTCCAAAGAGATAGCCAGTTACATCTTCTAGACTTAAATCTCCTGTTCGAATAATAATAGCCTATTGTTTGTTGAAAGACGCCTGCAGCAATCCGAGAAATTTTACGAAATTTATAAAATCAATGCCTACCTATTTCCTGAACAGTATTGTTGCAAAGAGTACAGTTGTTTCGTAACTTGACGCCCATGCAAACATTAATTAATCCATGGTAAGGTTCGAAAGACCTGCATATATTTTGAATACACGATTTTTTAATAAGGAACTTGGATCAACCCATAGGACTGCAATTTTCTCAATTTTACATAAAAAATTCCACTTTTTGGTACTCAAAATTTCTTAATTTGTTTCTTCATTTTGAGTGCATAAATTATGACGTAGTTTCTGAAATTGCTAAATATATGTTTCTTGTCGGGAAGGAAAAGTATTCTATTACTTTCCAAAAATAAACTGGAGTTGATATTACTCAAGAATATGCAGTTTTATGAAGAGTAGAGAAAATTATTCCTCTGACTCATGGCTCTGCGAAGGTGCTTCTTCATTGACGTCTGATTTTTTAAAACAGAGAGAAGAAAGTGCTACTGATGATGTTCAAAGAGAGGTTGGTAACAACGAGGCTGAGTTGAAAGATACGGCAATCATAGAAGAAGATGAAGATCTTATATTGAAAGATTATAGCAGCGATGCTGAAGAAAAAAAAGATAACGAATCCAGGTACACTATTATGCTACATATTTACTTTGAGTGTTAAAGGCTCTTAGCCAACCATGGTCCTTTGCGGGCTCTGTTTCATGAAAATGAACATTTTTGTGGTCTACGAAAATCGCTGCCGCAATAGAAATCTACTCGCAAAGGCTGCTGGTTGAACAAGAGCCTTTAATTCAACACACTTTGAGCTGATGAATCTTTTCAGTATTTTCTTGACGGCCCTTCGTCTTACCCTCAGGCTGTATTCACACTCGAAGCGGTCTTACTGCCGCTGCACAAGTAACATTAGCGTCTGCCCAAATAAGGCTTGTGCGTCATGAGACGAAGCCTTATTTTGAGAGTCAAGAAAAAACGCTTCAAATTTGAATTCAGTTTAGTGAATTCAGTTTTAGTTCTTGTGTTAAGCCTATTCTACATACTATACAACTTTTTATATTCATTTTTTTAATAGCTGCAAATATTCTCATAAGACCGATACATATTATACATATTCTCATAAGGTCTTTGATTTAAGTGAAAGATTCCAATACTTTAAAACTTTAATCTTCTGAAAATATTTTTTTTTTTATTTCGTGCCAGTTTTAAGACAATTGACGATTTTCATCTGGATGACCTTTGAGAGCAATTGTTTTATTACAGCCAGATATGATATGATTAGAAACATTTAGAATTACTTTATGTGCTTGCTCGAACTAATGAACTCTGACTAATTATATTTATTCTTTAACCAATTGACATCAGCAGTCTACAAATGATTAAAACTGAAATAAAGGAATTTATAATCAATGTGAATCATAACGCCTTAATAATAGCCCTTTTTACTTGCCATAAAAGAGGTTTGGATCGAGCGTCCAAATCTGGTAAATTTTTTTGTGAAGGAAAACGAAAGCATGACCCCCATTCTCAGTATGAACACTGCTAGCTGTGGGATGAAGTTGATGTTGTTTCGATCCAAACCTCTTTTCTGGCAAGTAAAAAGGTCTATTTAATCTATTTAGTAATTTTGCTCAAGCTCAGTTGACCTCTTTTTCAATCTCAGTTGACCTCTTTTTCAATCTCAGTTGACCTCTTTAGTGTCTCCGTTTTCTCGAGTATTTATTCAGAAAACAGAATGGCAAGCAATAAACAGACATGTTGTTTATCACACACGTAAATCACAAAACAAACTACAAAAACAAAGCGTGCCTTTCTAAAGGTCCTGGGCACGAGTCTTTTCGGTAAACAACTCAAATTTCATGGTCTACAAGTTCATGTATATTCCTGGACACCACAACCTCTTTTTCAGCTCAGCAAGTGAATCTGAAGAAGAAGAAGGAGAAGACAATTTCACCAGGGTGTGTTTATTGTTAACGATTTTTCATTGTTAAAAATAAGCATGCAGAAACCACAGGGAAATCAGATTAAACTGTTGATTTTTGTAGTTTTTGTTATTTGGTAATTTATTCTATTTTTGTATTAAATCAACCTCTTGTTATTTTCCGTGATTCTATTGTGCTACGCAGCGAACTTCATTGCCAAGAAGCGAAAGGAAAGAATCTCGCTCCTTCGCATTTTTTCGCCCTAGCTTCGCGCGCTCCTTCGCAGTTTCTTTCCCTTCGCTCCTTGGCAGTGGAAGTTCGCTGCGCAGCACAATAGAATCACGGAAAATAACAGGAGGTTGATTTAATACAAAATAGAATAAATTACCAAATAACAAAAACTATAAAAATCAACAGTTAATCTGGTTTCCCTGTGCTGAAACCTTGCAAAAGGCCCTTATTTTCTTATGAGAAGAAGTAGAACAAATCTCTACCTTTTTCGATGTTTTTATGAAGACAAAAACTGAATTTGTCACAAGTGCCGGTTGAGATATACATTGTGATTCATTTGGCCCAAATCAACGTAGAACCATTCAAAACCAGCATAGGGTTCAAATCTTTAAAAAGGTGAGTGTAAAATTATATTACATTTTTCTTTGAATAGAATGGCTTGAAAGGAACTTAGGGTATTTTGCTGTAGATCTGCCCAAGGGTGCCTACCTTGTACGAATTAGGTTTATTCGTAGTCCTGTTTTCGTGATACACGGATTAACAGGACAGCAATTACTCCGTGTACAATTTCACGAAAACAGGACCGCGAATAAACCCAATTCATACAAGGTAGGCGCCCTTGATCTGCCGTGGAAATTTTTTGATATCCCTATTATTTTCAAAATGGCGGTATTTATTATATTATAGGCTGTGATGTCATCAAATGTCTAAATCCTAAACCATAAGAGCGACAGATTTCTGCTTGCGACCATATTGTAGACCTTCATCAACTATGGTTTTCTTGAAGATTGTATCATTTTCCCAGTATTGATTTTGGATTTATGAGGATTTTAATTTCTTCAAAATATTCCATGAATTCTTTTAACGAAAATAAAAACGCTGAAATTTTGAAAATAATCAAGTTATCAAAAACTGTCCAGGGCAGATTTACAGCAAATTCCCTAAAGTTCCTTTCAAACTGTTCAATCAAAAGAAAAAGGTAATTGAATTTTACACCCACCTTTTAAAGATTTTAAAGATTTGAACCCTATGCCTTCGAAACCTGGGTACTGTTGATTTACTCGAAAAGCAAACTCAGTTTTGAATTGGATGCGATGAAATTGTTCCTACAGCTTGGTACACACTAGAGTAAAAACCTGTTAGAATTGCGATAACGCATTTTTGTGACTTACCGCTTCCAATGGAATCAAAAGTTTTTGATCCTATCCAAATGCTTTCGAAAAAATCTCAAATTGAGACACAAATAATTTTGACGATTCTTCCCTTCGCATTTCTAATGCATTTCGGACACGTTTTTGCTCTAGTTTGAACCAAGCTTAACAGAAAACAGGTAACAAACGTTTCACGTTTTGTATTTCATTTCATTTCATTTTCATCAAAATGCAAGCTATAAAACTAATAAACAACATATCTACGGTAGTTAAAAACATCAACACAATTTAACATGCAAACTTTTAATACTTTACTACCGATCTAATAACAAATTAGTAGCTTAGGAAACATAGAAAGAACTCTAATGAGCTTTCAGGCCAGGTGCCCATTGCCTCTATCAAGCTAAACATTCAGTGATTTATGAATATTAATTTCATTATTTCTTGAAATCATGCAAATTCTTTCCTTTTACCTCGATAAATTTACCTTCACAGATATACTACTGCAGTAGGACTCATTCTCAATTGGCTCAGTTTGTCAGCGAAATAAAGAAGAGTCCATTTGGTAAAAATACTAAGGTTGTGTCACTTGGATCCAGACAGGTAATTGTTTTGTTTTTGCTTTTATCATGCTCTTTCTCTAAAAAATCTTGTAATAATTGTACGGTATGCTTATTATGTTCAGCAGTGACATAAGATTAAAACTTTACTGCTGTTTGTTACTTTTCTGTTTCACAAAAGCCCTTCAAGTTTTTATCTTTAGTTCGCGCAGACATTTTTTCACTCAAGTGAAATTGAGTCTGAAGAGCGTTAGCTTCTGGAAACCTGGAAGACTGAGGCTAGTCTGCACTTTAGCGGACCAGCTTTGAATGTCGGCAAGTTATGGTTAGGGTTAGAGTTGGAGTTAGGTTTTGGAAATATGATTTTTAGGGTAAGTTAGGGTTAGTTAGGGCTAGTTAGGGTAAGTTAGAGCTAGTTAGGGTAAGGTAGGGTTTAGTTAGGGTTAGTAGGGTATTTGATAAAATGCGTTCCCTAGAGATATGACATAAAAGCTGGTCCGCTAAAGTGCAGTCGTCCCAAGACTGAAAACCAAAACTTTGCGCTGTATTTACAAATGCAAAATATTCAGTTTTTTGTATGGGAAATGTATTTCTTTGCAGAGTTTTTGTATCAATCAAGAAGTACGAAGATTAGGCAGTGTTAGCAGAATAAATGAAAGATGTCTGGAATTACAACGAGCGAAAAACGGTAGGTGTTTGAAGCTATCGTTGACAGAGTTTTTTCGTGATGATATTTATCAGTAGAATGTTAGTTGATCCACCGGATGTTCCAAAAAAGAGTTCCACGTTTAAAAAATCACCAAAACTCGATTGTCAAGCCTATCATAAAAGAAAAGTTTTCTTTTGTATTTGTTTTGTCAATGAACCAATTATCTTTAAAGATGATAAATCATTTGTTCTCATTAGTTAAAGGGTATAAAATGACAGCATAGGTTCCAAATCTTTAAAAAGGTCGGTGTGAAATTCTATAACCTACTTCTTTGAATGGAATTGCTTGAACGGAACTTTAGCTACTTTGCTATAATTCTACCGTTGGACTTTTCAGAAATCTTCAATATTTTCAGAATTAGAGGGTTTTTGTTCTTTTTTAAGAATTCAAGAAAAATTTCGAAAAAAACTTAAAACCATCGCAATTTCTAAACTTTTGTTCAAACGTACAATAAGTTTCAAGAAAACCATAGTTTATCAATGTCTACAATATGGTATCAAGCACAAGTCTTTCACTCTTCTAGTTTCCGATTTAGAAATTTGTTGACGTCAAATCCTCAAAAGAGTTGAAATATAAAATACGCTGCAATTTCGAAAAATATTCAAGATTTCAGAAAAGTCAAATGGTAGAATTATAGCAACGTAGCTAAAGTTTATTTCAAGCCATTCAATTCAAATAAATAGGTCATTGAATTTTACACCAACCTTTTAAAAATTTTCATAAATCCAATTTTACCTATATTTACAATGCTCAGAAGAATAGAAGAAAAACCACAAAAATACTTCAGCTTTTCGGCTATCAACCAAACTTTGATTCATTCCAATACCTCAAGTATTCTCCTTATAATGAATTTTCAAACATGTGAAGTTCTTCTTGGTCCAACCATTATATACCACACCTTGGTGACTTTGTTTTCGTATCGAGATTATTTTGTTTTTGCTGCTGTTGAATTAATATTGTCCTGCTACATATCATCAATGAAAATATTTCATTTTTTTTCAAGACAAGAAGACCAGTAAAGAAAAAAGCAAGAAACGAAAAACAATGTCAAAAGGATGTCAGTTTTATCAGAAAAAGAAACTCCGAGAATTTGCAGAAAATGTTGTCGTAAGTTTCTCTTATTTCATCACTTCTTTTTCTCGGAAAAATGAGCAGAAGTGCCTGTTTGAAAATATGAAACACTGCCCAATAGACAAAAACGCTAAAGAAGGCAGCCACGCAAAGCATGCTGGCAAAAAGCTACCTGACGACCACCTAACGACGTAAAAATATTTCGGTCTGCCGTTTCGACTAGCCAGCTGTGGTAAAGTTCCGAGCAATTTTGTAATTCGAACACGAACTGAAACTTCAATTCGAATCAAAAATTTAATTTGTCTGCTTTGGAAAGGTTTCCTTCGGCAGACCAAAATTTTTACGTCGTTTGGTGGTCGTCAGGGAGCTTTTTACTGATAACGCTGAACTGATTACGCTACAACTACATCGGCACTGCAGCGACACTGCAGCGACACCTCACTGCAGCGACAACAACAACAGCAATTCAATTCAATGAGATGAGCGTAAGTTGAGGGCCTTATGCAGTGAGGCTAATCATTACCTAGACTCATAACAGGGAAATCGGCCTAAATTTGCGAC
>REGM01000020.1:1501152-1648619 GCA_004194415.1 Aurelia aurita | reverse complement strand
TTTTTTCTATATCCTCATAAAATTTACAATAACAATCATAAAATTACAAGACGATGCCACAGGGAGCATGGAAATACATAGCAACCCCGCGGCATTACAATTAACATTAAATACGCTAAATATATATATGATAAATATTACAATAAATACAGATACTTAAAATGAAGAGTACAGGTACAAGAGAAAATATGTTTCGTTGCATGAGAGGAGAAAACTATGGTAACTAAGATGTTTATTTGTATTTATTTAAAGCGTTCTGAAGCATGGATGTATTCTAATGTTAACAATAAAATTTTCTTATTTGCATCAGTTGATATATTAGCTACACAGGTATTATTAGTTTATAGGAATCAGATAGATGGTTCGAGAGCTACAGGCTTTCAAATGTCGGTACATTTTTCCGACTCACCCGGTAGAAGCTAACAATACAGTTCCAAGAATTATCAGGCTACTAAGAAATAGTCCATTGCAATATTTTATTGGTTAACTTTCAACGCAATACCTGTCCTCTCTCCAGACAGCTTGGACTACAGTTTAGGCTTACATTTACCCCATTTCAGAGAAAGTCGTGAAATTTAAGTATTACTAATCCAGCATGAAAATAGACATAAAGTGTAAACTTTTATTTGCCCTTATAAAATTTGTGTTGTAAATTTTATGTAGAAATGATTTTAACACATAGAGGTATATGTTTCACAATTTCAATAATTCAACCATAGTTGCGGTTCCCTGGTTTTGACCTTACCAACTACTGTATGCTACGGATTACCTTTAAGATCCTGAATATTTGTTTAGAATTATCTGAGTTTGTCGTCATTGCACTGCTTTGTTTGTTTCAGAATCGAGTTTACATACTATCAACGACTTCGTGTTTTCTGCAAAAATCGACAATTTAAACCTTTTCAAGGTATGTGTAACGTTATAATATGATAACTTTGAATCAATAGAATATGTTAATTCGGCAAAACGTTACTATTCGGAACACATCCAATATCAAACTTTTGCATCTATTGCTCATCTATTATGGTTCGTTCTTAGAATGTTCGCCGAACAAAGAACGTGGTCCGTACTGTACAGATCCGCTGTTAATTCACCGATGGTAGCCTTTCTTAATCATTTTCTTCCTTTGTAGGTCCTTTGTTAAAGAACTCCCAGTTATGAGCCGTGAAGAGGGTTCGTTACGTTTGCTCTCAGAAGCCCAGAAACTATGAACTGATTCATTTTATCGATTCAGTTATTAACCTTTTGTATATTCTTAAAGAACAGGTTTTATCATTGCTGAGTCAGTCCATTGAATTTTCAGCTACGTTTCAAAAGATGCTTCTCTTGTCATTGATTGACTGATTCATTGGTCGACTGATTCACTGATTTACTGATTTATTAATGAAGTGATTGAATGAAAACAATCTTTCTTGCAGATAAGAAGGTACTGCGAACGAAGTATGATTTCTAAAAAGGTGAGATTACATTTTTCTTGCAGCCGCGTATTATCACATATTTCTGCAGGAAGCTGCAAAACCAGTTGCTATGACGTTGTCGGCTAGTCTGCATTTTAGCGGACCAGCTTTCAATATCGCCACGTTATGTGTCATGGGGTAAGTGTTAGGGTTAGGTTTTGGAAAAGGGGTTTAGTTAGGGTTTAATTTAGGGTTAGTTAGGAATAGTTAGGGTTTAAGTTAGGGTTAGTTAGGGTAAGTAAGGGTTAGTTAGGGTTGGTAGGGTATTTGGTCAAATTCGTTCCTGAGAGATATGACATAAATCTGGTCCGCTAAAGTGCAGTCGTCCCACGTTGTCTTCTCTGGAATGATTTTGATTTTACGTTTAGCTTTTTCTCCATTATAAAATCATGGGTATGTTTTCTCGTCATTTATTGTCATTCTGAATTAATTTCGTGTTTTATGTTTCTTTCATTCACTTGCGGAATTCTGATCCTTTTTCAGCTCAATGGATTCGTTGATAAATACCAGAATGCAGTTGGTATGTAGGCCTGCGTCCTTTTCTTCTTCGTTTTCCGTTCAGCTTGATCAGAGAAGACCGTTTGACTATTATAGCTTGATTAGATTGCTTGAGTGTAAGAATTTAACTTTAAAAATGAGGAATTGCATTTATTTCAATAACAACCACCATAAGGTGTCCCAAAAAAAGTACTCACGTTTGTTTGAATGTAGCACCATATTGAAAAACGACAGGAATTCGTGGTATCGACTGTCACAGTTCACAAAGGCTAACTTAGATCTCAATAGTTTGATTTTCACCGTAGGTTGAACATTCTTGGAGTTATGGGTTCCGAAAGGCAAGGACCATCGTAAAGACTAAAACAGTAGGCCGAAATGTTATGAAGGAGTCAAGCACAGGTTGTCCAAAGTTTTAGAAGGTGTCAATAGCAACTAACTATAATTCTATAATTCTTTTGAAAGCAGATAATATTCAAATAGTGCGTTGCTATTGAAACCTTTTAAAACTTTGGACTACCTGTGCTTGACTCCTTCATAACATTTAGGCCTACTGTTTAGTCAACACGATGGTCTTTGCGTTTCGCAACTCATAACTCCAAAAAATTTCAACCTGCGGTGAAAATCAAACTATCAAGATCTAAGTTAGCCTTTGTGAACTGTGACAGTCGATACCACAAATTTCTATCGCTTTTCATTATGGCGCTACGTTCAAACAAACGTGAGTACTTTTTTTGGGACACCCGGTAGTTGCTTCGCTGATTCGAAAGGTCACTACGAAATCCTAAACTGTTACTGTGTCACACAAAAGAACATACCATGTACTGTTTTTTTACTCTCCTATGAAGGTTTCACCTCTAACTTTCTTTGTTTTTTAAGGTACAACTAGCAATGAATCTGATGCATGCAGAACATCGCAGTTTTATCACATTGAAGCATTTTTAGACGCATTGACAAATGCCAATGAAAATGGTCGTATTCTCGTCATCAAAAATGGTAAGTTTAGCTTCGTTTAAAAATTGTTTTAAGAAAACTGCCCCTAGAGTATAGGGTGTCCAAAAAACTTGTGCCCCTTTTTCTGCGGCTGCTGTATATGAGCTGTAACTTTAATTGTCCCGTTTTTTATACAGTTGCATAGGATAGGCTTCAACTTAGAGTCTGAGACCTTGTTTGGATCAATCTGACGATTGGTTGCTGATTTATCACGCAAAAAAGTCAAAAAGTGATTGTTTCAAAAACATCACTTTCTTTGTTCTCCATAAATGCCAAAATCAAAGTAAATACTGCAAGAAAGGGTTCTAGTGCTGCATTAGAATGATTTAAAATGTAGAAAGAATTCAAATACAACGCTAAAACATTNGCTTTTATTTCAATAACAACCACCATAATATAGTTGCTTCGCTGATTGGAAGGGTCACTACTAAATCGTAAGCTGTTACTGTGTCACACAAAAGAACACACCCGGTACCGTTTTTTACTCTCCTATGAAGGTTTCATCCTCTAACTTTCTTTGTTTTAAGGTACAACTAGCAATGAATCTGATGCATGCAGAACATCTCAGTTTTATCACATTGAAGCATTTTTAGACGCATTGACAAATGCCAATGAAAATGGTCGTATTCTCGTCATCAAAAATGGTAAGTTTAGCTTCGTTTTAAAATTGTTTTAAGAAAACTGCCCCTAGAGTTTAGGGTGTCCAAAAAACTTGTGCCCCTTTTTCTGCGGCTGCTGTATATGAGCTGTAACTTTAATTGTCCCGTTTTTTATACAGTTGCATAGGATAGGCTTCAACTTAGAGTCTGAGACCTTGTTTGGATCAATCTGACGATTGGTTGCTGATTTATCACGCAAAAAAGTCAAAAAGTGATTGTTTCAAAAACATCACTTTCTTTGTTCTCCATAAATGCCAAAATCAAAGTAAATACTGCAAGAAAGGGTTCTAGTGCTGCATTAGAATGATTTAAAATGTAGAAAGAATTCAAATACAACGCTAAAACATTTTGTTATATTTATTTGATTTGGCATATTTGGAGAACGAAGGAAGTGCTGATTTTGAAGCAATCGCTTTTTTACTTGTTTGCGCCATAAATCAGCAACCACTTGCAGATTGACCCAAACAAGGTCTCAAACTCTAAGTTGAAGCCTATCACATGCAGCTGTGCCAAAAACAGGAAAATAGAAGTTACAGCTCCTCCCCAGCAGCAACACAAATGTGGCACAATTTTTTTTAGACACCCTGTAGTTTTTTCTCCTCAATATAACTCAATATCATTTGATACCTGGTCTAACTAAAAACTAAAGAGCTAACAATCTAACAGTACATGGTGTGTTAAAAGCGAGACAGTACGGTATGGTAATAAATTCTAAAGACAGAAAGAAAAATACGTTGTTAAGTATTATCAAGGCGTTTGTTGTAAATTATATTTAGATATTCGGCAGATGTTTGCAGGTATTGTTCATCTTAATAATGAACGTGATATATGACCCACAATCATGCCCTGATACCCCGCCCTTTTCTCATTACGGTGCCGCCACTACTGGGGAGGAAGTTAGAGCCAAGGAGGACCATTCCTTATTAAATTATGGGGATTACAGGCAGAACAGATAGCGGAGGAAGATTGATTGATTGATTAATGATTGAATGATCGACTGATTGCTTGATGGATTATTGATTTTGTCTTTTTTTGATTGGTTGTTGATGATTTATCAATACATTGATACCACTCCTTTGTTCTATCAGCTTTGAATTGTTTTTGAACTGCATTGTGTTCCTCTTGATTGACTGATCTAATCTTCTTCCCCATTCAGCATTGCTTAGCAAATGCAGTTTGAAATTCCTGCTCCTCAATCCCGCCGTGCATTTCGCCGAGATAACAAAAGAAGCAAGAGCTGTCATCGTTGCAGGAGGAACAATGCAACCTGTGAGTCTAGTGCTCCAATAACTTTTCTCTGATATCATGTTACAGTTATCAAATGCTAAGGTTCTTATGCTAGTCTGCACTTTAGCGGACCAGCTTTCAATATAGGCAAGTTATGTGTCATGGGGTAAGGGTCAGGGTTAGGTTTTGGAAAATGGATTTTAAGGTTAGTTAGGGTAAGTTAGGGCTAATTAGGGCAAGGTAGGGTTTAGTTAGGGTTAGCAGGGTATTTGGTCAAATACTTTCCCGAGAGATGTGATATAAAGCTGGCCCGCTAAAGTGCAGTCGTCCGGGTACTTTAAATCCACCCAGAATGAATGCCCCCTTATGATAAATCCCCTCAACATAAAGGGGATGCTTTGAAGGAAAATTAACAAAGAATTACAGTAATTGAGCTTCGCCGTGTAAGTTTTCAAGCTTGAGTAGGTGAGCATTAGTGGATTACCTCATTGTAAAGTCTTTACTGGGCACTGTAATGGAATAAAAATATGTTTGTAGCGTGTGGTACCATCAAAATTAAACGACAATATAATGAATAAATGATTAAAGTACCACAAAATAGCGTAGATGTAAAAAAACACGACGTTTCGAGTACGTACTCGTTATCAAGTCAATGGAGTAGGTCCCCTAGGCGTAATCAGTTCATGTACACGTGTTGTTTTATTCGTTACCTTAATTTGCTTGCTGTACACACTTTCAATATGTTTGCTTTAGCCTTCCACCTCGATAATTACAGAATTTATAGGCACTTTCTTCTGCCAGTAATCAGCCACGTCCTCGTTTATCAAGTTCGAAGCTCCAAATAGACTTATGGCATTCACTGCCCCCATAATATTTTCTTTTGATTTCTTGTAGTCGAAAACTTTGTCTGCATTCAAATTTCGTTGAAAAACACGAAAAAGTATGCACCCTTGATTTTATGTAAGTTTTCAGCATCTTAATTACAAAAAAATTGCACATTCCATTTTTTTACTCCTATATTTCATATTTACGTTTTAAGATTTTACATGAAGCTCTAAGTCTGCAATTCAGTTCTTACCAAGCAGTCTTTCATTTTCTCCATAGATCTCTGAGTTCAAAGATGTGTTGCTCTACTCTGCGGGCGTACCTGGCGAGAGGATCGTTGAATTTTCATGCGGTAACTATAGGCCTACATTTCACTCAGTAACCCAGAAAAGCTTATACTGTTTGGGGAATCTATTATTTAACACTGACCGACCGAAGTTGTTCTACCGGGTGTCCCAAAAAAGTACTCCTGTTTGAAAAATCACTAAAATTTGGTAAGATGGCCGATCTTTAGATGTCTTTTTTTGGCAATTAGATCAAAGACCATGTTATTTTTCCAGATATAGTTGATCTTGTGATTGGTTTTAAAGTTAGCACATTTTGCTCTTTTTAGGGCTGCCTGGTTTTGAAGCATGCTGCAAAAAGCACTGATGATTACCAGATTAATTTCTTTTTGTATCTTAAGCTTCTGGGTTGGTCATAAATGTCAGAAAGAAACGCAAACTATAGAGACTTGAAGAATAATAAAACATCTCAAAATTGTGGCTCTTGGGCAAGATTTACGATGTTGCTTAAAGAGTATAGCTCATAATAAGGTTTTCAACCTATCATTTTATACAATTTAAGTAATGAAAACAGACACTTCGTCATCTTTGAATATATTTGGATCATTGACAAGAGAGATCAAACAGAAAATGTTATGATAGGTTTGATAATCGAGTTTTGGTGATTTTTTAAGCAGGAGCACTTTTTTATGGAACTTTTTGTAGCAAAACCTTTGTTTTTATATCAGTTTTTACATCAGCCTTTATTTTTGAAGTTAAACTTGTTTAAAAAAATGCACATGTTCGTGATAATATCCATTCCTAATTCTGTGGAAAGGTGGGTTAGCGAGTGAAACAAGTTGTTGACTGTCGTCTTTCAAATCGAGTTATCTTTATTTTATCGAACACGTTATTCAATTTTTAGGTCATGTCATTCCTCCGGAAAATCTGATCACTATTGCTTTAAGCAAAGGCCCTTCTTCTCTTGACCTCGATTTCACGTACCAAAGGAGAGACCAAAACAATATGGTAAGCTCATAATTTGCGTGCTTACGTATTTTTCTTACCGGTTGCGAGTTTGCAAGATATGTTGGTAAAATTTGTAAAATATTGATATGCCTTCAAAAATTCGTTTTTTGGGAATAAAAAGAAACAGTTATATTAGCAAGGAAATAACATAAAACATGTATCTTCAGATCGAACTGCATGAGAGCGTTTTCTATTTCAAACCCTTCTCACATTTGAATACCGTTGCAATTTGGAAGCAGCGAAATTTGAAAGCCCCGTGTCTTGCTTATTTAAACTATTTAGGCCCACTGTTTATTATGCCTTTCTGATCCTAATAGCAAACTACTCTCGAGTCCGGAATAAACGTCTCCCCCCCCCCCCCTTATTAATTATTTTAAATATATCCATCCAGGACATCCTTATTCCAGTTTGTTAATTTCGAGCTTCTTGAAATGTGAAACATGTGAAATCATCTTTCCTGAAATGAAATTTCACTGTAGTTTTCATTCTTGATAGTTGCTATGATTTTTAAGTTGTTTTTACAGTCAAAACAACTTGTGCGTTTCGTCCGATTACAGAACTGCAGATCGAATTTTCCACCCACCCCGTTTATTCTAGAGTTTATTTGGATTCTGGAAATTTTCCACCCACCCCGTTTTTCGGGACTCGAGAATAATAGCAAAGAACAAGGTGTTAAAACCCTAGTTAGACTTCAAGGAAAGGGAGTATAGATATTTCATAGTTCTTTCAATTTTCAAGGAAATTTTTTGAGAGGCCTGTTTGTTTTAGCTCTTACATCGTGATGTTTGTTTTTGCCTAATTTAGATCGAAGAGCTTGGCAGATTGATCGTGAATGTGTGCACCGTGGTTCCTGCTGGTGTGGTTTGTTTTTTCCCTTCTTATGATTATGAAGAGAAGGTATACTCAAAATGGGTTGAAAGTGGCATAATGCAAAGAATAGAGGCACGAAAGAAGGTAAGCCAGATTCCGATGGAAGAATGTCTTCTAGTGGCAAAATACCCCCAAATTTTGATTCATAAAGTTTCCTCAATAGCCAGAGTGGGAGAGCTTTGAAAATGCTTCGCGTGGTGCAAATGTAACATTTTAATTGCATAACCCAGTCATTTCCAGCACAGGCATCAAATCTTTAAAAAACATTGCACGATTGGTTGATTCGTCTTTCGTTTAATTTGATGGCGTGAAAAGGAACTTCAGGTACTTCGTTCTAAGTGTTCATTGGCAATCTTTGATATCTTGATTATTATCAGAATTACAGCGTCTTCTATGTTTCAAACAGGTTTCCGGTTGTGACGGCATCAAATTGCTAAATCGTAAACCAGAAAAGCTACGGATTTCTGCTTACCGCCATATTGCAGACCTTTATAAACTACGGTTTTCTTGAAGATCGTACCATTTTTCTCTATCAATTTAGAATTTACAACGATTCTAAATTTTTTCAAAGCTCTTTGTAAATTCTTTCAATAAAAAGAAACACGCAGTAGTTTTGAAAATAATCAAGATATCAAAGATTGCCGATGAACACTTATAACGAAATACCTGAAGTTCCATTCAAGCCATTAATTCAAACGAAAGATGCACAAACCAATCGTGCAATGTTTTTGAAGATTTTATTCCCATGCTGTCATTTCCTAAATAATTTCGTCCGATGCTGGTGATAGTTTCAGATTCTTTATAGCGTCATGGTACATTTCCTGTGCTCATATGCAAGGTTAAAATCCCTTGTTTGGCAACGGAAAGCAATCACTCACGTTTCTTTTGGGGCCAGTTTCTGCTACCACTGGAAAGGTGTTTCTCGAATTCGCTAATTTCAAGTTAGTACAAGGGCGTCTACCTTGTTTGTGTGTGTGTTTTAGCCCTTATTCTGTTAGGAGGTGAAAGAGTACACTGAGCACGTGCTGTCTTGTCGTTCTTCCAATCCGGATAAAGTAAGAATATTTTGCGGTTTCAAATTCAGGTGCAAATGTAATACCATCTCAACCGTCACAAGAGATGACCACACAGAGAACCAGACAACGGGATTTTTTAATATCACCGTAAATTTATACACGGATTAACAGGATAGCAATTGCTCCGTGTACTATGTCACGAAACAGTACTGTGGATAAAACCAATTCATACAAGGTAGGCGCCCTTGTTCCGAGTGATACAAAACAAGAAAAATCACCTTCGTTATCGGGCCATATGACTGTGTGTCCACTAAAAGCCCTTCAGTAATAAGCCTGAATTTTTTCTATACGTTACAGGTCTTCCGAGAACCTCGCAAATCAGGTAGCATTGATCAAATCCTTGGAAGTTATTCGCAATGCGTCAAGGTATGTGATTATTTCAACCCGTTTTGTCGCTGTTTTTCTCGCGTATCCGCCATGATACCTGTTTGTATGGTGGGTGTCCCAGTTTTAAGCTTCTTGATCTGTTTGTGCACTCCAAAACAACAATTATCTTATAACTAATTATCATATTCTATGAGGGACTATGTTGCGCTGTTTGTAGCCAAATAACAACAGAGTAAACTGCTGTATCTTGGTAAAATGCTAAGATTGGGTCTGTTGTTACGGGTGGGCCAAAAAAGTAACCCCCAACATGAAAATATTGTTGAAAAACTTTCTGAATGCAAGATTCTGATGGGAACTTTTTATTTGGCACTAAGTACAACATGAAATACACCTATTGAGTGAAGATAAGTTGATTATCAGCTGTATTTACAGAGAAAGGAGGTTTTTCAATCAGATGGTCGTGAAACCACTGGAATAAAATCATGAATAATCAATTATTAACGCATTTTTTCTGGAATGATTACTGTGCAAATAACTTTTTTCCTAATTTCTCCTGGCAACGAAAGGGATTTTTAAATTGATCTTTGTAATGTTGAAAGAACTGAATGTATCTTTTTAGTAGGACACCATAACATAGTCCATAAGTAACACAATATTATGGTAAAAATTGAACTTTTCCTCATTTCGACATGTTCAATCATTATTGGTCAATGCTTCTCATTCTGTAGTGGTATCTTGCAATCTGGTGATAATTTTTACAAAAAAGATGCGAGTAGAGGTCGAGACAATGCAATGACAGGACAAATGACACTTTGTTTGGTCAAGTTGTGTTTTGATGCATAGCGATTTTGTTGCAATGATGTTCGCGACCATCTGATTGAAAAGCCATATTTCTCTGTAACTACAGCTGATAATGAACTGATTTTCACTCAATAGGTATCTTTTATGTTATACTTAGTGCCATGTAAATTTTATTAAAATCTTTCTTTCTGTAAGGTTTTCATAAATTTTTATATAGTGGGGTTACTTTTTTTTGCCCCACCCGTTATTTATACTGAGAATATCGTATGTCATTACTTGTTTGCCCAATAAGTAACTCATTGCTGAAGCAAGGCAGACCAGCCAGCTTTGGCATCTCACGTCAAGCCCTTAAATTTTCCTCTGAAGAGGGGGGTGTTTGTCTCTTGGAAGGTGGCACCCATTAAAATTAAACTCACAACTTGCTGTGTAGAAATCAGGACGTCTGCTCTACTCCATCGACCACCTTGTTGATCCACTGAACGCGATATCATAATTTATCATCATAATTTATCATCATATTTTATCATCCTATCATCATAAATTATCATAATTTCTACAGCGTTCTGCCGGTCCGAGATCCCCAACTGGACAGTCAAAGCAAAATGGTGCAGTACTATTTAGTGTTGTTGGAGGGAAAATGAGTGAGGGGATCAATTTTTCAGATGATCTTGGAAGGTAAGTAAAAGTTTTGCTTTTAACTTTTGCAAACACTTTCAAGAGAGAAAATATTTCGTCATTATTGTTATACCTTGTGTCTGTTTTGTAATTTACTTCCAAATGCCAAATTGTTCAATGCCCTCTGAAGTATCATTAATCTCATACGTTATTTCCTATTAAAAATTTTAAGGAGAGTTTCTTTTCAGCCAAAAAATGGCTGATCTCAACTTATGATATTTAATTTACAATAACTCGCGAAAACTTACACTATTTAAGGAATATCATAGGAATCAAGTCTTTAAAAAGATTGCACGGATGGTTCTTTTGATTTTATGAGTTAAAAGGAACTTCAGGTACTTTGCTATTATTGTTCATTGGAACTTTTTGATATCTTGATTTTTTTCAGAATCACAGCGCTGTTTGTGTTTCAACCAGTTTTGAGGTTTTGGCGTGATCAAATTGCTAAATCGTAAACCAGAAAAGCGACAGATTTCTGCCTACCGCCATATTGTAGACCTTCATAAACTATGATTTTCTTGAAGATTGTACCGTTTTTCTAGACTTATGACGTTTCGTCCCTTGTTTCCCTGTGCTCTTTGACTTGTTGATATCGCTTCGGTCGTCTACCGTTTTTCCTATATTAATTTAGGATTCAAGATTATTTTAATTTTTTTCAAAACTTATCATGAAGTTTTCAAATAAAAAGAAAAAGGATGTAATTCCGAAAGTAATCAAGATGCCAAAAAGTTCCAATGAAGGATAATAGCAAAGTACCTGAAGTTCCTTTTGAGCTATAAAATGAAAAGGAAGATTCAATAACCATCCGTGCAATTTTTTTTAAAGATATGACCATTATCGGACTGTTAGATGCTCCTATAGATTCGCGGAAAAGAAAGACATTAGAAAAAAAAATTATTTTTAAACTGGACACACGTGTTCCGAAAGGTCTTAATAAGCAATTTTCCTTTTTATAATTTCATTTCCTCTTGCTTCTGAGCGTTCTATTTTCGCTCGTCACATCCTTCCGTTGCTTGCTCGATCCAACCATTCTATTAAACATTCTTTCTTTTCTATAATCTTCGTTTCTGCTAAGTTTCTTTACTACTGACGAAGGGCACAGCCCGTTTGGTTTTTATATTCTATGGCGTTTTGAGTATTTACAGTTAGAGATCATTAACGATTATTATTGCTATTCATACTTCGCCATACGCTGCACATTTATTTAAATCTTTTTTAAAGATTTGATGCCTATTCTTAAAGGACTAAAATGTTTAATTGTTTAAAATGTTTACATGTTTATTTAAGGAATAAGTTGTCTAAAATAACAATTTGAGAAACTAAATTATTACAACTTGAGAAATGTATCACTTTTTCTTTTGTAATTTGTCAGATGCATTCTGATGGTTGGTCTTCCGTATCCAAACAAAAATTCGCCAGAGTTGAAAGAAAAGATGGACTATCTTGACAAAACCATTGGAGTAAGTTTAAAGGATTTATTTTTCATGAGTATTTCAAGCGAGTAGAAATGAGGGGTCAATTTAATCAATCAGTCAACGAAATTATCAATAAATCAATCGATCGATCAATAAAGCACAGCTCGAAAACGGAAAGTATGGCTCCTACCACCTCATATCAGGTGTCCCCAAGGAAGTACTTCCGTTTAAAAGATCAACAAAACTCGATTATCAAACCTATCATAAAATTTTCTGTTTCATCGCTCTTTTTATTGATCCAAATATATTCAAAGATGATGAAATATCTGTTTCATTAATTAAATTGCATAAAATGACAGTTTGAAAAACCTTATTCTGGGCTATACTCTTTTAGCAACATCGTAAATCTCGCCTAAGAGCCATTATTTTGAGATTTTTCATTATCCTTCAAGTCTTCAATGATATTTTGTTTTCCTTCTGACATTTATGACCAAACTTGAAGCTTAATATACGAAAAGAGATTAATCTGGTAATCAAGTGCGTTCTGCAGTATGCTTCAAAACCAGGCAGCCCTAAAAAGAGCTAAATTTGCTAATTTTAAAACAAATCACATAATCAGCTATACCTGGGAAAATCATTTGATCTTTGATATACTTCCCAAGAAAATAATTAGCCGTGCAATCAAATTTTGAGGACTTTTTTGGGACACCCAGTAGAACATAATAACGAAAAATTGCATTGTGGGTGATTTAAAGTTGAAAAGGGTTGTTGGCCTTATTAAAGTTCATATAGTCAAATGTCCTTCAAAAAACCATCTCATGCCCACATAAAAGGAAATATTCTTTCAACAATTTATACCAAACTCTTCTGATCGTAAATTTATAAGGATCTCTTCTTTCAGCCCAAATCTGGTCAGCAGCATTATGAGAATATTTGTATGAAAGCAGTTAACCAATCAATTGGTATGTCTTTAAATTAAGCTTTGAATATTTTTTAAGAAATTTATTCATCCAGACGGCATGACGTCACAGCAGCGTTGAAAACATGACGAAAAAATTTGTAAAAAGTTGCATATAATTGCTCTCATATTCTCCTTCACGACAATTGTCAGTCGGACCTAAACCAATGAAATAATTGCACGAGTAGGCTGTTCTTGAAAGCAAGCCATAAATTCAGTCCAAGAAAGCTGTGAAGAACTTGCCTTTGCGACGATAATTTGCGACGATAATTTTGTAAACAGCACCACAAACTCCATCAGTTGTAAGTTGCTCGTCGCTTATTTGAAGTCATATCTATCCGCTAACATTTTTGAATGATTTGAACAGCTTCCAAGCTTTTAGAATTGATTTATTTCGATAAAAAAAGAGACGCTCAAAAATCCCAGTGCGACGCTATGTTTTGTAATGGCTTCATTTACCCCAAATCTGATTTTCGAGAGCGAATTGATAATGTTATGTGACTTGTCGACTGTATGAATTCCGTCAACTTAATCAAGATATTGTCTAGATATTTGGTATCTGACATCTGACGTCCGGTGTGATGCAAAGATGAACCTGCCAGGAAAGTTTGTGCACTGAGCAATTAATGTCTCTCAAATATTCATTTTCTTTTGCATTGCAGATCGTCAACAGGAGCTCTCAGCTGTTATTCTTACCCTAATGAAATGAAATATAAAATGAAAAAATGTATATTTTGGAATATACCTATGGTCTTACCCCCGGTGTTAAGTCGATTTAGACAATATTTCTCATTGCAATTAACTTCTTCCAGGTCGTGCAATTAGACACAGACAAGACTACGCCTGCATTATTCTACTTGATCAACGATACAGTAAGAAATCTGTGCAAAATAAGCTGCCATCTTGGATACAATCTCGATTACATGTCCATCCTCGTTTTGGTCCTGCCTTTGCGTCTCTAAACAAGGTAATTCTGTAGTATTTATGTTGTTTTTTCTTTTCCTTGCAAATATTTTTCCCATACAATTTTTCTCCTGGAAGCATGAGACAAAACGTTTGTTTGTACTCTCGAGTCTGGAATAGACGGGGGGGGGGCTGGAATAAACGGGGCGGGTGGAAAATTTACCATGACCTAATGAACTGGAATAAACGGGGTGGATGAAAAATCTCCTAAATCTTAATAAAAACTGGTCTGGAATTAGAACACACGAGTGTTTAAGACTGCGAAGAACATCACAGACAAGTTAAGAATCGCAGAAACTTTATTAAAATCAGATACAAAAAATCACATTTCAGAAAAGATGATTTTACATGTTTCAAATTTCAAGAAATTCGAAATTAATAAACGGGGTGGTCTTGACTAAGGATGTCCTGGGTGGATGTTTTTCAAAAAATTGATAAGCGGGGGGAGACGTTTATTCCGGACTCGAGAGTGGTTTCTATCGGGTGTCCGAAAATGAAGGTAACAGATCTGAATATATCCTGAGTTTGTTTAATTCAATCTCAAATATGACAAATCATAAACTTGAATAGTTAACTTAAAAAACTTAACCGTGATCCTTTGTGCGCCGAATGAAAAGAAAAGCAAATAAATCCGAGACCAGAAACGACTTTCATATCATACGAAAGTCGGCTTTGGGGCCGCAAAGGATCATGGTTAGCAAGGATCTGTAAAGCTCGATGCCATAGTTTTAAGCATCAATGGTTCGTTTGCCGAGATATGTATATTCAAGGTTCGTTCAAGTTTGTGATCAACTTCAGACCAGAGCTTTAGCAAAATTGCTTAAGGACCATCTTTTCCTCTCTTTTTATTTTCGCTCCTGCAATTTTCCTTGCACCAAAATGTTCAGGTTCTTAGGGACCGTCCGAATTGATCGGTTAACTTTCGGCACAGTGAAATCTCTTAAATAGCAGCAACTTGTGGAAAAGCAGCCGATAAAACCGCTTAAATACCGGCACTTGGATAATAAAATATTTTTCCGACTTTATGACTAAAATATGAAGTGCCGAATGTTTCGATTAAATATCCAGAAAAATTGAATCTTATTAGCCGATATTCAGCTGTTCTTCGCTGAGCAGCCGAATTCGGTTGCTAAATAACTGATTTCCAAAATTGCAATATCCGAATACTTAAATTGAAGATAAAATTTACTTCAGCTAAAAACAGCCGATCAATTCGGACGATCCCTCAATGAAACAGCATATTTAAAGAGCCATTTTCACCCAGGGTCCTTTGCTAGCACGCTGCAATTTTAAACTATCTCAAAATCAAATATGGCATAAGCGGAAAATATGGGTCCATGCTGGAGTAGTTGAACTGATAGAAAAATTCAACTTTAGTTCACTTTTCTATAAGTTCAACTACTGCAATGTGGAGCCATATTTTCCGCTTAGGCCAAATTTGATTTTCGGACAGTCTGAAATTGCAGCGTGCCCGCAAAGGATCATGGGTGACAATGGCTCTTTAATATTGATCTAAGCAACAGATCTAACTTTTCACCTTGTTTAATTTCTGTGAGATCAGCAGATGTTGTGGACCTCGTTTCTGGAATCAGTATGATTTGGGCTTTCAAGTGCAATAACAGTTATCTTCAAATGTTCTTTACGTAGAAATTGCTACAATTTGCAGCAGACTAAACCACTGTCCTTATGGTCGACAGGGAAACTGACTTTCGATACACGAATTACTATATGGCGTTCGAAAATACGGCTCCTCGGACCAGCAACGAAGCAATTTGATCGGTTCTTGATCGGTCCGGAAAAGCCGTATTTTTGAAAGCCGTATTGGACCGGCGTTGCTCTTGAAACCAAAAATAAGGGAAGGCTTCTTTGTTAGGCCTTGGCCGCTAAGATGGACAGCCAAGGTTTAGCACTGCGTTCGGTCCGTACGGCAAACTGCGGTCCGAATATGTTCCAGCATTGACCTCGTTATCGTTTAATAACCGCATTATTCTTCCTCGTAGTTCTTTGTTGACAAAAGATCACACCCATGAAGCTGGAAATTTTCTTAAAACTGCAATGGAAATTGAGTTTACTTCTGGCAGAATGTTCAGATGAAAGACGGGCAGAAGGACAGTCCCGTGAGATGTACATTAAGTGCCTCCTTTCGCCTTCACATTTTCGCCTATGAAATGTCGAATATATGTTAAAAGCAGAAAATATTCGGACTATTTTAATTTTGAACAAGCAAGTTGTCTGAGTTCAATCTTGCCGATATTTCAACCGATCGACCATTTAAAGGGCCTGAAACTTTCAAACANACCGCATTATTCTTCCTCGTAGTTCTTCGTTGACAAAAGATCACACCCATGAAGCTGGAAATTTTCTTAAAACTGCAATGGAAATTGAGTTTACTTCTGGCAGAATGTTTAGATGAAAGACGGGCAGAAGGACAGTCCCGTGAGATGTACATTAAGTGCCTCCTTTCGCCTTCACATTTTCGCCTATGAAATGTCGAATATATGTTAAAAGCAGAAAATATTCGGACTATTTTAATTTTGGACAAGCAAGTTGTCTGAGTTCAATCTTGCCGATATTTCAACCGATCGACCATTTCAAGGGCCTGAAACTTTCAAACAATTGAGGTATCATTTGACTCCAATCAGTTACTTAATATTTTTGTTTCAATTTTCTCCCGTGGGGTTACTTCAGTACTCCGTGGTACGGAATTGTGCCATTTTTTGGGTACCTTTTTACGATAGAATCCGGATTTATGGGTATAGTTTTCAACGATTTTTAACGATTTCCGGATATGGTTATGATTTGTTGTAAACCTACATTTAAGGTTATACTTTTTTCACTTTTCCTGATTAATGGGTATACTTTTTAGGCTTTTTTCGGATTTATGGGTATGATTTACAGACATTTTTCCGGATTTATGGATGGTATTTTATGCTCTGAATGGCACCATCCGGTACCTTGGAAATTTAAGTTACCCCCCCCCCCCCTCCCCCTCTCCGGGGAATTTGCTCAACTCAACTTGTGAATTTATTGCTGTCATAATATCTCTTCAAACTCGATACAGAATTGCATCCAAAGTCACTTTACTTAAAAGAATGGCCCAGTTGACTGACTGAAGACCAGAACCCCTCCTGGAAGAAAAATGACACTTTTGAGGTTATTTACTGGACTCGCTCTCAGACAAAAAGAATTCTAAACATCTACCGGGTGTCCCAATAAAAAGTACTCCTGTTTGAAAAATCACAAAAATTTTATTACATCGTTGATCTTCAAATTTCTTTTTTTGGCAAGTAGATCAAAGACTAAATTATTTTCACAGGTATAGCTGATCTTGTGATTGTTTCAAAATTAGCAACTTTAGCTCTTTTTATGGCTGCCTGGTTTTGAATCATACTGCAAAAAGCACTGATGTAAACCAGATCAATCTCTTTGTGTATATCAAGCTTTTAATTTGGTCATAAATGGCAGGAAAAACACATGCTGTCATTGGAGACTTCAAGGATAATAGAAAATCTGAAAACTTTCGCACTTAGGGAAGATTGACTATGTTGCTTAAAAAGTATAGCTCAAAATAAGGTTTTTCAATGGGTATTTTTTCACCTTTAGGTATTGAAAACAAGCATTTTACCATCTTTAAATATTTTTGGGTCATTGACAAAACAAAGCAAAAAGAAAATTTTATCATAGGTTTGATAATCGAGTTTTGGTGATTTTGAAACAGGGTTACTTTTTGGGTAGTATACGTCAACTTCTCTCCTTCCAGAATACGTTCCATTTGTTCGAAACTTTGTCGATTTGGTCCGAAATAGTTCCGATTTTAGTCCGAAATTATTTTGTCTACAACTTTTTTCCCAAACTTTGACGGTCCGAATATTTTGTTGTAAATATTGCTCACAAATATTATTTCAAATCATGAGATTATTGAATCATTTGATACACGTTGTTTAAAGTTCTGTTGCGTTTATAATGCGAAATAAAAATATATCACAAATTTATTATTTTTAGTTTCCTACTTGTGGCCATCATTTTTTTGCGTTATCTGCTTCTTGCGTTAAAATAACTAAAAACTGACTATTAGCGAAAAAGGTAAG
Organism: Aurelia aurita; assembly: GCA_004194415.1. Lineage (NCBI taxonomy): Eukaryota > Metazoa > Cnidaria > Scyphozoa > Semaeostomeae > Ulmaridae > Aurelia > Aurelia aurita. The sequence continues at coordinate 1,630,498 of REGM01000020.1, read as the reverse complement.
TCTGTAACCTTAACTTTTTGGTGAAAAATGAGCACTCTCAAAATCAACCGATTTTAGCGAAAAATCTATGCCTCTAGCCTTACTTTTTGCTGAAAATGAGCATTTTCAAATCAACCGATTTTAGCTAAAAATCCAAACTTATAGCCTTACTTTTTGGTGAAAAATGAGTACTTTCAAAATCAGCCGATTTTAGTGGGAAAAGGTATGCCTATAGCCTTACTTTTTAGTGAAAATGAGTACTTTCAAAATCAGCCGATTTTAGTGGGAAAAGGTATGCCTATAGCCTTACTTTTTAGTGAAAATGAGTACATTCAAAATCAGCCAATTTTAGCGAGAAAGGCAAGCCTATAGCCTTACTTTTTAGTGAAAATGAGTACATTCAAAATCAGCCGATTTTAGTGGGGAAAGGTAAGCCTATATCCTTACGTTTTAGTGAAAATGAGTACATTCAAAATCAGCCAATTTTAGCGAAAAAGGTAAGCCTATAGCCTTACTTTTTAGTGAAAAATGAGTACATTCAAAATCAGCCGATTTTAGCGAAAAAGGTAAGCCTNTCAAAATCAGCCGATTTTAGTGGGGAAAGGTAAGCCTATATCCTTACGTTTTAGTGAAAATGAGTACATTCAAAATCAGCCAATTTTAGCGAAAAAGGTAAGCCTATAGCCTTACTTTTTAGTGAAAAATGAGTACATTCAAAATCAGCCGATTTTAGCGAAAAAGGTAAGCCTATAGCCTTACTTTTTAGTGAAAAATGAGTACATTCAAAATCAGCCAATTTTAGCGAAAAAGGTAAGCTGATAGCCAAACATTGAACAGGAATGGGGTTCCAAGAATAACAGAGATCTAGACAACAACATAATAAAAGACAGATGTTTGTGCGAATTTTTTCATTTCATGAACAGTTTCTAAGTGCAATACGTTAATCATTCATCAGAACCAGATTGAGAACAATTTTAAGAACAAAAAATGAAAGTAAAGCGCGCACTTCTCTAAGTTCTTTGTAAATCACTCAGAATCCTCACAGTTTTCTTTGCCTTGAATCCCCTTGAGTTACAGTTTTCTCTTTGCTAGAAGAACGTCTTTCAAAAGTAGACTTTTCAGTCTGTCAGCTTCAAAAGGAGAAAACATTTAAAGTCTCCTGGGATTATAAAGTCTTAGCGGGAAATGGATTTCACTTTGTTATTCATCTTAAAACAAAAGATGTATGACGAGACTCGCATCTTGCTAAAATATGCTAAATTTCTAGCTGAGATGTGTGAAGGATCCCAACATTTCCCCTCAATATTTGACATGATAAAAGGAATAGGCCTATCCCTTAACCCCAAGAATCGTAGTAAACCCAAACAGTTCTCTTTGTGAGTAAAGAAACATTCGCTGCAATTTCTCAAACTGAAAGGACTTAGACACGTGCGCGAAAATGAAATACTTGACATGAAAGCAGAAACAGAAAAATCAAGAATAATCAATCCCTTCAAAACAGAAGTTTGTCATTGAACACACAGTGCAAAGAAATATCTGTTTATGAGCTAGAATACCACTGCCTTTGTTTTGATAATATGGGGTACGGTTGCTGTTTGATCTGGGGACGTTTGGTCTCAACGAGGTAGAATTTTGGGCTTTGAAACTCGGAAATTCTAAGCGACAAGCAATTGTTAGTCTTCAGTAACCTGCTTTTTCAAAAGCTTTTGAAAGCACCGATGAAAACCGATCACATCTTTTCCTACTGGTTGAAATTTAATCTAAAAAGTGAGAGCCTTACTCTGTCGGACGGCAGTGGTATTTCATAAACTTAAAAACCTCAAAGCAAAACTGACCTAATTACATTGCCTGACTTGCGGACGACCTTTACTGCACTCAAATACAGGGATGGCGCTAAAAATCCCCAGAGAGGGGCTTAGCTCTATCAAGGGAGAGACGAGGGGCTTGGATAGCCTTTGAGGCATGTCTTATCGCCGTTCCTGGACGGCCTTTCTATCACAAAGCAAACAATTTTCGCTGATTTGGCTCTACGCTTCCTCGATGTTTATTGGGGAGATATAGCCCCTTCGCCATTCCCCCAACGCTTTCCTTGCTCTATTCTTAAGATACCCTATAAAGAAAACGCAAGCCNACTGCACTCAAATACAGGGATGGCGCTAAAAATCCCCAGAGAGGGGCTTAGCTCTATCAAGGGAGAGACGAGGGGCTTGGATAGCCTTTGAGGCATGTCTTATCGCCGTTCCTGGACGGCCTTTCTATCACAAAGCAAACAATTTTCGCTGATTTGGCTCTACGCTTCCTCGATGTTTATTGGGGAGATATAGCCCCTTCGCCATTCCCCCAACGCTTTCCTTGCTCTATTCTTAAGATACCCTATAAAGAAAACGCAAGCCAGACAATCACCACTCAACACAACCGTTCATGAAACCGTGCACTTATGTTATACCTAAATAACTAAAACATGACGAACTTATTTATCATAATTGAATGCAATAAAATGAATCTCTGCTGCACATAAATACTATAGATACCCGTTCTATAATTCTTCCAATAAACTTTCTCTAAATTTCACAATAACGACAGATGAACGAACAGTGAGGGTAAAATTCGATCAATTAGGACCGGCTGAAGACCAAAGTAAGACGGTTGTTTTGGAGCTTTGCTTGATTTACGACGAAAATCTCTGTTCACTTTAACTGAACAAACATTAGATCAAAAACCTTGATTCACTACACCCTGTACAAAAACTACCTTGACTCTTAAATTTAATAAAAACATCGCTTTTGCAGGGGGCATCACGAGCCAAAAACAGGTTCACTTGGAAGTAAAATGTCTAATATATAAACTTCGAAGTGGAACGGACTTTTGAAAGATATCCCCCTGAAAATTTATCAATATTTCTTCCCAGACCAGTTTTCGTCTCCAGGATTAGAGCACATCAGCCTCTTGTTTATGCCAAAAATGACTGGACGTTTGCACTTCCTCAGGGAAATTATACCACAATTTTTGGGCCTAAATTCAACACACTAAATCATTCAGTACCCAATATCCGGAATTTTACCCTCAATAAACAACTAAAACTTTCCCTCACATGTAAGTTGTGATGCTATGAATCTTATATACAACGAATTTCTTAAACGAAAAGAACACCCTTAAGTGCACCAAGCAGAACCTTAGTGCAGTTGCTATATCTCGTGCGCAAACTTTTGTGCAATATTATTATATTCTTTTTATATATGGTTCTCACACCTCCTCCTGTTTCATCATATCTTGCTATGTTCGTTGAAGACCTTGGGAACACCATCATCATCCTAAAAAGTAATAAAATGTTATTTGTTATTTCACACGCATTCACAGGGCCTGCTTATATGAGGAAAACACGTCACCTACCAGACCCGGGGGGCTGACAGGCCAGATTCCACCTTCCCATAGAATCCTTTATATTTTTATTTTGTGTTTATATGACGAACGCAACACCACCGGTATAGACCATGCGGAGAATAGGGGACTGGTCGCCCGAGAGCGAAATTTTTGGGACCAAGTGCTTTTAATCAATTCAAGGGTGCTGATTTCGAAAATCGATGTTATACGGTGTGGTGAGGTGAATTGGTTTATTCGTTGATTGTTATTGGTTGATTCATTTGCATTTCATGGAAGCGAGACGTTTCACCACCTCACCTATCAGCCCCGTGGCTGACAGGTGAGGTTAAAATCCCATATAAATATTGGCCGAAATTTACCTCGCCTGCCAGCCCCAGGTCTGGCAGGTGAGGTGTTTTTCCTCATATAAACAGGCCCTAACAATGAAGATAATGAAAATTTCGCAAATTTGGGAAAATTTGGCAGCTACCCTGTCCCTCAGAACTTTCTGCCACTGTTAGAAAATGCGTGCAACAGTAAATGTGACTGTGCACAACCCCCTCCCCTCCAATTCGATTACATTCTAATGCAATTCAAAAGCTGCGGTTCCTTTAAAGTAGCTCAAGATGCTGAAAAGGAGCCAGAAAGAGATGCGTGCTTTTGCAACAGATGTCTGATTTGGTCACATTTTCAAAACCCAGCTATCGCAAAAAATATTTGTCACAATCAGAATTGTAGTATGGCCCAAAAAGTATTCATATTGTCATTATGAGTTATTATTTCAAAATTAAAACATTTAGCTCAGGCATCAAATTCCTCTGTTAGATATTACCTACAATTTTTGGGAATCTTATACAAATGCAATATAGTGCTATTTCCTGATAAAAAATTAACTTGTAACAGTACAACTGCTCAATTTGAATCAGTCTTTTTACCTGGAATCCTTCGTTCATAGGAAAGTTCTAAAGATGTTACTGCAGACATATCGAAAGCCTAACCCTCTATATGGTCGGGTAAGTCCCTTGTATCCCTGCGGTAAACTTAGCTCAACAGGGACTCATACTGAAATAGTGACAAAGCTGACCCTAGTTTGTGCATTCATCAATCGAATCATGATCGAATCGGGGCCTAGGCCTTTTCAACGGTCACTCTTCAGAAGTAGAATGCAATAAAAATCACGTTAAGCAGACAGTTAATCAACAAAACTTGTCATAAATCCGAAGAAGAAAATTCATTTGACCATTTGAGTGTAAAATAAGTCTTTTAATGCAACAATTTCTATGTTTTTAAGACTAAAAGTACCAGAGAAATCTCCGGGCCAGCTCCCGCAGCAACTCGTCCAAATCTAATCAATTACGTTAATCGAATCAAAGTTCGAAAAACCGTTGTTCTTTACCAAATCTCGCAATAATTTTGTCAACACGTTATCTCCTGTTGGAGGGCCTAACTAGTGTCAAGTTTTTCAGAGTAATATCATGAGTCTCTGTTGACTGAAGCGACATCAAAGCAAAGAGCACAAGGAAACAAGAGACTCAGGTAATCAGTCTATATGGAACCAAGTTTAAACTCTACGAATAAATTGAGAGAAAACTCACCGTGTTTATTCTCACAGATGTTTCACTTCCCCTGGTAGTTCGACTAGTAGCTGATTTCGGTGCCTTCTTTTTGGATGTTGCAGCCGAGCCATGGGATGTAGCACTGGTTGGTCGCGTAGTAGCACCATCTCTCAAAGATGCATCACTGTCCCAACGCTCTAGTTCTTCACGTACAAGTTTTTCCATGTGTTCTCTGCGGGAGTCATCGTCACGTCTGTCGTCCTAAAATCAAATGAGGAGAATTTTACTAACAGAAATAAATTGCGAAATTTGTCATAGGTGCAAGATTTTCCGATGGTTTCTTTTGACTTCGGAGTGTGCTTCAGAATCATGCAACTCGTGAAAACATCACAACTTTAAAGCCATTTCTCGAAAATTTATAGTCGTTCAAAAACGAATTCCCACTGATACAAATGCACTAAAAGAAATTTTACAAATCATTAACATCAACAAATTTTAAAAACAAAGTTGCAATGCTTTAGATATCCAACTACATATTAAGAGCTCTATGATAACGTGAATGATAATTTACACAATGGCATTCGATATTTTGTCTAATTAAAAATCATTTCGTTGATTCAAAACTACAGTCCATTCATTCAGTTGATCTACCCTTCTCAATTGTTAAGAGTCGTTTATTGGGGGGAGTCTGTATTCCCAAAGTTCTGTCAGAAAGAAATCTGAATTTTCCAAATGTATCTTGGGGGAACGTGTTATTCCTGGAGAAAAAGTTTCTTCTTTCGGTGTTTCTTGCTCTCTAGCCTTGACCATTTACTTCCCCTCTTCACTGCAAATTTGTAATAATGTTTCTGTATAACTACTATGCATGCTCCCCTGTGTTCCTTGCTTCCCTGTGTTCCTTAAATCTCTGAGCGTCGCTTGTTGACTTTTTAACCAATAAAAAAGGACACAAGAGATTTTTGGAAATGACTGCACAAAATTTCCCTGCAGAAAAGTGAGTTTCAATAAAGGAATAAATAAATAATATAGCATTAATACACTCAAAGTATTACCTCTGCAATGCTGTCCAAGAGTTTAGCCATGGTTTCGCGTCTTTTCAGTTTAGCCTTTTCCATTGCTTCGAGTTTCACAAGAACGGCATCAATCTTTGAGACAATGCTTCCAATGCTATGTTCCATACGGTCAACACGTCTGCTCAAACTGCGAAGCAAAATCAAAGCAATTAGCATTAGGAATTTTCTTCACAGTAATCTTTTCTGGAGAGGAAACTTCTGTAGGAAAGAAGAGCGGAAGACATCTGGATACATCTGGACACCAATACTCGCTAAACACGTACTACAGCTTCGATCACTCTAGATCCTCTTAGATCCACGTTCAAATTAGAGGAAGATCAACTTAGTTTCTCCCAAGGAAACAAGAAAATGCATCCGTACTCGAAGCTTTGCAAGAGATCTTTTTAGAAAGCCATTCATAACTGCGATTGGAAAGGTTTGATTTAGATGCTGTGAAATTTTCAAGCCTTCGCGCATTTACCAAGTAAATTTGGTAAATGACTATGAAGGTACAGCCTTTAAAACGAGGAAAGATTTTCGACACATCCCGATAGCACACCCGTCTAAAGATAATTACTTTTAGCATAAATAAACTACCAAGTTACCGAAGCTATTCACTTCGTCTTTTGCTAGTATTACTTACATAACCATTTGTATATTAGATAAAAATCATTTACTATGAAAACAATATTCTACTTACACAGTGAACTCTTCATATGACACACCACCTGGTCCACCTCCACCTCTTCTTCCTTCCATATCAAGATCCTCATCATCATCATCATCACTATCTCTCATGCTTACGCGGCTCCGTGTTGTTCTCATTGGCATTTGGTGATCCTTAGCGTTCTCAACTTCCTCCATCTCATTGTTCAGTTCAGCCTATAAAAAAATGTACATGGGTTGAATGCTTTGTCAAGAAGTTTACAGTTCCTCAAATACCGTTTCTCCTTGATGCCTGGGGTAATTTTTACTTTACCGACCTAGGCTAGATAAGTGTTGCATTTTCTGGGTCGCACAAAATACCCATTTTTCCCAGAAATTAACTTTCATTTGTGACTTGCATTTTACGAAAAAAGTTTAATTGAACTGACATTTAAAGGAATTCTTGACACGCATTTACTCACATCTTATAAAACTCTCAAAATCTACTTTTCATAATATTTTCTCAGTAATTTAAACCTATTTTCTCAGTATGTTCGTTAAAGTAGAGATGAGCCTCTCGGAGGAGCACGTATTTGGGGGACTGCTCGCTCATTCAACGGGGACAGATTATTCGAGAAAGCAGTATTCATTTCAAGCCTTCTTCGAAATATTCATCCCTACCTAAAACCAATAACATAAGTATATAAACAAACGCAAACCCACTTACAGGCTTTTGATGTCCACATCCTTCTCTGGCAACGTCATTTGCCTCTCATTAAGGGCATTATTCCAATTCATACCATATCGAATATAGATCTGACGTCAGATATCTCAACTCTCATCTATAAGGCCTCGCTTTGGTTCGTTTTTCTATCAGCGGTCTCGAACTCGGTTTAGTCAAGGCAACATGGTTTCCGATAAAGTGATAATCAATTTCACTGCAATATGTTCTATCATCGCGGCTAGCCGAGAACAAAGGTGTTGTATAACAGCAACCACGATAGGCAATCATAAAAAGAAGATACTGTCGACAGTTTGCAATACAACTGACCCTGGCAGTTAAACCTAAGCAGAAACTAAGTAACTAAAACAGATCAGTCTTAAACATTTATTGAAAGGGAAATGTTAACATATACATCATCAGAATTGGACTAAGGTGCTTAATTACCTTTTGTCCTTCAAGATCCTCGTGCATTTTCCTCTGTTCATCTTCATTCAACACTCTGTCTCCGTCCAAATCATACTTGGCAAACACAGCTTCGATTTCGGCATCAGCATGTCCACGCCTAGAAAAGCAGCACATATTACAGACTTACTACAACGCACAAACAGTATGGACTAAATTATCATAAGTACCTAATACAGGCCTCAATAAAACCATTTTGTGTCTGCGAACAAACCAAAACCAAAACTCAATAAAATATTTTGCCCTCTTCCAAAATTCCTAGGAACAAAAACAGTCGTCAAAATACTGGGACAAATCACTAAATTGCATTATTTCGGCCTTTGTCCGTGCCCCCCATCCCCCATCTTTAAACGTTGCTTGAAAATAAAATGCCAATCGACCTTGGTAACACTGAAAATTAGTCTATTGGGCGGGCTGAGAGGACCACAACCCCCAAAAATACGTTTCCTCTTCGATATTCTAGGAAATATTACAAGAACGATCCCTAGGAAGAACAGCATCCTATTTGTAGAATATGTTTTTCATTATCTATATTGTAGCACTTAGGGTATATTATGGCTTTGTTGTGGTTTTTAATAGCTGATAGTTTTCTTTGTGCATAATTATTACAAATGAAGCGAATGAAATGAACGGTGAATTTTGCCTGTTCCCCAGTTATTTTCATGAATATCCGTCACTACATGATACGTTCAAGTTTTCAAGGCTATTTCATATCGCTAATAAAACTGCATCATTTTGGTATTACAACTCTCGAAAATCGACGAAGAGCGACTTACATTTTGAGTTCTTGTCTCCATTCCTCAAAGTCGAGTTTGTTATCTTGGTTGGTGTCTGCAGTCTGAATGGCCTTCTGGATGTCAACAATCTTTTCCCTCTTGAATGAGATCTTGTTCATCATCTTCTCGTATCCCTAAATGATATGATGATAGCAAATAAATATTCTAGTTTCAGCTAGCCATCTCTGTCTTTCGAGATAGACCATACAAATGACTTGCACACAAGTCACCCTTAGGTAATCACACTCTTAGTGTGTTGCACTCAATACAAGTGCCCTGTTCTTGTCATGGCTGTAAGGCAGAATAGTTGGCAGAAGAAAAATATAATCAAGACTTTTAGCCGTTTTGCTAGTTTTGTAGAAAATTGCTTATAACTTTGAAATGAAAATTCAAATCTAGAAAAGGGTAAACTCACTATAATCTACTTTAAGTTCTTAGCTATCAAACAAATCATTTGCCACGCTATTTCGTAATGACTACGAAGGAACATACTTTAAAATCGGGGGCGTTTACAAAGCGTGCTCTTGTCATAGCCATGAGGCCGAAAAGTCGCAGAAATTTAATCAAAGTTTTTGCACGTTTTTGGAATGGATCATATAAAAATCAAGTACAATTTTGAAATGAAACGTCGGATTTAAATGCGTTAAATTCTCAAATATCTTTGGAGAAGTTGTCTATTTAAAGGGTCTGTTTCAACCAGCATGCTTCGCACGTGTCATCTGTTTGTTGTCACCATCTTCATGAGCCATAAAAATGGCGACAACAAAGACCAACCAAGAGATGGCAAGTGCAAGGCATGCTGGTTGAAACAGACCCTTTAACGAACAATGTACCAACTTAATTTCTTGAATTTTTCCGCATCCAGTAAAGTAATAAAGATAGGTAGAAGGTAAAATAAATACTGACTAAAATAACTATTTCTAAAACATATGCAAGCTACTTTATAGACCATCCAGCAGTCGAATGCGAAGGCGCTGCTCGCGTTGCATCTCGGGATCGCATGGGGGTTTCGAAGTCGGATTCGATTTCGAAACCCCTATGCGATACTGAGATGCAACGCGAACAGTGCCTTTGCATTCGACAGCGGAATGGTCAATTGGTTTATAACTCGGTTAACTAAATCTTCTATTTTTTTTTACTTACTCTCTTGAAATAATCAGAGATCTCGAACTCGCTCTTCTGCTGTGCCAAATCGGATTTCACTTCAGCATAGGTATCATTGATGATAGCCAAGAACATGTTGATGAGCACAAAGAATACGAAGAAGACATATGTGATGAAGAAGATAGGCCCAAGGATTCTGTTTGCATTTTCAATTTCTTTGAAGTTGAAGTCACCAAGGATGATACGGAACAAAGTGTAGCTGTTGATAGGACAAGAGAAGATCAGATCCATTATCAGCAAAAATTTGACGAAGAAGCTAATTCACAGAGAGAGTGTTATCTTGTTATTCAGAGTGTGCCAAAAAATCGTGCCCCGTTTTTGCGGCTGCTGGGGAAGAGTAAGAGTGTGAATTCAATTGTCCCGTGTTTGATACAGTTCCGCAGAATAGGCTTCAACTTAGAGTTTGAGACCTTGTTTGAGTCTATCTGGCAAGTGGTTGCTGATTTATACCACGAAAAAGTCGAAATAAGTGGCTTGATTAAAAAACGGCAGTTCCTTTGAAGGTGAAATTTCTTCTCCATTTGAAACAGTCATAACTAAACACTATCAACCCTTTTCAAATGCAGGAAAAATCCGATTACAACGCTAGAACCCTTCTTTCGATAATTACTTGATTTCGACATTTTTTGAGAACATAGGAACTGCTGTGTTTAAAAATTAAAGAAACTCAAAAGAAACCTTGATAGCATAAAAGTCCTACATTTCAAGAAACTTCCTACCAGCCGCGAAGGGCAAATAAAATGAAAATGAGCCTTTCAGTCTTCACGTTTTCATATTGTGAAAACAATCATCCTTAGTCTTGATGACAAATAACATTTCTGCATACTTACATGCTGGATTCGAATGTGCTGAAATCCTGGACTTGTGTTCCAAAAATGAGATATCCCCATTGAGCGTAGGCCAAGAAAATGATGAAGAACATAACTGCGAATCCAGCGATGTCTTTTGCGCACTGGTGAGAAGAATCAAAGGAACTTTAGTGGAAAATCACGGACGTTATTCTTTTCAGAGAATGTCTATAAATTGATTGTTGCTACTTTCTTCCAACGTCCCTTCCGCCCAAAGAATATTTCGTCCAAGCAGTAGAATTATAACTGTTGATGAGCAGTATTATACAGTTGTACGACTTAAGCATAATTCTGAAGTCTTTTGACATCGAAATAACGTGTGATAACGATAAAAAGGGAATTTTGCATCGAATCACTGTCAAGCACTACCACTGTTGAATCACTACTACTGTTAAGCAAGTAGCCATATTCTAAGATAAGATAACTAGAGATAAACTTAAAAATTCTAAACGCAGACTACATACCTTTCCAAGAGTTGAAGACAGTTGAGTCATGGTTTTGTTGAAGCTGATATATTTGAACACCTAAAATGCGAAAGATGTATACCAGGTGAGTCGGATTACATTGGTCATTNTGTACGACTTAAGCATAATTCTGAAGTCTTTTGACATCGAAATAACGTGTGATAACGATAAAAAGGGAATTTTGCATCGAATCACTGTCAAGCACTACCACTGTTGAATCACTACTACTGTTAAGCAAGTAGCCATATTCTAAGATAAGATAACTAGAGATAAACTTAAAAATTCTAAACGCAGACTACATACCTTTCCAAGAGTTGAAGACAGTTGAGTCATGGTTTTGTTGAAGCTGATATATTTGAACACCTAAAATGCGAAAGATGTATACCAGGTGAGTCGTATTACATTGGTCATTAAGAAAAAACATATCCCCCAATTGCGTCTGTAACAATTTCTATGTGTAGCTGATAGAATAACTTACACAACCATTTCGATGGTTTTACTCAATTTCCGAGCTCGAAATACATTATTTTACTCAAACTTTCAACTAAAAAGTAGCGCAAGATTATCACCAAAACCCTTATCAAATAATTGTTCATCGAAGCATTTCTTGATACTGCCACAAGAATATAAAACCCACGATGGTTTGATCCACTCATGAAGCTCCCCTGGTAGTTCTAAAGACGGAAATAGACATATTTATCTCTCAAAACTTTATTAAACTAATAAAAGAATTAATTTCAATCTAATAACTATCAAGGGAACCTTTTACGTTGGTCAAAACTTTCTTGGACCTTCTCTCCCTTCCTGAACTCTCTTACGCTGGTTTAATACGGCTTCGACAAATGCGGCTGCATATACCGATCAAGAACAACCCAAGATTCATTACAAGTCCTATTTGTCTTATTTTCAAACATCATACAATACTGCGAAGTATACTGACCTTGATCCAGCAAATGAAAACAGCAATGGCGACCAGATTATCATATTGACTCTGCCAGAAACCAAGCACTTCAAAGTTAGCATATTCAGTCGGCTTCAAAAGGATACCACGCAACAAACCACCAACAGACATTGTACGATACAGGTTAAAAATTATACACACAACACCAAGTAGAATCACAACAACATCGAGGACATTCCAGAAGCTCTTGAAGTATGACAATTTGTGTTTCTTGATTTCAATGAACTCTTCAATAGAATAGTAGACGAGGAACAGGACGAAGATTGCCTCACAAGCCATGACAAAATGATCCATTGGTGTGACGTAACGAATGAGCTTCAAAGTACGGAAAATTGAATATGGGATCAGTCCACCAGTGGCAGGGAACTCAAACACCAATCTGTTAGGCAAATAAACATCGATTAAACCAAGAGAATGGGACAAACAATCTACGTACAGGGTGGAACCAAACAAAGTTTCCGCATTTTAAAAATTCGGGAAAACCTTTTTTGCTACAATTTTTCTTAATTCTATTTTGTTCAGTCATATCAACGACCAAATTATTTCCAGCAATATGAAAATGATGCTGTTCCTGAGAGCTTCTAAACCCTATTTTGAGCCATACGTTTTAAAAGAAATGTTAAGTCTTGAAAATGAGCCTTAATTTTACGATTTCCAATTTCCCATTGTTACACTATCTTTTCGCAGAAAATACGAAGGTGTATTATCATTAAGTCTCGGCTATCTCTAAAATATGGAATATGGAATGATGGAATGGAATGATGGAATGATCATTCCATGTTTACCATTCCATCATTCCATTCCATAATTCCATATTCCATATTTTAGAGATAGCCATTAAGTCTCTCTGTCACAGGAAGTTTCAGTATTCCGGAAGGTTTCAATAATGACTAAACGTGAATTTTCGTTGAGTGCAACAAAAAAATCTTCTGTGAGAAACGTTTTGAACAGCAGCATCAACATAACGGACTTGTTCTATAGGTCAGGAAATTTTTCAATCGAATTTCTGCAGCTAGGGAGCAAAATATGTTTCCTGGTACTCGTTAGCTACCAAACAGATTAGGGCTTTAAAAGCCTCCAATTCAAGAAGTTTCCAGAATTGTTTCAAACTGTAACCCGAGATTCTGGACTTTATTCACTATATCTACGTAGTAAAATGTGCCACAATAGTTTTCTGTAACACTGAACTAACCTGCTATCAACTATCATGAGAGTGGACTGGACGCTACATGAATGGAAAGTAACTATAAACGGTGTTCTACTCACGTGACAACACAGAAGAGATTGATATTGGCATTGTATACAGTGAAGTCAATGAAGATTGCTCTTGTACCACGATTACTCCACAGGTTGGCCTGAACAAAAGTAAATTTGTGTGAATATTAAAATATTGAATAAAATGATAAACGAAGTTACACCAGATGACAAAATTGCAAAACTTTGAAAAATTACCAAAATATGATGATAGAATAGATCTTGACAAGGTTATTTTGTAAATATTTGTAGNCTAACCTGCTATCAACTATCATGAGAGTGGACTGGACGCTACATGAATGGAAAGTAACTATAAACGGTGTTCTACTCACGTGACAACACAGAAGAGATTGATATTGGCATTGTATACAGTGAAGTCAATGAAGATTGCTCTTGTACCACGATTACTCCACAGGTTGGCCTGAACAAAAGTAAATTTGTGTGAATATTAAAATATTGAATAAAATGATAAACGAAGTTACACCAGATGACAAAATTGCAAAACTTTGAAAAATTACCAAAATATGATGATAGAATAGATCTTGACAAGGTTATTTTGTAAATATTTGTAGCAATTGCATAATCTCTACTGGGTGCGCAAGAATAAAATTATCCACTTTAGACAGGCAAGAAGTATGCAATTTGTCAGAAACTGCACAGATTTTGAAAATTGCTGATTCAGCTTAATATCAATAAGTATACGGGAAATGCTCTGTTTAACCCCCTCTCTATTAAGCTTCCCTTTCTAATAAGCCCCTTCTTTCTATACGAAAATGTTAAATAAGCCCTTATCTCTACTAAACCCCCACCCTTAGCTTATATTAAATGCGAGAGGTTACCAAAGATCTTCCATTTATTCATCAAAAAAAGTTTGAATATTAATTTTGGTAAGGGTTAAAACTGCGTTGAACTTGTGTATTTGACTCACAAAACTGTGTGTTGATTCCGCAAAATATGAGGTACAAGACCTAAAAAGCTATCATTTATAGCCTTGCCATTTGACTTAGTGAATAAGCCCCCTCCTCTCTAATAAGCCCCTCTCTCTTTTCAGCCCCCCTCTAGAGTCTCTGAAAGAAATTAAACCCACCAAGGGCTTAACAGAGTTTTCCTTTTTGTTTGTATATCGTCTGGTCCAAGGACCCACAAGGAGTCCATTACCGAAGCCGACCAGACCACCCCTACTCGCAACTCATCCCAAGGACTTTTGAGCTTTTCTCTGAGAAGAGGATACAGAACTTTTTAAGATGAGCGTTGGCACTTCCCTAGGCGGCCAGCAATAAGGGCTCGAACTCGCAACTTTCTTAACAGAAGGCGAGAGTGCTAACTACTATGCCAGCCTACCACCTATACGGTATGTATAGTTTAATTCCCTTACCTTCAAATCGGTCATTATTTTCTTGCTAGCCGCTTTGTTTTTCCCAAGTTGCTGCACAAAGCCGCCTCCTCCATATGTTGTCAGCTGACCCCAGACACCCCTTCCATTCAGTTCCTTCTCCGTCTGGTATGTCCATCTACGAAAAATCATCCACAATGAATAAGTATTTGGCATTACGCATAAAGACAATAAAGTTGTTTATTGGCCAATCAGGGCTAGCTCAATTCATACAGGCGTCATGACGTCACAGCAGCGTTGAAAATACGACGCCATCTTGTTCTGGGGTAAATCTTCAGATAATTTCTATAGGTTTCTACAGGAAATTTGCCAAAAGTTGCATAAAATTGCTCTTATATTCTCCCTGAATGCCGCCATTTTGGAAATAATCAATATATATATCAAAAAATTCCACGGCAGATTTAAAGGAAAGTACCCTAAGTTCTTTCAATCCATTTAATTCAAAGAAAAATGTAAAATAATTTTACACCAACATTTTTAAAGATTTGAGCCCTATGCTCAAAAAACCTGTGAAGAAAAGTAGATTCTAATATCAACTTACGCGGTGCCGTTCATCTTTCCAAAAGGTCTTGTATCTTCAATATTCTTTGCGTAGGGTGCATAACATTCTTTGATATCCTTCTTAAAGTCAGTGTGAACCCTAAAGAATGAAAACACAGAGGATGAGCTATAACGCAACAAAACGCTTGGTTATCGATATACTGGTTTTCACTTCACTTTCGCGGATTACCGTAAATCCTTGAATAGGTGCCTAGAGCGCCCCCTCGAAAGAGCGCCCCCTCGAAAGAGCGCTCCCTGAAAGCATAACAAAATTAATAAGAGCCTTCTCTTGAATGANCCTGTGAAGAAAAGTAGATTCTAATATCAACTTACGCGGTGCCGTTCATCTTTCCAAAAGGTCTTGTATCTTCAATATTCTTTGCGTAGGGTGCATAACATTCTTTGATATCCTTCTTAAAGTCAGTGTGAACCCTAAAGAATGAAAACACAGAGGATGAGCTATAACGCAACAAAACGCTTGGTTATCGATATACTGGTTTTCACTTCACTTTCGCGGATTACCGTAAATCCTTGAATAGGTGCCTAGAGCGCCCCCTCGAAAGAGCGCCCCCTCGAAAGAGCGCTCCCTGAAAGCATAACAAAATTAATAAGAGCCTTCTCTTGAATGAGCGCTCCTTAAAATGTGTATCAAAGTCTCGGTGATAGTTACATGCATATACTTAAGGAATAAATAAGTAAGGTGGCTTGTAAACTCGTAATAAGCAATGAAAAACGTTCTTTCGTTGCTTCAAGTCCTTGATTGGTTCGACTTAAAGAGACTTTGTCACCCAGAGTTCTTTGCGGGCACGCTACAGATTCAGACTGTCTGAAAATCAAATTTGGCCTAAGTGAAAAATATGGATCCATACTGCAATAGTAGGAACTGACAGAGAATTTTAACTTTTGTTGACTGTTCTATCAGTTCAACTACTGCAGTGTGAAGCCATATTTTCCGCTTATGCCAAATTTGATTTTCAGACAGTCTCGAAGTTGCAGCGTGCCCACAAAGGACCCTGGGTGACAATGGCTTTTTAAGTCCTTTATAACCAGTATGAAACAACACTATATTACTTGCATGATTCTTGAAGATAAAGTAATAACTTACACACAGGAGTCGTTTCTAACACGTAGCTGCCGAACACGAGGACGCCCAAGAATCTTGTTTTCAAAGTAAATGTAGCCTTGTTGGTCCTTTGTTACGTTCTGGCCATTGTAATATTTCTCCCAGTACAGCCCATCGAGGAGTGCTCCTTGAGAGTACTAGAAATTGAAAACACTCTTATAAGGCAATCAGTACCACATCAAATAGACCATTTTGACATTTAGAAAAAGGGTTTGGGGAGAGCAATATNTTCACTTTTCATTAAAACAATCCCTCAAGTATTGCTGTTTCTCGGTGTTAGATCTCTGTTGTGCCTTTTCTATGATGGACTGAATTCTTCTGCCGCGTTTTACATTTTTGGTTCGGTGAAAAGTTAGTTTCTTTATAACTTCACTGTTAGGGCGTCTGATGGTATGTGCTATCCATTTATGCTGCTGTTCTGTATAGAATGATTCGATGGAGTCTGTTTTGGGTAATAGAAAACAGATCTCTGTCTCTTATGACATAGCTCCAGTCGACTGTCTCAGATGTTTCTGCTGATGGATTAGGTGCACGAATGATAAATTGAGCTTTAACGAATGATAAATTGAGCTCTACAAATCGGTTGGTTTTAAATTTACGGCGAAAATTAAAGAAACAATTGCCCAAAATGCACCCAAAAAGATGTCCTATGACCCATAAGCCTCGTAATAAAAGAGAGACTCGCTCTCCAACCCGCGTGAACCATTGAACAGCGAGAATTAAGCGAAGAGTCCAAATGGGAAAGAGAAGTTTTTCTGTCTACATAGCACTAAAGTCTTAACGAAATTAGAAGTCAGGTGAAAATGTCCGCGAATAAAAACAACTGAAGTGTTTTGCATGAGAAATTGCGCGTTATCGCAAATCTCACGTGACATCTAATTTTAGATAGACTTTAGTTTCTTAGCTTTTACGTAGACAAAGTAACAAATTCAAATTGAATTAGTACAGAACTAAAAAAGTTGTTTCGCCGATATTGACGTTTTTATTCATGTTAGCCAATCAGAACTTGGGCCAGAAATCAAGATCCTTGATTTGATTTGTTAAAAAGTAACTCTGCTATCCGCTTTAGCGAGCAGCGGGTTGCCGTTTTGCAAAGTCCCTCTCGTCAGAAATTGATTAATTTCTCAAATACTATTGAGCCTATCGAGAAATTGTAGAGGGATCTTAATCTGCATTTGGCAATCGAAAGATATGTAAATCGTAATATTTCCTTAACGCTTCCCTAACAAATTAATTTTGAAAGCTTTTCCTCGATTTCATCTCAAGAACTACTTCAAAATATTTTGACTTTTTTTCGTTTTAGCTTTCCTTGAAATAAGAGAAATTCAAACTGAGAGAATACGGCTGAAAGTAAATTTCTGAATACAAAATTAGATTGATTACATGAGTCTCAGTTTTCCGCATTGAATTGAATGATAGCTATGCCTTCAAACTGAGACTCATGACAATACAGCTTCAAAACAGAGACTACTTAGGCCTAGTGCGCCCCATTTAGGGCGCATCTAATCAAATCTCGACTTTCTTAATAAGGTTAGACCACGTGCCTATTCTTAGGGTTTGATTGGCTGATTAGATCAAAGTTCGACGTTTCGAAGCGAAGTAACGTTCTAAACGACGTTCGAAGCGACATTCGGCTTTTCTTTCGACGTTCGAAGGATAGAAGACGTTCGATTATTCTTCAGATTTTAGTCTCTGTTTAGAATCTGTTTGGTCGTGAGTCCTTGTAGAGAAAATAAAAACATCAGATTAAAAACATTGAACGAATGCAAGGAATCACGTCGTCAGTCTAATACAAAATAACGTTTTTCATTTCACGTCTAATTAAATAACAGAATATCAAGACAATTCTCAAGCTACTTACATCCCAGAAGTCGCTCATTTTGGTGAAGCCACTGTAATTAGGAGAGTTGACAAACAGATCTAGAAGGGATATAGGAAAGTTACAAATGATATATCTAGAACATTTTGAGCATTTCGATAAAAGGACAAATTTGCAAAGATGATTTAATTCACGGAGAACCAAACAATATTACGTTAATGCAGTCAATCTTTGGTTAGTGATAGCATTGGATATGTGTAAACAAATAAGCTTGAATGTTTCAGTTCTTGCAAGTAATCTGAAACAGATTTTTTCTCGGCTAGTCTGCAATTGAGCGGACCAGCTTTCAATATGGGCAAGTTATGTGTCATGGGGCAAGGGTTTGGGTCAGGGTTAGGCTTTGGAAAAGAGTTTGTAGGGTCAGTTAGGGTAAGGTAGGGTTAGTTAGGGTAAGGTAGGGTTAGTTAGGGTAAGGTAGGGTTTAGTTAGGATTAAAAAAGGGTATTTTTTCAAACACGTTCCCGAGAGATATGACATAAAGCTGGTCCGCTAAAGTGCAGTCGTCCCTTTTTCTGTTCCTAGCATTTAAAATTTTATACATTTCGAAATTATAAATTTACCACAGATAGGTACAAACCTTTCATGACTTTGGTGAAGTAATACATGGTTGAGCCTGTCATTCCAAAAGTCACTGAAAAGGAAAACAATGATATG
Source organism: Aurelia aurita (assembly GCA_004194415.1). NCBI lineage: Eukaryota > Metazoa > Cnidaria > Scyphozoa > Semaeostomeae > Ulmaridae > Aurelia > Aurelia aurita. The sequence continues at coordinate 1,611,664 of REGM01000020.1, read as the reverse complement.
AATAAGGGTTTGGCAGCACTTGAATTGAATTGAATTGAAAACAAAAGCTTTAGATCCAGAGGGCATAACTTGCAGCTAGATGGGGGCAGGGGAGTTGCCACCAAAAATATTCAGCAAGCTCCCTATTTCTCATTGCAGAAACAATTGCCTTTGTAGTTATACACAACTTTGAAGGAAATATTTTTATAGAGCTGCTCATTTTACAAATATCTTAAAGATTTCAGCTACAAACAACAGATATCTAATGAACAGAAAAACTACTGAAAAAGAACACACAAACACATACAGGATAATTTTGCCTCAAACCTAGCCTCATGAGTTTGCACATGTAGTATAGGTCAACAGATAAGAGACAGGTTGTCAATGAACACAATGTATTACAGTATATTTGTTAGTCTATACGTTACAGGGCACTGGTCAAATGTCTAGCTGAGTCAGTTGAGTCTCTTTTCTGTGGCCGCCATCTTTAACCTCCCTTCCTGCCTCGCTTCGGTCTTGCGCCTCCGCACCGCTGGTTCAGTCATCACAGCACATAACTGTATTCTCAAGGAATTCTGATTGGTCACAATACACAAATCACTCATGTTTACTAACTGATTACACTTTAACATGTCTGAGATGCAACTGATGCAAGTTGGATACAAAACATACAAATAATGACATCTCTAGCACACTGAAATTTTACCATGCAAAATACTTACAAATACAGAGAACGAGCATGAAAATCAGATAAATTCCAAGCTCTCTCAATGTCGTCTTCACATACATTTCCTTGTCTGTGTCGGTATCCTCTGTGTGGCGTGTCCTCCATAGCCCTGTTTTAGAAAGGTGGAAAAGTGAAAACCTGCATATTCTGACAATAAAAATTTATTCAAGGAGTGATATAATAATTTCAGGTGTGACATAAAATAGAATCACTTGAAGGAGAATTCCAGGATATTTTTGTTGTGTGCTTATGTGGGGTAAAAGAAGCTGAGAAAAATTATGGTAATAAATTGTTCATGGCCAGGATGGGATCTTCTCACTAGTTATGCATACCAATATTTTAGTCAAACTTCCACAAATTTACCCTTGCATAGTGTTTCCTTAATCTTTCACAGCCTCTATCAATTATATGGGTATGCATGGGTGGTGGGTTGATCTCCATCAGCGTGATGCCTTATGGGCCTTGCTGATTAATATGTAGATGTAGATGGGATCATCTATTTTTCTTTACATGGAAGTAGAAGCCATTTTTTTGCAATTTGTATCATTTCTTCCAGATTGGAAACATTAAAGGGAATCAACATAGTTAAAAGCTGGCCCGGGCCAAGTTAAAAATATAGTATATTGTATTTGATACTGTTGGCACGTGCTGTTTCATTGTGTAGCTGAAGAAACAATGGGTGCATGGGCCTTTTCGTAGCGTATTTATAGCAACCACTCAATATAGCTATGTCCATTCCCTTTAAAACTGTTGTGGGTGGAAGATTTTCCATAAGAAAGTTTTGGTAAAGCAATAGATGCGCAACTGAGCTGTATTCTGGGAGATAAAGAAAGCACTTTGCTCATAATTTTCAAAGAGTACATACACTGAGGTTCTTTCTTTTTTACATTGATCCACAGTACTTGTATTCAGCAATACAGTACAGGCCTTGCACATATTAACACTGTTTTCTTGCCTAAGAATTCTTAAGAATTCTTGAGAAAATGTTTAATTTTGCAAGAATTCTTGTTTAAAGTTGCTTACAGTCTTTCATACCTTTCAAGAATTCTTGTCAGAATGTGAAGAATTCTTGTCATGTTAATGTGCGCGAGGCCCCTGTAATGCACCTTGCACTGGAGCAGGAAGTTTCAGGGACAACTTCTGGAGTTAGTTCCCTTTCTACCCCTTTGACATTCCTGATTATTAAGCATATGAGAAAAAACTGTGCAATTTAGCAAGTGACTTTAGCATATAATTATGCCTATCACTGTTCAATTGTGCAACCTGCAATTGCTTTTATGCTCAAGACAGTTCATATTTGAACTTCATTTGCATAGTACCTGCTGCTTATATTTGGGAAATGATTTTGATTTACAGGGACTGGTAATTATCATACTTAGGACAGTCAACACCAGCATCGGAATCAAATTTTTAAAAAGCATTGCACGATTGATTGGTTAATGCATCTTTTGTTTGATTTAATTGCCTGAAACAAACTCCAGGTACTGCATTAGAAGTGGTCATTGGCAATCTTTGATATCTTGATTATTTTCAGAATTACAGTGTCTTCTATGTTTCAAACAGTTTTCCAGTTGTGACATAATCAAATTGCTAAATCATGAACCAGAAAAGCTACGGATTTCTGCTTACCGCCATATTATAGACCTTCATAAACTATATGGTTTTGTTGAAGATTGTACCATTTTTGCTCTATTAATTTAGGATTTACAACAATTTTAATTTTTTCCAAAGCTTATTGTGAATTTTTTCAATGAAAAGAAAAACGCTGTAATTCTCAAAATAATCAAGATATCAAAGATTGCCAATGAACACTTCTAATGCAGTACCTGGAGTTCGTTTCAAGCCATTAAATCAAACAAAAGATGCATCAACCAATCAATCGTGCAATGCTTTTTAAAGATTTGATTCCTATGCGGTCAACAGCAGGGTTATCACAGTAGAGAAGCCCAAAATATGATGATAACCCACATATTTTGTGATGCCTTCTCTTCACAAGTAAACATGCCTACAGAGCAGAGAAAGAACAGAATATTTGTTCTGTAGTGGCAGAAATAACAGCTTTCTCTTACAGAGCTTGATAACAACGGACCTATCAAATCAAATATCTCACATAATTATGGTTTTCTGAAGGCATAAATGTTGTTAACTAGCTAAACGACTAGGCCATATTGTCACTATTTTTTAGTCAGTTTGCAAACTGGAGATTAAAAGGATTTAGTGAATCCAGGCAGATCTCAAAACTCATCAGAAGTCATCAGGGAATTAATTTTGTTCTGCTGCACAACTATGACAAAATGAGCATATTATCTTGGCAGTAAACATGTTGACCCAAGGGATAATTTTAAGTGCGGAACTAGAAAGTAAAATTAATTAAGTCAACAACTAGGAAAGCCAAGTTTTAAAGAGGTTTTCAGTTAATTAACAGCTTGATGCTGTTCTTAGGTAGTCCTTAATTAAAAGCTAGCATGTCATTTGCAAATGGTTTTATTTTTCCCTTGTTCCCTGATGAGAAAACAGCTGGTTCTGATAAAACACATCATGTGTGAAATGTATGAACAATCACATTATTCAGTATTTTATGCTGCATGTAGTTTTTGTTTTATGATGGTTACCCCTCCAAAGAGACCCTTTATAGATATTGATGACGTCATCGATTAGCCTCGATTTGATACCATTGTTGCTGTTATACACTAGACCTAAGTTTTATCGCCTGTTTTATGAAATTGTGTACTTTTAGAAAGCTTGAGATATGATGAAGTATCACCTTGAAGAAGTTGTTTATTGGTGTCAAACCTAACATCAATCGAGTGTATAACACATGATCAATATAGGAAATAATGAGTCATTACTTCGTCACACCTGATATTCATAAAACTGGTAATTGATGAAAGAGTCAAATTATAAAGGTGACAAAGTTTTTGTGCTATAATTTTCAGTTTACTAATTTTGCTGATTTCNGTACTTTTAGAAAGCTTGAGATATGATGAAGTATCACCTTGAAGAAGTTGTTTATTGGTGTCAAACCTAACATCAATCGAGTGTATAACACATGATCAATATAGGAAATAATGAGTCATTACTTCGTCACACCTGATATTCATAAAACTGGTAATTGATGAAAGAGTCAAATTATAAAGGTGACAAAGTTTTTGTGCTATAATTTTCAGTTTAATAATTTTGCTGATTTCTATGAGTGTTCACTCTTGCAAAATGCAGAAACCCGTGGAAAATCTGACATTTTTTCATAAAGCCCATGACGTGAGATTCCTAGATAATAACGGACTCAAGCGCCATTAACAATCGATTCTTATAAACCACTGACATGGCATATCAAGGTTATAAAATCAGGCAACTTGAACTTGGCAGGCATCTTTCTACCTAAAAATCCCACACACTTTCAATAGAAATCCTTAATTACTTTAGCTATATATATACTTTCTATAATTCTTGTTGACTTTTCAAAAACATTTATTTTTTTCAAAATTATAGATAGCATATTTTATATTTCAACTCGTTTGAGGTAGTGACATCATCAAATTTAGATTTGCGATTGACACAATATTGTAGAAATTCACAAACTATATATATATTTTTTTCTACCATTTTTCCCCAAATTTTGCCTGAATTCTTTTCATTAATTAAAAGAAAACCCTGTAATTTTGAGAGAAAAAATTAAGATTTCAAAAATTCAATGGTAAAAATAGCAAAGTAGATAAAGTTCCTTACAAGCCATTCAATCCAAAAGAAAGAAGTAATAGCCATTTACTTTATCCATTTGAAGTTCTTTGTTCCAATAGAATTCCCAGGCATATTGAGGGCATAATTTTCAGACAGCAAAAGTTTCAGACAAACTTTTGTCCAAACTGTCTTGTCCAAAACTGTTTTGTTTGAATTATTTAGATATATATATACCTTTAAAACCATGATCTAAAAAATTTGTTGGCTAAATTTCTTGCTTGCGATACTTTTAGTTACAGAATTTAGTGCCAATCTTTGGTTAAAATAAGGTTTAATTCAATGTAAATATCAAGCCATTTCAAGTGAAGGAATTGATCAATAAGAAGGACAGTGTCTCTGGTTTTTCAAAATGTTTCTGAAACTCTTTGTCAAAGTTTTTTGTCCAAAACTTCTTGCTCAATAAACATTTGGATGTTAATGTAGAGATGTCCTTGAAATCAAATTTAAAAAAATTCTGTACCTCTAACAACTCTCTTGAATCTGGTGCCGCAATCTGCAGGTTGATTTTCTGGTGCATCTGCACGGACATCTTGGGTTACATTAGCTTGGAAGCTGTATGGTTCCGCTTCCATAGCAGCAGGCATGTCAACTCCAGGTGGTGCTCTTGGATTAAAATCCACATCATCTTGTCCTGGACCATCGTCAGACCAAGCTGCACCTACAAATTTCGAAATATGAACAAATTAGGAACAGAGAACAAATTAGAAATGACATTGTCACAAATCTTATTAGTAAAAGGAAATTGAGAATTATTATCTGTCCACGCTCCATGGTATGATGATTTATGTTGATAGGCAAAAGCTTTTCATGTGGAAATCCCCTTTAAGTGTGATGAAGATAGCAGTGAAAAGTATATTCCAAAAAGAGATTCAAAATGAAACATTTCCCAAAGTTGCCAAAACAACATGAACTGCAGTCAAAAAATTGTTGTCTTTCTTTTTTGGATACTTGTTGTAGCTTATTTTATATTTTTACCAGTATTATAAATCACCTAGGATATGCCACCATGTTCAGTTCTATGTTTTACTAGCTACTAGAAGAGTTTGCAAGAATAATTTTGTTTTCGGAGTTCATGGTTTTGGTTAGGCCATTACAGTAAATAACAAAATCAATTAGGATGTCTTGCATGCAGTCTTAGGCCAAACTTTACTGCTCGAAATTTCGTATTTCTAGTCAGTTAAATCTACAGAAACAATGCCTCGATTAAATTTAGAATATCATAGCCCATTCTGGTTGAAGGCTGGTTGAATACTAACCCGATGCAGGTCTTGAACGGTCGTGCATTTCCATTTCATTTCTGCCCGACCTGCCGCCAAAACTGGCCTGAGAACCAGATGGAGTTTTTCTCCGCTTCGTTTCACTCATTTTCGTTCCTTCTCCAGCAAACTGAACTGTTGGTGTTTCTTCTAATACTTCTTTGTTCTTTTAGTCTACAGATAATGACGCCTCTGAAGGAAAATAAAAGCGAATAATGAGCGAAAAACTGCGATACAAATTTACCACATCTTCAAGTACGCCACACTGTCGTCTTTGGGCATTTTGTAGTTACAGGTTACAGGTGACCATCTTTANCCCTCGGCCTAGAACTGGAGCAATATTGAATTCAGTTCTCGAATTTTCGTTAGAAATTCAAACTTCTACCGGATGACCCAAAAAACAAATTCTCGAGCTACATTGCGTCTTATTTGCTGAGACCAAACGTCATCTACATAAAGCGTCTAACAGCATTTAGTTCGAGAGCCAAGCTAGCTTTTGAGATGTTGCTTGGTGAATTCAAAGATGTGATAATAGCTTTTTCAAGAAGCTGAATGTTATTTAGCTTGTAAAGTTTTTCTGGGTCACCCGGTATTGCTCGGGTACTTATCAAGAAAAAGAAAATAGCTGTGGTTAAAACTTCAGCTGCATTGCATTTACTTTCGAAAAACCTTTGTATCTGTTGGGAAAACTCTTTTTACACTTGCAACAAGGCTAATCGGGGACAGGGAGAGGTATTGGTCAGACGCACTTCACGAAATAGACTTGGGGTAAATCTAGACATCTGAAGGCAAGAGAGGCTATGTGTTTAAAAATCTACTGTTGTTTCCTTGACCAAGAAAGCAAGAAACATTGGAAATCTGTGAACTATTAGATAGGCGCAGGAATTAACGAAGGTACGTAAAAGAAGAAATAAAACCCCATACAACGTATGTACAGTAAAGCGGAGGTTATTTAGTACTGCAAGGGGCGTGCATCAGTACTGCGGAGAGATATCATCAGTAGTGCGGGGGAATAAAATCAGCATTGTTCAGGTCTCATCCGTTGAACTGATGGTAGCCCAAAAGTACTGATGATATCCCCGGCTGAATCCTAGCACCGATCTAGCTTGTGTTACCCATTTGTAGGGTAACTGCTCCGAAACGGAGATTTAGCTTCCATATTATTATTATTATATACTGACAACCCTCGGCAATCCTGCACAGATATTCTCTGGGATGAAGAAGAAAATGTGAGAAAATGGCTTGATACTATAAATAAGATTAAGGAAGGCGTGGAAATTCATCGAATGTCAACAGGTGATATAGGACAATAGAGTATGCCACGTAATAAGAAGCAGTGGTTATCCTCTAATTGCAGGTAGAATAGAAACACCAGAATTAGGTTTCGAAAGAAAGAAAGCATATGCAAACTTCGTTGATGAGACGGGAATCGGAAATTTCGAAAAGAAGTGATTAAAAAAGACGCCAGTAGGCTTCTTTTTATAAACATGAATCACGAAGTGAAATTCACCATGAAAAATATTTCTGAAAGCTCCAGGAACATTGAGAACATCTTGTTGTGAATCTGCCAACCTGGAAGGTCTATCTCTTTAATCTTTAATGACGTTTTTAAACCCATGAATATGAATTAAAGGCTCTTGTGCTACCGGCATGCATTGCGATCGTTTGTTTTATTTTTCGTGGATTTCATGGATTTCATTCAATTCAAGCTCAGTGTTTAACACACGTATATCGATTTCAGTGATTCTGTACGACGCGATCTTCCCCGTCCACGACCTGCTGCTGACTTGAGCGACATGACAAATTATTTGAATGTAGCATGAAATTAGGCCACCTTTACAAATAGGGTTGCAATGCATGCCGGTTGCTCAAGAGCCTTTAAGAAAAACGAGCAGCAAGATAACTTTACGCTCACATTTAGAACTGTTCCAAAAGCAAAGAGCGATTCCGCTTGAAAGTTGAATGGATTTCTACTTCTGTGTGATGTCACTTTTCCGCAAACCAAACAGGTATTGTCCACCTTGTGGAAATTATGTTTTTTTTACCAAGATCCTTTGTCAGCTAAAATCGAAATTCAGTGAGGCGCAAAGGATCATGGTAAAGCGCTGCTTCCACCATCTTGAGGGTAATCATCTTTTCATTTATTTAATTCATTTATTTATGAATACAGACAACTGATGAAGTTTAACTACAAAACGCTCTTTAAACAGCTGTCCTAGATAGCGGGAAATCGAACAGCATAGAAGCGAGATTCAGTGGCCACGCAGAACAATTTGGACTTGTTTTCGTGATTTGAGCTGGACTCATACCGAAAGTGCTTTACTTTCCGCTGCTCATGTAAGGCTTTGCGCTTCCCAAATGAAGGCAACGGCAAGAAAAACACTTTCAATGTGAATCTAGCGTCTACTTACTCTCGGAAAATCTAGTTCCAAGCAACTTTAGAAATCTTCGCAACTCCACCAACTAGTGTTTATCCCGCTAAAAAGTTATCGCCATATTTTTAACATAATCGCCCATTTGAAAGCAAGCTTCGGTACTCATCCCATAGAAGATCTGTGCAGTACTAAGGAGGGTTTTAAGTACTGCGGAGTGCGTTCAGAAGAGCGGGAGGATATCATCGGTACTACGGAGGAATATCATTAGTGCTGAGGAAGGTGCTGCGGAGGGATATCATAATGACTGCGGAGGGGGTTCAGTACTGCGGAGGGCTGCCATCAGTATTACTTCGGATGGTATTCAATATTGCTCAGTGCTGCGGAGGGCAAGATCACTACTGTATAGGTTTCTTCCACAGTACTGAACGTCCTCCGCAATACTGATGATATCCCTCTGCAGTACTGATGGAATCCCTCCGCAGTACTGAGCATCCTCCGCAGTAATCCACAGACGTTCTTTTGGAGCCGAGCTTCTTTCCCGTCAAACTATTTTCACTCAAGTTTCACAGAGTACACCAAGTATGAAGTGCTAATTGGGCGGTAAGGTAAGAGAAAGAACTTTGCTTTCAGTGCAAGGGTTTATTCAAGTTTCTACAAATGTTTTTTCAACTCAAAGTTATCTGTTTCACGATACTTTTGGTCTTTAAACATGAAACTTTTGCACGGATAAAGTTTCAAATCGACGATTTCATCTTAGCGGAATCGTCTTTTGCATAGAAATAGACGATTCCGCTAAGATGGTGTCAAGGAGCTTTTAAACATGATCCTTTGCGTCTGAAAGAATTTCGATTGATTTGATTGGTCGTGCAAGGCTTCAAGGTAAAAATATTCCTGACGTCATGGTTAGCGTCTATTAGAATATCTATGGCTTTTAAACTGACCAAAACACTTGCTCACGACACAGAGATATGGTGAAAACAATATTCAACTATATTATAAATGGGGTCACCAAAACAAAACAATATTTCAAATATCCGCAGGAAGTTCCATTTCTAAGAAAATTCATAGCCTGCGACTCAAGTCTGTCTATCATTAGATGTCAGGTGAGATTTGTGACAACGCGAAATTGCTCATGCAAAGCGTTTTTATTGTTTTTGTTCGCGGATATTTTGCCCGACATCTAATGTGAGACGGACTTTAGTACACAGAAGAAAAAATTAAACTAGTTTCATTTATCATGGAAATGAATTAATATAATAAAGCCTTTTTCACATCAAGCATTGCAACTAACTAGGGATAGTGAACAAAAGGGTTATGTGTCATTATCGTCTTCGCAATGCTTAACGGGTGAGTAAAAAACTCGCACCTCTTGAAAAATCATCAAAAGTTGGTCATATTACAGATCATGGAAATGTTTTGTGTGCGTTTGTGTCAACGACCAACTTAAAGGGAATGTAAGCATATAAAAGTAGCAAATCAGATATCAGTATTTCCTGTTGACGTAATTGAGTTACCCAAATATGGGGCGGTGCGTGTCGAAGTCTATTTTCTTTGCAACGTCTATTTTTATCAAAGGCTTATGTATGCTTGCATTCCCTTTAATTTAAAACATATTGCAAAATCTTGAAATGGCTTTGAATTTGTCGGAACAAGCTATTTGGTTTTGAAGCATACTTCGAAATCACAACGAATGATTTTTAAATTGAAATTGATGAAGCTCTTATGTCGTGTAGCATTCGATCTTTCAAATAAATTCGCAAATTATAGCTTTCTGGCAATAAATGCTATTGCTCAAAATAAGATTTTTCATCTCTCTCTCAGAAGAACAAGATAAGGACCACCTGTTACATTTATTTGGTCTTTGACACCATTTGACACACTTACACAACAAGATAATTTAGAGGTTGGTAACACAATAAAATTTTAGTGATTTTCCAAACGGTCTAACTTTCTACTCATCCGGTGTCATAGAGCGTGGAAAATGATGACGAAAACAATTCATTTTAAAATCAAGCTTTGCATTTGACTAACAAGAATAGTCACTGTAGAAGGTTATATACCAATATGATTTTTTGGTGTCTACACAGTAGATTGTTTGGAAAACTTTCAGAGAAAAGTGTTTCGTCACCGCTAAGAAGTGTCTTTTAAAATCCTGCAAACGGTTTTGAAATTTAATTTAAGGTTCTATGAAGGAGATTGAAAAATAAGGTGATTGAAAAAATATAGGCTTATATACCTTGAAAGATTTTGTGACGCAATAGAACGTGGATCTTTTAAAAACTTTCAGTGAGAAATGTTGCATTAAAGCTAATAGTGTCGCTATATATCTAAGAAACTATTTTGAATTTAAGTTTAGGGTTATATGAAGAAGAATAAGAGGTAAAAAGGCCACATACCTTGAGATACTTTTATTTGACAGTCAATTATTTGAAAGCTTTCAGTGAAAAAATGCTTGATTGAAATTCAGAGTGTCGTTATTATATATGCTGGATATGGTTTTGAAATTAAGTTAAGGTTCTATAAAAAGAATGACAAACAAAAAGGTAAGATACCTTGAGAGACTTTCAGTAGACAGTCAATTGTTTGAAAGCTTCTTCGTGAAAATGTCTTCGTTGCCGTTAAGCAGTGTCGTTGATGCGTTGCTTTCTAAGTTATGCTTTACGAGGGCAGAGTGCGAATTGATAGACAAATTGAGAGTTATCCATACGGGGGGCATTGAATATATCATCTTTAGCCGGGGGAGAGCTCAGATTTTACCGGTTCACTTATTGACTCAATTCAAATGCTTTTAAGTGTGAAATCAATTCCCATCTAAATAAATTAGAGGTAAAGATGGAATTGTTGATGCAGGTCAACTAAAGGCAGCTAAAATTCGCTGTTGTTGTTGTAGGGTCTTCCCCATAGAGAGGCAAAGCCCCTCAACGGACGGACTATATGGGATGGTTCGGAGCAGAGAGATTAAGCATGGTTAAGGGTCTGATTACATGGGGCGGGCTGGCCCGCTTAAACGGGCTGGCTCACCTAACAGGGCTGAAAAAGAATGTGTATAACTTCCAGCCCGTTTTGCCGGGCTAGCCCGGTAGGCAGCAGACGAGATCTCCGCTAACCGGGCCAGCCCGCTTGCCATGTAATCGAAAGTCTCTCAAATACTGTACTTAATCTCCCTGGTTCGGAGTTATAGCTTTAGGAATAGGATNTGTTTTTGTTCGCGGATATTTTGCCCGACATCTAATGAGAGACGGACTTTAGTACACAGAAGAAAAAATTAAACTAGTTTCATTTATCATGGAAATGAATTAATATAATAAAGCCGTTTTCACATCAAGCATTGCAACTAACTAGGGATAGTGGACAAAAGGGTTATGTGTCATTATCGTCTTCGCAATGCTTTAACGGGTGAGTAAAAAACTCGCACCTCTTGAAAAATCATCAAAAGTTGGTTTTATTATAGTCTGCACGCAGGCTAGTTATATTACAGATCATGGACATGTTTTGTGTGCGTTTGTGTCAACGACCAATATAATTTAAGGCATATTGCAAAATCTTGAAATGGCTTTGAATTTGTCGGAATTTGTGCTTTTACAAGTTATCTGGTTTTGAAGCATACTTCGAAATCACAACGAATGATTTTTAAATTGAAATTGATGAAGCTCTTATGTCGTGTAGCATTCGATCTTTCAAATAAAATCGCAAATTATAGCTTTCTGGCAATAAATGCTATTGCTCAAAATAAGATTCTTCATCTCTCTCTCAAATGAACAAAATAAGGACCACCTGTTGAATTTATTTGGTCTTTGACACCATTTGACACACTTACACAACAAGACAATTTAGAGATTGGTAACACAATAAAATTTTAGTGATTTTCCAAACGGTCTAATCTTTTACTCATCCGGTGTCATGGAGCGTCGAAAATGATGACGAAAACAATTCTTTTTAAAATCAAGCTTTGCATTTCACTAACAAGAATAGTCAATGTAGAATGTTATATACCAATATGATTTTTTGGTGTCTACACAGTTGATTCTTTGGAAAACTTTCAGAGAAAAGTATTTCGTATCCGCTAAGAAGTGTCTTTGAAAATCCTGCAAACGGTTTTGAAATTTAACTTAAGGTTCTATGAAGGAGATTGAAAAATAAGGTGATTGAAAAAATATAGGCTTATATACCTTGAAAGATTTTGTGACGCAATAGAACGTGGATCTTCTAAAAACTTTCAGTGAGAAATGTTGCATTAAAGCTAATAGTGTCGCTATATATCTAAGAAACTATTTTGAATTTAAGTTTAGGGTTATATGAAGAGGTAAAAAGGCTATATACCTTGAGATACTTTCATTTGACAATCAATTATTTGAAAGCTTTCAGTGAAAAATGCTTGATTGAAATTCAGAGTGTCGGTATATATCCTGGATATGGTTTTGAAATTAAGTTAAGGTTCTATAAAAAGAATGAAAAACAAAAAGGTAAGATACCTTGAGAGACTTTCAGTAGACAGTCAATTGTTTGAAAGCTTCTTCGTGAAAATGTCTTCGTTGCCGTTAAGCAGTGTCGTTGATTCGTTGCTTTCTAAGTTATGCTTTACGAGGGCAGAGTGCGAATTGATAGACAAATTGAGAGTTATCTATACGGGGGGCATTGAATATATCATCTTTAGCCGGGGGAGAGCTCAGATTTTACCGGTCCACTTATTGACTCAATTCAAATGCTTCTAAGTGTGAAATCAATTCCCATCTAAATAAATTAGAGGTAAAGATGGAATTGTTGATGCAGGTCAACTAAAGGCAGCTAAAATTCGCTGTTGTTGTTGTAGGGTCTTCCCCATGGAGAGGCAAAGCCCCTCAACGGACGGACTATATGGGATGGTTCGGAGCAGAGAGATTAAGCATGGTTAAGGGTCTGATTACATGGGGCGGGCTGGCCCGTTTAAACGGGCTGGCTCACCTAACAGGGCTGAAAAAGAATGTGTATAACTTCCAGCCCGTTTTGCCGGGCTAGCCCGGTAGGCAGCAGACGAGATCTCCGCTAACCGGGCCAGCCCGCTTGCCATGTAATCGAAAGTCTCTCAAATACTGTACTTAATCTCCCTGGTTCGGAGTTATAGCNGGGTCTTCCCCATAGAGAGGCAAAGCCCCTCAACGGACGGACTATATGGGATGGTTCGGAGCAGAGAGATTAAGCATGGTTAAGGGTCTGATTACATGGGGCGGGCTGGCCCGCTTAAACGGGCTGGCTCACCTAACAGGGCTGAAAAAGAATGTGTATAACTTCCAGCCCGTTTTGCCGGGCTAGCCCGGTAGGCAGCAGACGAGATCTCCGCTAACCGGGCCAGCCCGCTTGCCATGTAATCGAAAGTCTCTCAAATACTGTACTTAATCTCCCTGGTTCGGAGTTATAGCTTTAGGAATAGGATTTTCATTGTAAGCTGTTCATAAGCTAACAAACTTTACTTTCAAATGAATCAATAGACAATAGCGCTAAAGATAGCGGCCGCGCAAAGCATGCTGGTAAAAAGCTCCCTGACGACCACCTAACTGGTAAAGTTCGGAAGAAAAGAATCAATGTAAATGAATAGGAAAATGTTGTAATTCGAACGCGAATCTTTAATTAAAAGATCAATTCGAATCAAAACTCTACTTTTTCTGCTTTGGGAAGGTTTCAATTCGAACCATGTTGCATTTTTGGAGAGGCAAAGCCTCTCAACGGACGGACAATGGCACGGGGGGGGTTCTTGGCCAAATTTCGGATAGGGGTGTGCCGCGAGTATCTTTAAAATATTGTGTCATTGAATAAAAAAAAAACATATATTAAGCACAAGCCTGAAGCCTGTTGCTTTTCTGGTTTACTATTCAGCCATTTGGGGCGTCATAACATCAAGATTTAAAGCGTTGTAATTTTGAAAATAATGAAAAAATAAAAAATGCCAACAGTAGAATTGCAGTAACGTACCTAAAGTCTAAGCTAAGTCATTTATTCGAAAGAAATGTGTAATATCCCCGTATGTACGAAATCCCTTTTAAAGATTTGATACATATGTTGCTCTAGCGGGTCTTTGCGTGGCGACATTATCTTATCAGAAATGCTAGCAGATGTGACATGGTCAGCAGATAACGTTTGACATGATGTCATCTGTAAGAGAACCAAATGTATCAGAATACCGGGTGAGTGAGAAAAAACAATCCCCGTTTGAAAGGCCACTGCTCCCAGGATATCGAGGCAATAAATTGGTAAATATGTTGTTTAATAGTGGACATGTTCAAATAAATTCTGAATTTTACCTGATTAGCAATGACTTGTACATGCTTTAGCATGTTTTATCCCTTTGGAAGGATGACAGTGCCATCCCTGGGAACATAAAAACATTATTCTCGGAGATTTTATCCTTCCAAGAAGACAACACGTGCTAAAGCATGTGCAAGTCATTGCTGTAAGGCAGAAACATTTGGAAAATTTGCTCGTGATTTTAGGCCTATTTTGGGGCTTTCTCCAGAAAATCGCTCATAATTTCCGAACGGAGCGGCCGATTTCAGTCAGGTAAATTTTAAATTACATTTGAACATGTCAACCATTAAATAATGTATTTTTCAATATTATCGTTTTGATATCCAGGGAGCAGTGGCCTTTCAAACGGGGATTGTTTTTTCTCACTCACCCAGTAAATAAAAAAAATTCTCCAAAAACTTATCTCAGGACTCCATTGGTTCATATCCTTAATTGGTCGAATTGAGGGGCACCTAAAGCTACAAAAATATGTTCTCCGTTTGTATGGCTACTGTGAAGGGGCTGTGATATCAATTGTTTCGCCTTAGATACTCCTTGCGTTCCATTGGCAATCAAAACAATCATGATTGTATTGTTTAAGATTTTAACTTTGTTTCATTTCAAAGCGTTTGGATCCAGTTGGCTGAATTTGAATGAAATCATGATTGTTTTGATTGCCAAAGGAACGCAAGGACTGTGTTATAAGAAAGGCTTAAAGAACGCCAATCAACCAGCATCCTTTGCGCGCTTCGCTTGTTGCCTTTCGACTGCGGCGGCCATTTTAATATGACAACATTCTCTGCAAGTCGTGACCGCAAAGGATGCTGGTTGACCGGCGTTCTTTAAACTTCAGTGTCATCATGATACAAGAAAGACAACATCAGAGGTTGCTTCAAAACAACTTTTCCGTTTTCGTGCGAAGCCGTTTCGTTGAAAACGGAGTAATTGAAACGGTTCAAGATCATCTGAAAACGCAGTACTTTGAAAACAGACACATTTGAAAATTTAAACATTTTAATTTCATTCGATTTAGATTAGTTAACTTTGTATATATTGTATATATTGTTAGCTATGTAAATCTCGAATTAAAATAGATGAACAACAACAACAACAACGGCGTAATAGATGATTGCGCTAAAGATGGCTTCAAGGAATTTTTTGACATGATCCTTACCTAGACTCAATACATGTCGTAGTTTTGCTCTTTGACTGAACTGATAACGCTACAACNTCCGTTTTCGTGCGAAGCCGTTTCGTTGAAAACGGAGTAATTGAAACGGTTCAAGATCATCTGAAAACGCAGTACTTTGAAAACAGACACATTTGAAAATTTAAACATTTTAATTTCATTCGATTTAGATTAGTTAACTTTGTATATATTGTATATATTGTTAGCTATGTAAATCTCGAATTAAAATAGATGAACAACAACAACAACAACGGCGTAATAGATGATTGCGCTAAAGATGGCTTCAAGGAATTTTTTGACATGATCCTTACCTAGACTCAATACATGTCGTAGTTTTGCTCTTTGACTGAACTGATAACGCTACAACTAC
The DNA here is from genome assembly GCA_004194415.1 of Aurelia aurita. NCBI lineage: Eukaryota > Metazoa > Cnidaria > Scyphozoa > Semaeostomeae > Ulmaridae > Aurelia > Aurelia aurita. The sequence goes on along the minus strand of REGM01000020.1, from coordinate 1,595,772 downwards.
TCACTGCAGCGACAACAACAACAGCAATTCAATTCAATTAGATGAGCGTAAGTTAAGGGCCTTATGCAGTGAGGCTAATCCTTACCTTTGCGTTCCAAAATAAATCGACCAATCAAATCAATCGAAATTCTTTTAGACGCAAAGTATCATAGCAAAAACTTCCCTCGCGTCATCTTTAGCGCAATCGTCTAATGAAACATAGCATAAGCTTAATAGATTGCTGTCTCGTCTTTTAAAAGTTAAAAATTCATCTTCTTTTTTGAATTTGGATATTTCTGTGAGACTGTCAATTCATTTTTTCGGATTCAATTTCGAAATGTGATGTCACTGTACATTTTAGCTTTGGTCTTAGGGGCTGATTATATGAGAGTTTTCAGCCCGTTTATAACTTTAACCGGGCTGAAATTTGAATCGATTAGATGGTGGTTTCAACCAAGGCTGAAATCCATATTTTGCACGGGAAATCATTTAAAAATTACATGCGCATGCTCCAGTAATTTCAGCCCGGTAAAAAATTATGATTTGCGATTATATGGAATTTGTCAGCCTTTTTGATCGAGCTAAAAAGACTAGCCCGTAGATAGGAGGAACAAAAGTGTAACAGCAAGAACAGTGTAAACAGGAGGCTAATCCGCTACAGTTTTGATACGGTTCCAAGGTTGTACCGGTACAGTGTAAACCGGGTCTGAGACTCGCCCAAGTCTATTTCGTTAACCTTTCGACTGAGACCCCGTTTAGAGTGTACCGGTACAACTTTGGAACCATACCAAAAGTGTAACGCAAGGAGTTCGAAAAATCTGGTTAGTTTGACTTGATAAAATGAGGAGGGTTTAACTAACGAAATTGGCATCCAGATGAAGGCTTGACCTTTTTCTAAACTCTGCTTGCTACAACTGTAAATTAATCGAGAAACAAACCCCCCGTTGTTGAATATAATAGCACCTGTTATATGCGCAAATTTAGGCCAAATCAACGAATAAATATTTGATGGAAATTCACACAAAACATTATTATTTGTGCAATAACTCATCTGCATACTCAAACAGTTAGTCCCTTATTTATTATTAACGAGAAATTTAGCAGATTTCAAAAGTCTGAGGACGTTTTCTCGCTAGCAAAAACCATATAGATTAACTTGCTCGATACAAAACCTAATTGTAAGAAGAAAAGAAGGCCTTTTGCTATCCCTTGGCTCTGATTGCCGTGTTTCGTGGTTTCGTTGAAAACCAAATGATGCATTTTTGCTATCCTAGATTTAAGCCACAATCTCTTTTTTCGTATTTCTCGACAAATATCTGATGAAATTTTAATGAGTTTGCTCAGAAAAGTTGCAAACAAGGAGTTAGAGCTTATCTGCTTTATTTAGAGTTACGCAAAATTGAATATTTCACATAAAAGTGTGTATTTCCCATTTGAGAAACAAGCGTCCTAATGATGAATGTATACACTCGAAGAAGTTACACAGTTTTGATTAATGATTTGTAAAAAATTCCGCGCGGATCAACATTTCAAAGACGTTTGTTTCGCTTGCGGAAGAGCGGCGTCGCTGATAAGCAAAACTAATTCAACGTCGGGTGGAATGTCTTTGAAAACTTTGGACTTCTTTGTTGGGAAACATTCATCTGAGTGAAAACCAGGCTCACTGTAACGCTTTCGACTTTTGAGTGCCACGAATTTCCGTAAACGAACCGAAATCGCAAGTATTTGGTGACGTACCGAATAGACCATTTCGACAATCAAAAAAGAAGACTGGGGAGAGCGGCTTCTTCTGGTAAATGGCGTATGCAGATCTGGTAGATGGCTGCCATGGAGCTTTTACTGATGATAAATTTCCGTCTGCACAACTGTTGGCTTTAAATTCACAGCTGAAATAAAGAAATTATCACCTAAAATATAGCCGAAAAGGTGTCCATCACCAATAAGCCTCGTAACTAAAGGGAGACTGACTCTCCAACCCAGATCTCAAATCAAATTGCTTTGGCGGGAAAATGTTCGTGATTCGTCATCTCCGTTTATCAGAATAAACGAAGCGAGATAAAACAAATGTTTTGATGAGTTTCGAGAAGAAAAACTTGGAATTACTTTACTCTCCATGAGTTGTGCAAACTGGAAGGGATAAAATAATTCAGCATTGTGGCGACAGATTGTTTTTTGGCGAAGTTTTGCGGAGACAGGAAGCATTGTACTTGGAACGCTAGACAAACGCTATACCAGTTGTAGCTTATGGCGATGTAAATCAACAAATCAACAGACACATTCTCTTCCCGTTATTTGTCATTTAGGAGGAGTATGCACCACGTATGCACGCATGATTTGTAAAATTAGAGTCAAAATAATTCTTCACGTAGATTACATGGGAATTTTTTGCCAAGCCTCTTTCCATCTGCGTTCTATGACACATCCACCAGTCAAATCAATTTTGTCTTTTACGCTAAAGATAGCAGCGACGAACCTCCTACCAAGATGCATTGCGTTCCAGTTACGAATCTTTAACTATCTGATTTGGTTAAAGAACGCAATGCAGGTTGGTATAGAAACTTCCTCGCTGCCATCTTTAGCGTAATCGTCTGTAGATGGAAATGATCATAGTAAAATGTTCTTTCCACAGCCTTTACCCACACCATGATCGTCTATAATTGTTGTTGTTGTTCAGGCGGACCAAAACTACGACGCATACAGTAAGTCCACAGAAAGAGGAAGGTCCACCTAAGTCTATCCTTCGCGTATGCTAGGACTTCAAATGGGGTTAGGAGGATAAACACGTCTTTTTGGTCTTTGGTGATGATGTGACTTCCACATCGCTTCTATATTGCCAAGCGGGAACTCTTTTTGCCTCCTGGGCCTCCTGAGGTCAATTTTTGCGGCTTGTCCTGGAATTTTTTGTGGATAGAGTTTGGGAAAGCGTACGATAGACACATGAGCGACAATAAGTTTGTAGTTATTTAGTGAAACTTAGCACCTGCTATGAACTCAATCAAAGTGGGCACCTCCCCATCAAGTGACCCCAAGCCTTACCCCTACCCCGTTGCGTTGTCGTTTAGGGTTAGCCACGTTCTAAGCCGCTGAAGTTTTCGCTGGTAAACAATCTTTTCACATGAATGTCAATTGTTGAACAAAAGCAGGTGGTTATATTCTAATAATTCGAGTGCGGAGACCCTCCTCTTAAATATATTCAAACAACATATGCTCAGGATAAAATACGAAAAGAACCGCTCAGACCCGCTTAAATAATTCCATTTGAGAACAAAATCAAGCAATCTGTTTTACAGGTGGTGTAAAATTTTAATTTGATCTCGCATTTTAACCTAATACGACTCCTTGTAAATCAATTTACTTGCACATGAAAATTTGACCTCCTTTCAATTACTTCCACAACTCCTTTACAGCCTTGAGATGAAATTTATTTCCAAACGACTTTTGCAGAGTGACGTAGCCTATTTTCTCATTAGATAAAATTTTTACCATATAGCATTCTTGTGTTTTAAATTCAGGTCATCAAAATTTCGCCGCTTCTCACTAGCCTCAAAAATTTTGGACCTCACATAGAAAATGCGACTCCTCATGAGTTCTTGCACTACGATCCACACAGATCCACACAGATCCACAAACAAGCACTACGTGTTTTGTTTGACGACTATGATGCACCATTTGCTGACCTTCTTGTCAGAAATAATGAAAAAACTGTTCATGTTCAGAACTTACAAAGACTGATGATAGAGATTTAAAAAACATTACATCACGTGAACCCTCTATTTCTTTCGGAGTTATTCCAGAGAAGAGAGGTCAGATATAATCTCAGAATAAAGGACACAGTTTTACTTCCAAGTACATCCACCGTGGCTTTTAGCATAAACTCTATAGGTATGTTTTAGGGGTAGTATACTCTGGAACAGCATACCTGATGTGATAAAGAGCAGCGAAACGGTCCCTTCCTTTTGCAAAAAAATCAAAACATGGGGAGGGGAAGGATACAATTGTAAATTATGCTGTTGATTGCAAAATTTTATGGTTTGCTGTATAAAGTATGTATATATAGGCTATATTAGTTGGTTTTTATTAGCTCACTCTTCTAAAGAGTAGAGCTATCAGTAGTTACCATACCAACTGTAAATAAGAAGTTTATTATTATTATTATTAGGAAAGGGGGCTATTTTTGATCTGGTCGTCATAAGCGATCGATTTCAGCCCCTATCAGCCCCCAAGGCAATGCAGAAACTAAATTCGTTTTCGGATTTCATTGTATTTTTTTGCTACAATTTTCTGCAGTGAGATACCTATAGTCATACAATTTTTTTTGCTACAATTTTCTGCAGTGAGATACCTGCAGTGAGATACCTATAGGGTAGGGCTCAACTTAACTTAAGGGGGTTTTATCGAGTTTGCTAATTTGCCAAAACACCTGAGCTTAGGATTTAGGAAGCAAGCATTCATAAAGAATTCAACCTTATAGCTGACTAATTCATCTCTCTAACTAAACAGCTAAACATAATAAACACAATAAGGTCAATGCTCTGTTTACATTTTGATACAGGCCAAAGGTCAAAGGGCACAGCCACTTATGAGTTTGTTTACTATTTGGTTGATGGATGGTGCTTACAAATAAGCACGGGGCATTCAGCATGATGCAGCACATAGTCACTTGTACTCCCAAGAAGAGTACGTCGAATTGTCCCCAAACCACGTGACCCAAGAACAACACAATCAGCCTTTGTTTCTTCTGCTATTTTGCAAATCTCTGCTCCTGCTGAACCATGGGATGTCCTCAAATGGCCTACACTTTTGACTTTCTTGTCCTCAAGTCGTTTCTTGTACTCTGTAAGCAGTTTCTTGCTTTTCTCGTAGCTCTCTTTGATAGACTCTTCGTAGGTGTCCGGAATGATAATCGGTTCCGGGCCTAAGATGTACGGAACTTCGATTTCAGACATATCGTGCACGTGGATAAGGTTTACTTCATCTCCTTCTCGATACAGGTTGCTCAAATACCAACAAAAGGCGTGCTCTCCAATCTGGCTGCCATCAACGGCAACAACAATTATTCTCGACATCTTTGCGAAAGATTTTGGAGAATGAAAGGCCTTCTGGACCTTCTGTTATGTTGTAAACTTGACGGACGTCCACATAAACAGCAACTTGATCCTTTCAAATTTTGTAAACACGGCCAACAGTTTGACCTTCAACGCAGAACAAAGCAGACAAAGGTCGTTTCACGTCTGACAGGAGACTGGGTCGAGCCGTAGTCCTTACAACGTGACTGAATGCACGTTCATGCATGTTGCTATCAAAATAGTTTGTTGCTGGAAAAAGTTGCTGTAAATAGGATCATGGTGATAAGGAGACTGGGAAAGGCCCAGACAGGCCAGTTTTTTTATTACAAAGTCCTTTGTAATCTAAGAAGTGGCTTCGATGTCAGTCAGTCAATCAGTCAGTAACGCATTAGTGTGATTGCTTAGCATGTTATTGCAGCTAATTAGCTAAGAAAATAAAAGTGCATTTGGCACGCAATTATCCCCCCTGCGCATAGAAACTTGACATCGGCCTTTTTCATGAAGTCCATCTGACCGATCCCTTTCTCATCGTACCTGGATTCTCCATTCCAACATTCCGGAACGGAACCACTTTGTTCCTTTACGGAATGTTGGAATGGCGGATCTGGGAACTGTAGGAAAGGGATCGGTCAGACGGATTTCATGAAATAGACTTAGGGCAAGTCTGCCTTTTTCATGCCTTATGGCATGCGTTCGAAAAACAGCATCACCAATGGTCATTTAGACCAAATTTGTATTAATGCCCCACAGACATTGAGCAATTTGTATCTGTGTTTGGTTATGGAGATGCTTTCTTCAACTTTGTGCATGCATCAAGATCAAGCTTCGATATATCAAAACATCTGAATTTACTCATATGATAACATAACATAACATATATATCAAAACATCTGAATTTACTCATAGGATAACATAACATAACATAACATACATAACATAACATAACATAACATAACATAACATAACATAACATAACAAAACATAACATACATAACATAACATACATAACATAACATAACATAACATAACATAACATAACATAACATAACATAACATAACATAACATAACATAACATAACATAACATAACATAACATAACATAACANTAGCATAGCATAGCATAACATAGCATAGAATAACATAGCATAATAACATAACATAACATAACATACAAAGGTACAACATAACATAACATAACATAACATAACATAACATAACATAACATAACATAACATAACATAACATAACATAACATAACATAACATAACATAACATAACATAACATAACATAACATAACATAACATAACATAACATAACATAACATAACATAACATAACATAACATAACATAACATAACATAACATAACATAACATAACATAACATAACATAACATAACATAACATAACATAACATAACATAACATAACATAACATAACATAACATAACATAACATAACATAACATTTTACTGTAATATAGGCTAGAGGCCTGTTACAGACCGCTGCAATTTCACTTGTTGCTGTTGTTAGTTAGGAGATGCTCCAGAAAAATATGCAAGTTAGGAAACATTTGAAAACAATCAAACTTCCTAAATTAGGAGAAGGCCAGAATGATTTCAATATGTTGGTACTTACTCCCAGAAATTTTAGGGTCAGGTTCATTATGCTATAAATTCCACAACATACATTTCCACGAAGTACTAAATACAAAACAACAAATTTGCATTACAAAAATTAACTAGTTTACATCCAGGGAGCCATATCCATTGAACACCTCAATTCAAATTTGTTCACACTCTCACATTGCTAAATATAATTTATAAGTGAAGAAAAAAGATTTATAATGCAAGAATTCAGAGAAAAGCAAAGATAGAATGCTACACTTGTAATCATAGAATCTGTCTGTACAAAATGCAACACTTGTTTTGAGTGCTACCCTCCCCATTAGCTAAATATATGAAATATGAAAATATATGAGGAGTAGGCAGACACCTTTTTTGATACTTTTCTCACACTCTCCATATAGTGTCATCATCTTGGAGGAATTAAGGACCACATGCCAGTCTCTATATTCTTTGTTCTCTTGCCTCTCTTTTTAAAGCGACAATGGGTGCAGTGTACATATGCAACAAAAGCCAACACCCCTTTTATTGTCCTCCCCCACCATCTCATAATGATACGCATTTGGAAACTATTGTGGGATTGTGGGTCATTTTAGTGTCCATTCTTGGATAAGTCACCTTGGTTATGTTTGTCATTATTTCTTATCACACTCTTCTACTGTTTAGGAGTGACCACAACGGGCACATCAGCATGATTAACAACGTACGAAGACACACTACCAAGTAGCGTCCTTCGAATCAAATTTAGGCCCCTAGATCCTACGACAATTCCACTCGCATTTTTCTCCTTTGCTATCTCGCAAATTCTTTGCCCGGGCCCAGCATCTGAAGTCTCAGTTATAACAGTACACGGTACATTAGCTTGTTTACATCTCTCTTCGAAATTTGATGCAGTTTTCTTCGATTTTGCGATGCTCTTTTCAACCTGTTGTTTCCAATCATCTGAAATTGCAAAAGGCCCCATCATCATGAAGGATTCTGGAACTACGGGTGGCTCAATTATGTTGACAATTGCCAGACGATCATTCTCTCGATGAAACTGTTTGAGGTACCACTGAAATGCTCTTTCGCTGGAGGAAGATCAATCAACAGGGAGCAAAATTAGTCTTTCTGAGTTTGCTTTTTCGGCCATTTTGGTTTGCAATACAGACAGTATGATAGTTCGGCCCTTGGCCTTTGCATCGTTTAGCCTTTGGCCCCTACAAAACTCAGCCTAGCCTACTTTGGTGACTTGCAACTATAAAGAAAGTGCAGAAGCACCCGCTCCCATTTTGGCTTCTCTTACATCACTCATTCCTCGCATCCGTAAAAACCCCCTTTAGATAAAAACTCCCAAAGTTGATCCTTAGACTTTAATAACTAAAATTCAGCAATAACTTTCATTGAAATCAAACATCTGTGCACTTAATCATCATAAATTGCCCATGGATATCTATTCATTGTAGCACTTCTGACAAATTATTGGAGTACATGTATACAAAATTATGTTTTTATCACAATCAGATTTATTACAAATGATTGGCTGCTGTTTTCAGATTAGATAAATGATGAAAAAGAAATGATAATAAAATGAAAATAATACAAATACTGTTTGAAGATAGATGAACACAGCTTTCATCATTAGCTGTTATGAGCTACTTTAACTTCTCAGGAACTGGCTCAAAAAGAGAGTTGCAAGATCATCAGATCTTTGCTGCCGGGGCGGGGGTACTTAACTTCCATTAGTATCAGGGTGTGCACTCCAAGATTTTAATCCAGCTCTAGAATTTTTCCCTCCAAAATATACCTGGCTTTAGAAAAATCTGCGGAAATAATACTCCACAAAACGTAAAAATTACACTGAGCAACATTGAAATAACAGAATAACAACCCACTCCAACAAAATACCCCTTTTGACAACCGGCCTTAGAAAAATTGCCTTCATTAGATGCCCAGCGCTAGAAAAAAGAGGCAAAAACGATACCTGGAAAGGAGTGCCAAGTACCCCCCCCCCCCCGGGTCTTTGCCATATAGATTCCTTTTTTCTCTGCCGAAAAGGGCAGGGGTTGCAACCCCCACAACCCCCCTTAGATGCGCCCCTGAGATTCATCAACTAGCTTTGATGAAAACAATAATTGAAGCTAGAATGTTCAAGACAATATTTTATATAACCTATTTGCATCGTTTTAGCCATTTTACTTTTCAAATGACAAAGTAAATAACTAAATTATATAAAGGAAAAATTATTTTACAAGCATTTCAGCAGCTTCAAGCACGCAATGTCATAATTTCTTCCAAGAAAAATATCCTATACACACAACACAGCATAACAAATTAGTCGAAAGCGATAGCCAATTTTTTTTGTCTGGTGAGCAAGCAACAAGATGTCATGGTCCCTCGTCATAAACCCTCTGCTGGCTTTGGAGGTGATATTGCGACAGGCACAGGTGAATGTCCAACAACATACGAGCTAACACTGCCAAGGAATGCTCTTCTGACCAAGCCAAGCCCTCTTGATCCCATCACTATACCATGTGCATTTTTCTCTCGAGCAATCTGACAAATAGTCTCTCCAGGTCCTCCAAATGTGCTAGCGTTATCTTGAAGCAAAGTATGTGGCAGACCCTGCTCTTTGCACTTTGCTTCGTATTTATCTGTTATCAACTTAGCCTTGTCCATGCTTTCTTGTATCTCTGCGTTCCATTCTTCAGGGACAACAACAGGTCCCATCATCATGAAAGTTGCTGGAAGCGTTGGTGGCTCAAGCACATTAACAATGCCGATTTTGTCACCTTTTTGCCGCATGTGTTTTAAGTACCAATCAAAGGCTCTGTCACTATGCTCTGAGCCGTCAACCGGTATCAAAATTAACCTTTCCTGCGACATCTTTGTAATGTTTTCTTTCTGCTCGAAGCTTGATGGCCTAACCTCAAAACGTGTCAAACTTTGACCTCACTTTGGCGTCAAAAGTGAGGACAAAGTGGATGGTTCATAAATCACATCTGTAGAATCGACCAAAGATCCTTATCTCAGAAAATCTTAGCCTGCGTCACATACCATAATGAGTTATGGGAGTTATGGTCTGTGCCCTGTGTGATGGACTCACTGGAACAAACAACAAAAGTGAGTCCATCACACCATCACATAGACTTTCAAGATATTTTGTATTTTCACCCCGACATTGTGTTACTTATCGTATCCTACTGAAAAATACTTTCAATTTTTTCAACATTGCAAAGATCAATTTAAAAATCCTTCTCGTTGCCACAACAAATTTGGAAAAGCGTTATTTGCATAGAACTTAGTCAATAATAAAAAAATGCATTTGTAGGTTATTGTTGTTGATCAGGGATTTCGTTACAGTGGTTTTTTCTCTACCATCATTTTTTAAAAGTTCATTTCTCTGTAAATGTAGCTGACAACGAACTGATTTTCACTCAGTAGGTGTGTTTTATGTTGTGCTTAGTGCGACATAAATTGTATTAAAATCTTGCATTCAGAAAGTTTTTCAGAAAATTTTCTAATCTTCGGGGTTACTGTACTTTTTTGGGCTACCCGTTATTTTGAGACGACCTTTTGTTGGTTCTGCTGAAGGATGCTTTTTATGCGCACACAGCCGCATGCGGCCACCACCCTCTGTGCAATTTTGCACGTTTCAGATGCCAAGGAATACAAAAATAACTCGTAAATTTGTCTGTTGATAACAATTTTTTCATGCACATATACTTATTTATTCACCTAAAACATTACAAAAACTTATAGGCTACACAAAGAGTTCTTTCATATGTTTTTATAACGGCAGCTTTGGTAGTGAATGGAGTAGAGTTGACAAAGAAATATTACTTAACATGATTGGTAACATGGCTATTACAACAAATATCGCAACAATTAGGTTTTTGCACAAGGTATTGGGTGTATGCAAAGACTTTCTGATAGACAATCCATGTGTACCAACGGGATAGTGCCCTCACATCTCCTCTCACCATTCCTTTTACGTATGTTCTTAAGTTGCTTGTTCGTTTTAATTAGAGTTATTGTATCTTGTAAGTATTTAGCCTATAGTTGTATGTAACTACGGTGCTTACAGTGATTATTATTATTATTTATTATTATTATGTTTTTATAAGTCCTGTGATATCTAGCAGTTCTGTTTACTTCGTTTCAGGCGGGGTTACAACCACTGGAACCTCTGAGTGATTCACCACATACGAACTGACACTGCCAAGCAGGGTTTTCCTGATAAGATTGAGACCTCTTGAGCCCATAACGATCCCACTTGCGTTGTGCTTCTTTGCAACTGCACAGATCTTTTCACCAGGCCCAAAGTCGGCTGCTTCTTGTGAAATTGTACAGCTAACACCGGCTTGCNAAAGGGCTACGTCGCGGAAGAGGATTCTCCTGTCTGTTACCAAATCCCTTAAGACTGAGTATGAAAAGAGGTTCCGAGAGCATATACAAGGGTCTGGACGGTTATCCGAAATTTACCAATTCATCAAAAAGGGTTATGGGGAGGAATTATACGTAAATAATATCTTGAAGTATGAGCATAGGTCTACAATTGCCAAGCTAAGAATATCCGCACATCTCCTGCCCATTGAATTAGGAAGGATGCAGAAAAAACCGAGGTCAGAACGCATATGCCCAGTGTGTATAAATAGTCCAGAAGGTAATGAGGTTCATTTCGTACTTGGATGCTCAGAGCCAAAACTTGTAGAAGCTAGGAGAGAGTATTTTGAAACTATGAATGGCAGCTTTGGTAGTGAATGGAGTAGAGTTGACAAAGAAATATTACTTAACATGATTGGTAACATGGCTATTACAACAAATATCGCAACAATTAGGTTTTTGCACAAGGTATTGGGTGTATGCAAAGACTTTCTGATAGACAATCCATGTGTACCAACGGGATAGTGCCCTCACATCTCCTCTCACCATTCCTTTTACGTATGTTCTTAAGTTGCTTGTTCGTTTTAATTAGAGTTATTGTATCTTGTAAGTATTTAGCCTATAGTTGTATGTAACTACGGTGCTTACAGTGATTATTATTATTATTTATTATTATTATGTTTTTATAAGTCCTGTGATATCTAGCAGTTCTGTTTACTTCGTTTCAGGCGGGGTTACAACCACTGGAACCTCTGAGTGATTCACCACATACGAACTGACACTGCCAAGCAGGGTTTTCCTGATAAGATTGAGACCTCTTGAGCCCATAACGATCCCACTTGCGTTGTGCTTCTTTGCAACTGCACAGATCTTTTCACCAGGCCCAAAGTCGGCTGCTTCTTGTGAAATTGTACAGCTAACACCGGCTTGCTTGCATTTTGCTTCAAATTTCTGTGCTGTTTCCTTCGATTTCTTTACGACTTCTTCAATATCATCTCTGTATTCATCGGAAACAACAACAGGACTGAAGAATGATGCTGGAATCTTTGGAGGCTCGACAACATTTAGGATGTGAAGCTTGTCTCCGTCCTGTTTGAGATTGCTCAAATACCAATTAAATGCTCTTTCGCTGTGCTCAGAGCCATCAACTGGAAGAATGATAGTGCGTCCTTTTCCACTTGCCATCGTGATCGATTTAAGCTAAATTTTGCGACTAAATTTCGATTTATAAGCTACTAAAAGCTAGCAAAATGTCACAGGTCAAGCTTCCCGAATCCTCTCTTGGCTTTGTAGCACGTCCTTTGGCCCCATGCGCTCACAGGTGCTTGTCGAAATACGCATGCGCAAACGTGTGTTCTAAATCCATGAGAGAAAATCCAAAATGGCGGATGAGGTAAGACCTGTTTTTGTTTCTTATTTGGTTTTTATCGCCTCTAATTTGTCAGTTTTACGTTCAGGAACGGAGTGTTGTATCCCCTTAAAGTTTCTCTTGTTACTGTTGTGAATAAAAGAAAACAATAAGTTGTTTGTGAGAAAATGAATACCAACTTTTGGTTCAGGCCTAAAAATCTTAAAATAGCAGGTTTCAAAAAGCCGTTTGATAAGCTGTTTGTATCACAATATCTAAGAGTGAAATAAATTATTAGATACAGTATAAAGCTAGAAAATATTTGCAGGAATTTCACCTGCATTATAACTACTGGCAGTGAAAAATTTTAAAGAAAAGAAGAGTTTTAAACTAGGCAAGCCAGACTGCTCCAGACTGCATTTTATATTGCGCGCGCCGAAGATCCTCCGCGCGCAATTTTAATTAAAACAAAGGATTAACAATAAAATCATTGTTTTTAATACAATAGTGAGGAGAGCATCTTCCACGCGCACTTTGTAAACTTTGCAGTCTGGAGACTGGTAACTTTGCAAAAACATCCTGGCAAAAAAATGCATGCACAAAAAGGTTTGGTGCAAGTGAGGATCTGATCTGCATGTGGAATTTTCCGATTCCATGCGCAATTGAAAAAGTTAACAGTCTGGCCAGGAAGCAAGATAATGATTCCATCAGAAGGACCTTGATATTTCTTTCGTATCAAATGTTGTGGTGCAGTTTTAATGCCCCCGATATTGCAGAGAATGTTGCAATATTTTACAAAATTAAATTAGAAGTTCCTGTGATTGCAGGCAAGATCAGAAAGTTTACAGAGCTGTTTATTGAAATATCCAATCTGTATATAGTAAAGTATGACATTTGCACAACTGAGATTTGCCAAAAACAATTGTGGCATACTGTATATACTTGAAAACACTTGAAAAAATTGCAAGACACCTGATGTGCTGTTTTTCAGGTTGTTTTCACCAACTTTTTCTAGCACTTGAAATCAAAAGAAGGCAGTTTTTATGGAGCCGGTTATCTGAATGGGGTATTTTTAGAGCAAGTTGTTGGAGGCGAAGATGAACTTGCGGTTTTTAGCGCCAAGCACTGGGATCACAGAAGTAGCTTGAGTCCATGACCCGTTGTCATGATTCTCAAGAGGTGTTGGTGGGGCTTGAACCCTGTCCGCCTGACTGTTCTGTGCAACATAGCACGACAACACCTTGTTTTTTAATGTTACTCGGTTTAATTTATGTTTCAAGGATACTTGTCCCCAATTTTTCCTAGAGTCGGCTATCATTTGGAGGGTAAAATTCTGGAGCCGGGGTCAAACAATTATTTGTTGTGGGCGCAACATCATACTAATGAAAGTTAAGTACCACCCCCACCAGAAAAGCACCCTTTGCACACCCTTTGAGATCTTGATGAAAATGGTCACACTCTGCAGACTGGCTGGTGGTCGGAGAACAAACATAATCCTTGCACAATTCTTAATGCACAAGAAACCATACCCTCTTTGGCGATTGAAATCTGATAACGCTATCCAATGCAGATGTGAATGATATTAAACCCTTGTTTACAGTATTTTGCAATCAAAAAGCAATTTCTGGTCAGAAACAGGTGAATTTATGACTATTTAAAGGAAATAACCAAGAGTACTATTGTAAACTGCCTCATTAAAAATATTCTTTGCCTGCGAGCAAATGGTTAGGAAAAATATGCCTGCATTCAAAACTGTCTGAATACTGTCTGCCAGCAGCTACTGATATACTGTGCCTGCGAGCGGCACTCACACAAGTTAATGAGGACTGATTGTAAATCTCTATTTTCTAGGAAGAAGATTTGCAGGAATTAAGAAGGGCAGTCATTTCTTCAATAGCAGAGGTTGGTTTCCTAGCAAATGAAGCCCTATTAATTATGAATTACATTTGAGTTTTTACTGGTAAAGCTGTGAAACACTGTGAAAGTATGTGTTCACATGGAATTTCAAAAGAAAACATTCTTTTTGAGCTGTGAAACACTGCGAAAGTAATGTGTTCACATGTAATTTCAAAAGAAAACATGATAAATTTTAATTTGCAAGACTTCGTTTTGACATATGTTTGTCTGTGAAGTCCATGAATAAGCATCTATAAAGCTATGAAAGCTGTGAAGCAAATCACTTTAAGATTGATCAATCATTTCGCAAACATGTGCTCCATGAAAGCATAGGGCTCAAATCAGCTCATTTTTNTGAAAATGGTCACACTCTGCAGACTGGCTGGTGGTCGGAGAACAAACATAATCCTTGCACAATTCTTAATGCACAAGAAACCATACCCTCTTTGGCGATTGAAATCTGATAACGCTATCCAATGCAGATGTGAATGATATTAAACCCTTGTTTACAGTATTTTGCAATCAAAAAGCAATTTCTGGTCAGAAACAGGTGAATTTATGACTATTTAAAGGAAATAACCAAGAGTACTATTGTAAACTGCCTCATTAAAAATATTCTTTGCCTGCGAGCAAATGGTTAGGAAAAATATGCCTGCATTCAAAACTGTCTGAATACTGTCTGCCAGCAGCTACTGATATACTGTGCCTGCGAGCGGCACTCACACAAGTTAATGAGGACTGATTGTAAATCTCTATTTTCTAGGAAGAAGATTTGCAGGAATTAAGAAGGGCAGTCATTTCTTCAATAGCAGAGGTTGGTTTCCTAGCAAATGAAGCCCTATTAATTATGAATTACATTTTAGTTTTTACTGGTAAAGCTGTGGAGCACTGTGAAAGTAATGTGTTCACATGGAATTTCAAAAGAAAACATTCTTTTTGAGCTGTGAAACACTGCGAAAGTAATGTGTTCACATGTAATTTCAAAAGAAAACATGACAAATTTTAATTTGCAAGACTTCTTTTTGACATATGTTTGTCTGTAAAGTCCATGAATAAGCATCTATGAAGCTATGAAAGCTGTGCAGCAAATCACTTTAAGATTGATCAATCATTTCGCAAACATGTGCTCCATGAAAGCATACGGCTCAAATCAGCTCATTTTTATACAAATATTTCTGTAGTTACCACGGCTCATTCTGCCATTGCTCCATAGTTTGACTGCTACTTTGACTGATTGATGTGAAAACAAGATCAATTTAGCAAAGTGAAATCCTGTATTTTAGCACTAATATTGTGATTTCTAGCTTTGGCAATAAGGGAGCTAGTGGTTAAGGTAGTGATAGCTAGGATGAAAATAGTCAGTCTCTAGTGAATGAGACTACTACAGCTTTGCTGGAACATTCCACAAGATCTTTGCCTACCTGTTAGCAGTTTATCGGTAATTGCTCTGTTCTATTGAGAAGTATTGACAAATGCTTGAAACTGGTTATCATGTGTAATATGTTTATTTATTCAACAGAAATCCAAAGATGTGAGAGTGGTAAAAAGTTCAGGAAACTCCCGATCACATAGGGACACCAAAGACCACAGACATGATTCACACAGGGAGAAGGTATAATTTTGCTGATATGTATAGTTCTCTTTTCAATTATTGTTCTAAAAATTGTAGGGCGCAACATTAGCTGCAGTACCATCTGATTTAGAAAACAGTTTCAACGTTTGAAAACCTGGCAAAATTTTGTTTTACTACTTATTTTCAAACTTCCCTTTTTTTCAGTTCTATCAAATGCCAAATTATTTTTAGGAATAATAATAACAATCATGCAAGACTATGCAAAAAGCCTTGGAAATGATAGCTTGTAAACCCATTTTTTGAGCCATTAGCTTTAGAAGACATCATAACTCTTGCCCAGGATTTGTAATTTCAGGATTTGAAGTTAACTTTCAATTCTTATATGATCACAAGATTAATCTCTGGCATTACAATGAATCATGTTAAAAAATTCAGAATGACAAAAAGATAGATCTGCTCAATATCATTTGCTGTTTCATAGTATACTTCAAAACCAGGTAGTTGGAGGAACTTCAGGATTTCACTAATTGGAGCTGTTGGTAGGATGATCTATATCCGTGAATTTGATTTGATCTTTGATGCAGCACTTCAAAAGAAAATTCATGATTAACTAAACTTTTGAGTTTTGGTAATTTTCCAAATGCCGAATCGTTTTTTGACTGTGACTCACCTAGCTTTTGAATCACATCTTGTTATCAACCAAAGAACCCAACATAAGATTTTTAATTACACAACTCCTTTAAACAGCTGCTCGACAATATTTAAGATCATTGTCACTGCCAAATTTTGGTAATTTTTTCAGACATTAAAAAGATCAATTACAACTAAGTATTACAAGTATTATAACAACTAGCAAGACAATTAGGAATCGCAAACTAATTGTTTCAAAACAAAAGTTTTCAGTGACAATTGTTAGTACATTACTGTCAGTTAACCATTCAAGATACACTCATACCATTTTCAGAGAATGGCAAAGATTATTTCTATACTGAAAAAGGTTTCTTTCATACTTATACAACAGTCAATTTTTGTTTTGTTTCACATGACTCTTTTAAAGGTTGAGACAGTTAATTGTTAGTATTTTACAGGGNAGTTTATCGTCAAACAGATTCTCAGTAAATCGGTTAAAAGAATTCTTGAAACTTCTTAGGCAGGAAAGCCATGTTAATGTGCGCAAGGCATGTACTATATTCTTCCATTTGTGTTAGGAAAACCCTGAGCAAAAATGTTTTTGCTGTTGAGGACCAACTTTAACATATAAGATTAGAACAAGGAGAGGAAAGAAACATATATCTACAGATGTTACAAAAGTCTTTCACTCTTCTAGTTTACAGGATGGCATGAAACAATATTTTCCTTCCTGCGACCGGTATAAAATCATGCTTAAAGTTCCTGCAAGAATAGAAAAGGCACAATATCCAGCTTTCTTAAAAAGAGCCCAGGTTCCAAACATAACCTGTTTTATGTAAATGGAAGTAAGACATCGTGAAAAATAAATGTGGATGAAGCTGAGACCGCTGCAGTTGGGACCATAAAAGAAACCATTTATGATTTCTAAAAGGCATGATGGAAACGTCAATGATTTACTGATCTCATAGCTGTTGTATATAATGTGAATACAAATTGTACATGAGATACAATTTATATAAGGTAACTTATGCTTGACTCCTCGGTTGTTTCCTTGTTATGAAAAAATGAGAAACATAATGATACATGAAACAAAGATATATTTTGAAAACTTTCCTGCAGTACGCTATGAATTGAAAATTTCCTGTGACCGCCCGGTCGCATGGTCGGGTGGGTTTTCATGCCAAGGTTTACAGTTTAGAAATTTGATGACGTTACAATCTCAAACAAGTTGAAATATAGAAAATGCTGTAATTTTGAAAATGATCAAGATATGAACAAGTTCACGGTTGAATTACAGTAAAATACTTAAAGTTCCATTCCAGCCATTCAATCCATGTACCAAGTGTCTCAAAAAAGTACTCCAGTTTGAAAAATCACCAAAATTTGATTGCATGGCCGATCTTTAAATTTCTTTTTTTGACAAGTATATCAAAGACCACATTATTTTCCGAGGTCTAGCTGATCTTGTGATTGGGATGAGGCTGCGCGCAGGCTAGTGATTGGTTTTAAAATTAGCAAATTTAGCTATTAGGGCTGCCTGGTTTTGAAGCATACTGCAAGAAACAATGATGATTACCAGATTAATTTCTTTTTATCCATAAGGTTCTAGTTTGGTCATACATGTCAGAAAGAAACGCAAACTATCATTGTAGACGTGAAGGATAATGAAAAATCTCAAAAATAGTGGCTCTTAGGCAAGATTTGCTATGTTGCTGAAAGACTATAGCTCAGAATAAGGATATTCAACCTGTCATTTTATACCCTTTAAGAAATGAAAACAAAAATTTTATCATCTTTAAATATATTTGAATCATTGAAAAAGAGATCAAAAAGAAAATTTGAAAGATAGGTTTGATAATAGAGTTTTGGCGATTTTTCAGACGGGAGTATTTTTTTGGGACACCCGGTACATTATCTTTTTTAATGATTTTGGAACTATGCTGACCCGGGCTGCTTTAAAGGCTCTTATACCGCATTCACAATGACAAGGTTAAACCAGCTTTATCTAAACCAGGTTAAATTTCAACAATCAAATTTATTCTATTTTTTTGATTGACCAATTAGAAGGCCTCGCTCGATAACCTGGTTTAGTTTAAGCTGGTTTAACTTGCAAGTGTGAATGGGGTATTAGATGAAACTTTCGTTTGAAACGCCACTATATCGAATTTTCTTAATTCCAGGAGGGAAGAAAAAGACATTCGAACGAGAATGCGGATTTGCGTCATAAGTTAAGCAGAAGAGATCATGATTCGGAATCACGCAAGGTGGTCGATCATCATCATCATCATCATAACGTGATGGACCAAAAGCATCATCATCATCATAAGGCGATCGATCAGAAACACGATGATCATTATCACCATCATAAATCAAGTAGAGTTGCCTCTCAAGTGCAAGTAATCAGAAAGGAGGAGGCGGAGAAGCCTATTTTGATAACGGTAAAAAATGATATTTCAAATCGTGGGCACAATTCGCATAAAGAGACCAAGGATGATTCTGATGACGAGGTAGATAGCAGAGATGAGAGAACCCTTGCTTCTGTTGTACAGCAAATGGAGGAGCGACCCAGAAAGAGGGAGAGAAAGGATTCAGAAGAGGAGGGAGACTCTTTTGATGTTGATAGTGATTACACATTTGAAATGAGGAGTCACAAACACAGTGATGACGACGATAGTGTGTATTCAGTCGAGTTCAAGAACATAGGGGGGTCGGATGATGAAGGTAGTAGCAAGGAGAGGGGAAGTGATGAGGAGGAGTTAGGGAATGATCCTGGCGATGGGGGTAAAGACGAAGCAGCGCCTGATATTGATGATGATCCAGAGTTCCGGAGTATTGGCTTAGACGGTGATGATGAAAGCAGTGGTGAAAATGGGGGAGAGGAAATTGGTGAAGGAGATGAGGTGATGCAGAATGGGAATGAACCCCACGAGGAGTTGGAGAAGCAGGCACCAAAACGAATGGTTACTGTGCAGCATAAGAAAAATCTTTCAGCTCGAGATAGTGAGAATTTGTCAGAAGGAAAAGAAAGAACTGCTATAAGAAAGGAAGATAAAGAAAAGGAAAGGACTGCCATAACAGAGGAAGATAAAGGAAAGGAAGGAACTGATGAGAGTACTAACAGGAAAAAAATCGTGGAAATATCACATGTTAAAACGAAGGAAATTGTCGTGAAGGATTCCGCTATTAGTGAGAAAGAGGTGAAGAGTAGTAAGCACAAACCAGGTCATAAAATGGAAAAAATAGAATCAAAAACTACAAAGTCAAATAAACAGGAACAAGGAAAAGAATTAGATGAAAAGGAAGATAACAAACAGCGAAGAAAAACTGAAATCAAACCTGTTCAAATAAAGGAAAGAGATTCCCGGAAAGAATTGGGTAATAAGGAAATTGATGTGGAAAAAGGGAAGGCGAACGTAAGCAAGGTAAGAGGCGTTGCAAAAGAGGACAGGAAAGATGTTGGTAGTAATAAGGAGAACAGGAGAGAGGTTGGTGGATCAAAAGAGGACAGGAAAGGGGTTGATCTTCACAGAGAGGTAGAAAAAGACGTTAGGAGCTCGAAGGAGGGTAGAAAGGAGGTTGGTAGTTCGAAGGAAGTTAGAAAGGAGGTCGGTAGTTCCAAAGACGAAAAGGAGGTTGGACATGCAAAGAAAAGAGAAACAGAACCAGAGAAAAAGGAACGAGCTTCGTCGAAGAGACTATCGCTAGAAGAGAAGGTAGATAGAGCTAAACCTACAGAGTCAATAGGAGAAGCGAAAAGAATAAAGGAAGCTAAGAAGGGGGGTCATACACATGCAAATGACAAAGGAGGGGTGATAAAAACAGCAGATGAAAAGTATTTGGAGAAAGATAAGGCAGAAGAATACAGGCAGGGGAAAGACAAGTCAAAGAAAAGTGTGCATTCGAAACCGGAGAGGGAGAAGGAGGCTACTGAGGATGCAGACAATAAATTAAAACAAAAATCTTCAAGAAATGCTGACCAAAACGAGGGAAGGAAAACATCGAATTCTGGTTCATCTTCAATGAGAAAAGACTCAGTAAAAAATGACGATTTTAGTAAGGAAAAGGGTAAGAATGAATCAAAATCTTATGAAAAGAGTAAGGCTAAGGGTGACACAAAATCTTATGAAAAGAGGAAGGAGGATTCGATAAAGTTCGCCTCAGGATTAGAGGATAGGAAACTTGGAAAAGGAGAAAGAAAGATGGAAGATACAGAATCTAGAAGTGAAAGGACGGGTAAAACTGATTCAAAGTCGGGGAAATCTTCAAGAGCAAGAAGCGCAAGTCCTTCATCAGAAAAGAAGGAAGATAAAGAAACAAAACTTGAAAAGAAGGGAAAGAGTGATTCAAAATCGAGGAAAGAAACAAAATCTTCTAGAGCAAGGAGTTCAAGTTCCTCGTCAGGAGATTCTTCAAGTTCAGGCAGCAGCAGTTCTGATTCAGATTCGAATTCAGATTCTGAATCTAGCAAATCCTCACGATCTGGATCTGAATCTAGTTCTGGATCTGAATCTAGCTCATCAGATTCATCGAGCTCTAGCAGTGGAGAAGAGAACTTCAAACGCAGAAGAAAACGTAACTCTGAATCTAAGAATTCTGGTAGTGATAGACGGCGGAAATCTAAGAGTCCACGCAAGGATACAGGAAGAGGCTATGTCTCTCCTTTACGGACTATTAGAAGTGAATGGGGGAAGAAAGATCGTGAAATTGATCGGAATGGCAGAGACAGATCTAAGGATCGAAATTACCATGGAGTTAATGGTAGGTCAAGAGGAAGATCTAAGGAATTCTCAAGGGAGAGGATCAGGCATCGCACAAGATCAAGATCAAATGACTTCTCAAAGGAAAGAAGGGGAGATTATTCTAAAGAAAATGATAGACGGAATTGGGATAGAGGAGATTACAAGGAGAACGATAGCCGAGATAATCGCAGAGAAAGCTATAATCGTAGGGATAATGATAGAGGTGCCCACAGAGCTGATGGGAGGTCGCTGGAAAGACCAAAAGATAGATTTGAAAGGCCAAGAGATAGATATGAAAGGCCGAGAGATAAAGATGAACGGCAAAGGGACAGGATCGAGAAGTCAAGAGACAGAGATATATGGTCGAGAGACAGGGGTGAAAGGCCCAGGGACAGAGACGAAAGGCAAAGGGGCAGAGCTGAAAGGTCAAGAGACGGAGATGAATGGGCAAAGAACAGAGTTGATAAGCCGAAGGACAGGGTTGAAAGGTCGAGAGACAGAGGTGAAAGGCTGAAGGACAGAGATGAAAGGTCAAGGGATAGAGATGAAAGGAAAAGGGATGGTTCAAAGGAAAGAACTAGGGATGACAAGATAAGGGACAGTTTTGAAAAGTCTGAAGAGAAATTTCAAAGATCAGAAAATTTACCCGAAAAGCCACGAATTAAAAATAAACCAAGGGACCATGAATCAAAAGAAAAGGACACTGAAAGAATTTCCAATAAAACAGAGAAGAATGATGAAAGACCACCTGGGAGAATATCGCGGAGTAGGTCTAAAGAAAGGAAGGAAGATTATCCCACGCGATCAGAAAAGATTGAACAAAAATCACCAACGCCATTAATGGAGAAGAAAATTGAGATAAAGACGCTGAAAGATGATAAAGAGCCGGCTCGTCGTAGAACTGAGAATGGACGACGGCAATCGAGAGATGACAGGGAAGGAGTTACGCGAAATACAACTCATGAGAGTCGAATTAATTCAACAAATGACAACAGAGAGACTAAGGAAGATATAGAAAGAGAGAAGCCTTTTGGTGCCAGAATGTCGGATAAAGAACCTTTAACGAAGGACGTAAAACCGCGTCCTCTAATGGAGATTACACTACCGAACGTAAAGAAGCTAGAAGCCCGCGCGGATAGACGACCATCGCGTAGAGTAAGTCTTACACAACGAAGGAGATCGCGAAATTTAAGTGACGACGATTTACGTAACCGTCGCGATTCCAGACGCCTTGTTTCCATAGACGATGACCTACATTCTAGGAAACGAATTTCGGAAGTAGATCGTAGAGACAGTAGAGAAAATCGTACAAGATCGCCAAAAAGACATATTATCGATCAGAGGGCTCATGTTAAACGGTTGTCTAGTGGAAAGACGGTTTTAGTAGACCGGAGCCGATTGGAGCCGTTAATGAAGCCAATGGAATTTACTTTTAGTGTCGTTGAAGGACAACCAGAGAGGCTAGAAAACCGGAAGACTACTCGAAGAGTTGTTACTGAATCAGGGAATGATTTAAAGGCAGCTGTTATGGAAGTTTCATTGAACAATAAAGATAGTAAGTCCGTTTACGTTGTATTTTTATTATGTTTTATGTGTCCCGAAATTTCTCAGCTATAAAAAGAAAATTAATATAGATGATTTTGCTTTGAATTTTAAATACATGTTTCGGATAATTATTATNTAAACGGTTGTCTAGTGGAAAGACGGTTTTAGTAGACCGGAGCCGATTGGAGCCGTTAATGAAGCCAATGGAATTTACTTTTAGTGTCGTTGAAGGACAACCAGAGAGGCTAGAAAACCGGAAGACTACTCGAAGAGTTGTTACTGAATCAGGGAATGATTTAAAGGCAGCTGTTATGGAAGTTTCATTGAACAATAAAGATAGTAAGTCCGTTTACGTTGTATTTTTATTATGTTTTATGTGTCCCGAAATTTCTCAGCTATAAAAAGAAAATTAATATAGATGATTTTGCTTTGAATTTTAAATACATGTTTCGGATAATCATTATCCATCTTCAGTTAAATATGAAAGATTTTACAATGTTTGAGTACCGGGTGACCCAAAAAAAGTGGGCCGAGAAAATTTGTTACACAAAATAAAATAGTTGATCGAAATCAGTGATTCAAACGTTGGTTGATGGCTAACTAGCTAGGCTACGTCTCTGCTATTTTTTGCTATTTTTATCGACATCGCAAACTTGAGAAAATAAGGATTTAGTGAATACAAGCATGGGGCTCAAATCTTTAAAAAGGTGGGTGTAAAATCCTATTACACTTTTCTTTGAATTAAATGGCTTGAAAGGAACTTAGGGTACTTTCCTATAAATCTGCTGTGGAAATTTTTCGATATCTTGATTATTTTCAAAATGGCGGCATTTATCATATTTGAGGCTGTTCTAAAATCCGTCAAAAGTCATAAAAAACTGCGGATCGATTTTGAACCGCTGCAGTGCAGCAACACAAAACACAATAAGCATATCTTCCTGGGAATATGTAACGCAGATTGAATGCATCCAAACAATAATCTTGTGGTATTTTGATCTGACATGCCTATTCCCAAGCTAATGCGAAACGCATTCGTTATTGTCTCGTACTGATCAAATTGATCTCGTGTTTTTGATGAATTTCGACGGGTTTTAGATATGCCTTGTTTCACTATTTTTTTCACCAATCCATATGGCATGACGTCACAGCAGCGTTGAAAACACGACGCCATCTTGTTTTGGGGTAAATCTTCAGAAAATTTCTATACGTTTCTACAGGAAATTTGCAAAAAGTTGCATAAAATTGCTCCTCTATCCTACCTCGCGATAGTGAGTAAGGAAAGGATAGGTAGCAATTGTCCGTCAGACCTAAACCTATGAAATAATTGCACGAACATGCTGTTTTTTAAAGCAAAACAAAAATTTAGGCCAAGAAAGCTGTGAGAAACTTGCCATTTGCGACGATAATTCCGTAATCAGCACCACAAACCACAAACTCCGTCGGCTGTAAGTTGCTCGTCGCTTCTTCAAAGTCAACCTTCCTTTTGGACATTCGCCTATCTATCCGCTAAAGTTTTTGAACGATTTGAACAGCTTCCAAGCTTTTTGAATTTATTTATTGCGATAAATAAACGAGACACTCTCAAAATCCCAGTGCGACGCTATACTTTGTAATGGCTTCATTTGCCCCAACCCGGATTTTCGAGCGCGAATTTGTCAAGTCACGTGACATGTCGTCTGTATGAATTTGCCATGTCGATAGAAATAGCAAAAAATAATGTAGCCATGCCATTCAGCTACCAAACAACGTTTGAGTCTCTGATTTCCGTTGATTACTCTTCTATACGTGAAAGGTTTTCTCTGTCCATTTTCTGGGGATGATGATCCTAAACAGTTATTGCAATAGAACATCTCTGCAAAAGAAAATCAAAATAGTATAGGGATTCCTTTGTTCTTACTTGGTAATTTCTAGTTGCAGGATCCAGAATACTGAAACAGCTCTCGGTACACATGAGAATCCATAAAAACAGTTTTTTGCTTTCCTGAGGACAGGTTCGAAAATACTTGAACGAAAAGAAGACCTTGCTTTGCCATCTGGAAATTAT
Source organism: Aurelia aurita (assembly GCA_004194415.1). Taxonomy (NCBI): domain Eukaryota; kingdom Metazoa; phylum Cnidaria; class Scyphozoa; order Semaeostomeae; family Ulmaridae; genus Aurelia; species Aurelia aurita. The sequence continues at coordinate 1,570,965 of REGM01000020.1, read as the reverse complement.
ATCGTCCTTAGATCATTTTAAATTCTCGAAGGTTTTTCTTAGCTGATGTTTTCTAAATTAAGTCTAAGTTAAGTCTTAATTTGGCCTAAATTAAGTAAAAATGACAGAAAAACCTAATCTCAACTCTTTTATAGCAAATATGAGACAGTTAGATCTAAAGAGCACAGTAACAGACAGCTGCAATGGTCGATGTAAATACTGTAATGGATAATGGACTTTTCTTTTTAATATGTGATACATTTTTCTTTTTCTACCGGGTGAGTCAGAGAAAACAATCCCCGTTTGAGAGGCCACTGCTCCCTGGATATCGAGGCAATGATGTTGGTAAATATATTGTTTAATAGTGGACATCTTCAAATTAATTCTTGATTTTACCTGACTGAAATCGGCCTCTCCGTTCTGAAATTATGGGAAATTTTCTCGAGAAGGCCCTTCCAAGAAACCTTCAAAACGGCATAAAATCACGACCAAATTTCTGTCATGTTTCTGCCTTAAAAGCAATGACTTGTACATGCTTTAGCACGTTTCATCCCTTTGGGAGGATGAAGTGCCATCCCTGGGAACATAACAACATTAATCTCGGAGATTTTATCCTCCCAAGAGGATAACAAGTGNTTCCGTCATATTTTTGCCTTAAAAGCAATGACTTGTACATGCTCTAGCACGTTTCATCCCTTTGGGAGGATGAAAATGCCATCCCTGGGAACATAACAACATTATTCTCGGAGATTTTATCCTCCCAAGAGGATAACAAGTGCTAAAGCATGTGCAAGTCATTGCTGTAAGGCAGAAATATTTGGAAAATTTTACGTCTGTTTTGAATTTTTCTTGAAGAGGCTTTCTCCAGAAAATCCTTTAAAATTTCAGAACGGAGTGGCCGATTTCAGTCAAGTAAATTTTAAATTATATTTGAACATGTCAACCATTAAATAATGTATTTGTCAATATTATCGTTTTGATATCCAGGGAGCAATGACCTTTCAAACGGGGATTGTTTTTTCTGACTCACCCGGTATGTATTATTCTGTTCTATTAATCATATTTTTTCCTGTTGTAAATAGGCTCAATAGTGTCCCCAATTAGGATTACTGCTAAAGATGTATGACACTTTAATAAAGTTATAATAATAATAATAATTCTTTCAGCAGATCATCCACAGCCCAAAAGGAAAGTATTCTCTCGCCTTGGCAAATCAATTATCAGCAAACCAAAGAGCATCGCAATCAACCTGAAGGTGCAGTCAGGAGGAGAAACCCCGCAACCAGAAGTAGATAAAGAGGAGGAGCAAGAACTTGATCAACGAATCAGGCAAATTCGCGAAAGAAATGAAGAAATTATGAGACGTAAGAAAGAAATCGAAGATGACATCCAGTTGCACTCGTAAATAAGGTGACAACTTCGTAGTATCGATTTTGTTGTTAGGTGCCATCAGACAACGTTTGCAGCACTCGATCAGAATTTGTGGTGTCCTTCCGTAAAGGGAACACAAAAGTGGTGCAGTGCACTCTAAACTCCCGGCCCCGTCAAAGGCCAGCCTCAAATACCTACAACGTAAATATTTACCACCTTTAAACCAAGCCAGTAAACAAGTGCCCCGTTTTAATATCCGTACCTGGGAGTTTATTTATCTGATGCCTTTTGAGTAATCAAGATCCTCCAATTAACCATTCCGCAGTCGAATGCGAAGGCGCTGTTCGCATGGCATCCCGGGATCGCATGGGGTTTCGAAATCGAGATCGAATTCGAAGTTGTCGAAGCTATTGTTTTCGCCCGTAAACAAGCCCCATACGATCCCATAATGCATAGCGTTGAGCGCCTTCACATTCGACTGCGGAATTGTCTATTGATTTTGAGAGTTTATGATCGAACCTTCTACTTCGAAGTTCTTGGTGATTTAAAAAGAGCCCATGCAAAAAGCTTGCAAATACTGCACATTACACATTGCAACTTACAAGTTCTTTTTCAGAAATTCATCCATACTTAGGACCGGAATGTTTAGTCTGCGGTGCGACCTCTACGGGGGAGGAAAATATTTTCTTTTCCTCAATTTTTCCTCCCCCGTAGAGGTCGCACCGCAGACTACGGAATGTTAGATTAAGAAACGATAAGATGTCGATCTATCTTACAATCCTGACTATTGAATAACGCATTTGCGAAACTTCTGTAATTAAGTGGAAAGGATGACTTATAAGTGTATTTCTTATATAACTTATAAGTAGAAATGTATTTCCACTTTACCACTTTTGGGGTGAGTGGCCGAGCGGCTTATACAGTTTCCGTTAGGTAAATGAAGTTAAGCTTGGTCGCGTGAGGCCAAAATCCGGATGGGTGACCTTCCAGATGCCTGACCAAGCAACTCACTTCACCGTCTTTCGGAAGGGACGTTAAACTAGGGGTCCCATGCCTGGATGCGGCAGGCATAGTAGGCCTAAATTAGCTGTAATATAGCTAGAAATCATGCCAGCCTACTTAAAGGGAGTACAAAGACCAGCAGCCTTTGCCATCGTTTGTTTTTGTTTTTGTGAATTTCGTACAGTCAGCTATTCTGGAAGCTGTGCAGAGCAAGTCGCTGACTGTGCGCAAAGCATGCTGGTCTTTGTACTCCCTTTAAAATAAGTGTTGAATGAATGAATGAATTTCATTATAGTTGATCATACATTCGTAACTTAGATATAGCCCCAATTTAACTCAGGAACACCTTTACCGCTTACCACCTTTACCGCTGATGTTACGTGCGTTTAATCCGGTTTTCACATTTGGCGGAAGATGATTCTTGCAAAAAAAGAATTCCGTTTTTTATGAGGATGCTTTCGCGTTAAAGTTGAATATGTTTCATATTTTGGGCTATGTCGCTTTTCCGCCAGCCAATAAAATGTCTAGAAAAGGTCTTCTACGCGCGGAATTTCCCACCTAGTTGAAAACCGGTTTCAGGCGGCATGATAAAGTGCGGTCTTTCTCTCCTTTCGATTTTAATACCAATGCTAAGAATATAATTCCACCTACAACAGAACATGCTTCAAGCTATTATCCCAGATTAGATGTAAAATCACTTTTGGAGCCTTGATGAGTTAATTTTCTCGTTAACTTTGTTGTGGTTTAAGGCGCGGGTGGTCGGTTTAGGAACCTCTGAATCTTTAGGCAAATCAATAGGTGATTGACTGAAGAGCGCCCCTCTTTACCTGTTGTGTCCGGTATTAATATGGAATATCCCAAAAATAGCTCACATGTTTGAAATATCACCAAATTTGGTTATGTTTTTTTCTTCTTTTTTGTCAATGATCAAATTAATTTTAACAGCAATAACAGTTTTGCTCCAATGGGTGTAAGGGTATGGATCAACGTTTGGAAAACCTTGTTCTAAACTATAGTGTAGTTTGAAAATTTGCTTGCTAGTATCTATGGGAAATTTGCCCAGATAAAATTTGAAAATGATTCACATTCTCAGAATTTGGGGATTAGTTCAAACTTGAGTCTGCACCAAAATTTCGACCGTTTGTTCCTTCGCGTTTGAAAGTCATCAAAAATGTATTGAGAACGCCAATCTTAAAAGGAGTACAAAGAGCAGCAGCCTTTGCCATCGTTTGTTTTTGTTTTTGTGAATTTCGTACAGTCAGTTATTCTGGAAGCTGTGCAGAGCAAGTCGCTGACTGTGCGCAAAGCATGCTGGTCTTTGTACTCCCTTTAAATTTTCTTTTTGTTCTATTAAGTTAAGGGTGAATCTATTTTCCAGTTTTAGCTAATCTTTGTGACAGCATTAAACTGAGAGCAAACCTGGCTGTTTTTTGATTGAGAGCTTCGTGGTTTTAAAGCATACTTCGAAAATGCACGGATGATTTTTTTCAGATCAATTCATTGGTCTATACAAAGCATCTAAAATTGTTCATGCATGTCAGAAAGTAACATCATGACAGATTTTCATTAAAGTTGCACTAATAATTAATAATTACAATATCTCTTGAATATTATGTTTCAAAATCGGTCATTTGAAGATGCCGATCGACCTTAATAAAAACGTTATAGCGCCATCGGTGATTGGGTGTGTGATGCCATCTTGAAGAGCCTTATTTTAGGCCATACACAGTGGCTACGTTGTAATGCCTCAGGGCTACAATTTGCTATTTTTCATCAATGTTCAACTCTTACATCATAGTTTACGACAGGATGCATACTTTTCTGACATTTGTGACCAAATTAGAAGAATTAAATGACCAAATTAGAAAATTTAAATAGACCAAGAAATTAATCTGATAATTATTTGTGCATTTTCACTGTATGCTTTGAGACTAGGCAGGTTTAAAGACATCCAGATTTTGTGGATTTAAGACCATTACAAGTTAAACTGTATCTTCAAAAAGTTCAGCCCTTTATCTAGCTGTGAACATTGGAAATATTATGGTCGTTTGTCCAATAATTTTTGTGTGATTTGTCCAACGTGTTTACTCGCGTCCTAAGTTGAAATAAGATTCAGAATCTTTTCTACCGTGAATAGCTTTTTTGAGAGATAATCTGATAAGCCAACGCTTTGGTCCACGAATTGGGTCAGTCAGATTCTGAGAAAACCACCTCGGCCAAGTTTGCCGCAGCCAACCCTTTGCTTTTGGAGCAACGGTCAGTTCTGTTCCACAATAAGAAGATTGCCGTGGAGTTTGTAGGGATGTTCTTTTTTCAGAATTTCTAACTAATTTTCATATCATTATTTAAAGGCCATATTAAATTTTGAGATACATTTATTCCACCTTTGTCTTTTTTGAATCCGTAGAAGATGATCCTGATCTGGACGAATTATGGTTGACCTTTCTAGTTTCGTTTTGCACATTTTGATCGTCATTGCCATAAAGGAATTCAGAGGAATTTTTTCGTGACCTTAGGCCGTTTCTAAGATTTCTTAAAGAGGCCTTCTCCAGAATATTCCTCATGATTAATCTAAAAATCTAATTGGTCATGTTAGCTATTAAACACGATATTTGCCACTTTGCCAGTATTATAGCTTTGATATTAAGGGAACAGTACAGTAGCCTTTCAAACTGCGTGCGTTTTTTCTGACTCACCTGGTATGTAAAACAGTCTGTTATTCACATGGAATTAGTCGATAGTTGATGGTCGTACATCTTGGCCTATTCCATGCATTTTTCTACTTACCTGGTAGAAACAAATATGTTTGCAGGTTTCAGCTAGACAAACATTAAACAGTATAGCACACTATTGCTACCCTAGCACACTACAGTTAATTGTTATCGTAGAAAGTATATCAAGACAGATACAGTTTTTATGTTATGTGAGATAATTATTTAGTTAAAGTTCTGACACCAGCCCAGAAAATAGTCTCCTGACCCTATCCTCAAAATAGGTGATGTCCTTCCCCTTGCGTGGGTTTTTGGTTTTTTCAGACATGTGCACAATACTTAGATGCTTAGGAAAACCCCTGGGGAATGGGTTTCTATCAGAACCCCTATCTCGTGGCCTGCATGCAGCGCCAACTCCTTTTCAGCAGTGGCGGAGCCAACTTTCCAAAAGATAAATCCTGAGATTCGCACAAAAATGCAATAAAATTGTTCTCTCAGGAGGGGTAAGGGCGTTGCCTGCATTTTCCAAGAGTTTGAAGGGCGTGGTTACGGAAAATTTTCCTGCGGCCACGCCCCAGACCCCCTCACTTTTCAAGTGCTGGCTCCGCCGCGCCGCTGCTTTCAGCGGAGAGGTAGGGCTATTTTTCATTTGAGGAGCAGTTTAAACTGCGCGCAGACTAATTTCTTGAGGATGTTTCGAAAACTTAAAAAATGGTATTTTCCAAAAGCACTACTAAAGATGTGCCACGTTTTTGAGGGCTTACTTGAAAACAGGATGTTTCTTCAGTTTTTTTTTTTTCAAAGCTATTTTTGTATGACGCAGCCTTCCAAGGATTTTGAAAATATTTTGTTCGAGTTGAACTGGACCAAATCCTGATGGTTTCTCAAGGAACATGCATAACCCTAGGGTACTGAAAAGTCCCCTTCAAAAACTCTTTCCCACTGAATCTTCAGGTTTTGGAAAAACCTATAATGACAAAAACCTTGTGGTTTTATGGAAATTACGTAGCATGCTCCTTTCTGAGTTTTTTTTTCCGCTGAAAGACCCTGTGCTCCCCATGATCCTTTGCACGCGCGCTAACCATCAAAACATCATATGGCCGTAAACAACATACAGTATGAGATTGATTGTGAGGCTGCAAAGCATCCTGGGAAGCACAGGGTCTTTAACTGGAGTCTGTTTTTCCAGAGCAAAAAATGTCGAGAGAAGTATTCGTCAAAAATGTAGGATCCAGTCCCATTTTTTGTTTTTGATGGCGCATTGCACAAGGAGTTTTCAGCTCCCTGCTTGTCCTTTTTTCGCTTCGCGCGACGTTTGTCGACATTACTGTCAACTTTCACGCTAGCAAAGCTCTGCACCGCACCTTGGGCTTACAAAGTAAAGCCTTGCCTTATTGAGCACGTCAAATTTAATTAGAACTTCTTATTGCTAAAAACTTTTGTGGTATGTATCTGGCTACCAGATGTAAATGCTTCAGTCTTTTAGAGATTTGAACCTAGTGTATTTTAAGATCATTCTTCGTTATCATATTCCACTTGGATTATCTTTGCTTTTGTACCTTTTATTTGCCCCAGAGGCAAGGCCCTTGGCGAAACGAGGAAAGTTTGTTTTTGATAAACTTTTGAGATTTTGATTGCAAGACCAAAAGTTTCCCTCAGCCACAGTGGCGGAACCACAGGGGGGATGGGGGGAGGGGGGTCCGGACCCCCTCACTTTTCCAAAAGATGGTCCTCGGGATTAGCACAAAATGCAATAAAATTGATTTCTCAGAAGGGGTATGCCAGATCAAGTGTTTCTGTTATGTAATGAAACGATCTAATAAATATTCTTACCAAAAATCTACAGTCAATACACCTTTTCAACTAACGGCCTCGTTTTGGAAATTTTTTAAAATTTCTTCATACGAAACTTTTGACCACGGATCTGGATTTAGCACCCAAATTTTAGTCTAAAGACAAATTTTCATAATCCTAGTATTTACGATTGTAATTTTATGACGATGATAAGTTTGAAAATTTATAAGGGATTTGACCGTGAAAATTCGTTCGGGGTGTATGTAACTTTACACCCCGAACGATTTTCACGGTCAAATCCTTTATAAATTTTCAAACTTATTATCGTCATAAAATTACAATCGTAAATACTAGGATTATGAAAATTTGTCTTTAGACGAAAATTTGGGTGCTAAATCCAGATCCGTGGTCAAAAGTTTCGTATGAAGAAATTTTAAAAAATTTCCAAAACGAGGCCGTTAGTTGAAAAGGTGTATTTAGGTAAAAGGGCGTTGCCTATTTTTTCTGAGAGTGTGAAGGGCGTGGTCACGCGAAATTCTCACTTCTCAAGTTCTGGCTCCGCCGCTGCTCAGCCAGCTCATGAAACGTTGCCTCTCAAAGATTTTCAAAACAATGTTTTGAGCTTTTCAAGAAAAATCCTGCAACAAATTCTGCTTACATAGCAGCAATGCATGATGGTATGACCAAACCGAAAGACCCGGGGGGGGGCACTTCGATAATTTTTGTAGCGGGTATGTGCCGCTGGACAGGGTATCGTTGTTAGCGATTTTGCTCCTAAACAGGGTATCCTTTTCACATTTTTGACAAGGAATTTGCAATTTTGCTATTGTTTTTTGCCAGTTTGCTCCCAGACAGGGTAGTCAATTTGAAAAAATTGCTCCCACACAGGGTGAAAATATCAATATCTCAGAGGCACACCCCCGAACATTTTGGGGTCGAGTGCCCCCCCCCCCGGCGAAAGACATTATTTATCGAAACAGGTTTGCTCGTTTAGGGAGACAGGGCTTTTAGGGAATTAATTTAACTGGCAGTTTTGGAATTCTACTGAGGTTTAACCATTGATACATCTAAAATCTCCCCCGATAGCTCAAATATTGGGCGGACTTAGAGGGATTCACAAAGCGATATGCGAAGTGACATGCCTAGTCGTGTGGCCCCTTCGAAACGTCCACAAGAAAGTTATAAAAGAAGCTGCTATTGGAGCATAAGCGTAGGGGAAGATAAAATCTGGGGGGCTGCCCGATAAAATTTCCATTGTTTACCAATTTTTTTCCTGACTTAGGGTAGATTTTTGCTCGAAAAAGGCTGATTTTGGTAAATTTTTCCAACGTTGGCTCCTACGCCTATGTATTGGAGTAGTACACTCATTTTTTTATAAGAAGCTTGGCTCTGATTTTTGTAGCAAAGTTACTTAACGCAAGACCCAAATCTTATAGCAAAAGTTTTTTGTGGGTAGAGTTTCTTAACTATTCATAAAACTGAATTTCACATTTTATCAAAATTCATTGAGGACCGCTTTTTGAAGCAAGATTTAAAAGGAAGAACCAAGTCGTAAGCAAAAATTATACTTTTCTGTATTCTTTGTTGGTGAAACACTTTTTGTTTGAAAATACTTTGCAACTCATAACAAAAATTGAAAAGTCTCATAACTTCGAATTGACCTCTGATCGTTTCTGGTTTAGTTTCTTAATTTTCTGGAAGAGGCTACAGTTTCTTAAAAGAGTTTCTTATAAAAAAGTCAGTGTAACTGGTTATATCCTTTATCATTCAGATATTTTACCTGACAACATGCCTCGTGACATGAATCAAGAAGAATACATCCTAAATTTTGTAGGACAGTTTCGAAATTGTTGGCCATTGTTGACAAGTAGGCTTGGTATTGCAGAAACTTGCAGAGATTATCTATGTATTTGCTGTCATGTGTCGACGTCGTCGACGTGTCTAGTTTTCAAGTCAACAGCTTATTCGAAATTTTGGTTTGCAAGAAACGTTGAAGGATCTTCAACGTTTCATTTCTTGCAAACTTGTCCTTCCTCTCGATGTGACCATACGACGTGATTCCTTTAGCGTGGAAGTACAAAGAGTTGGCGACTCCAATCACTCTACAGACCCTACGTAGCAGGGTTAACAGGGTGTGGGGACTTGAACAACCCACGAACAACCAACCTTCAGATTGGTGGTCAAGCGCGCTATCTGAGCCATCCCCGCTGGTTGTCGGCAGTTTTTTTCTTATTGTCGGCAAAGAATGGGCTTTGCGCCTTGATATAAATGATATAAACAGCTTTCAAGGACTTGCAGTGGAGACGAGATCTCACGAAAATCCGGCAAAATTGCTGGAATGCAGGACTTCATGAATTCTCCCTTCCTGATCATTGCGCCCCGACTTCAAAATGCTTCCTACATATGCAGGCCGCTCTGATTTGTTTTTGAGATATTTTTCGAATGAGTGTACATCAAATCAAACGTGTTCTTTATAAAATTAGAACGTATAATTTCCGCAATGAGGGGGCGAGATTTACCCCGCCCTTTCCCTTTGCCCTCCTTCTATCTATTGTTTTGGTGTAAGATCTGCGATTGTTTATTTTGCGGGACATCTGAGGTCAAGTGTGCGGGATCCTCTGCGGGTAGTATAATAAGGGATGACTTGCTACAAATTATGATGCCATCTTCCTCCAGCAAATATTCTATATCAGAGGATTCAAAAAGTTTTATGAGAATTTTTGTGCTGAATGTTGTTTGCAAACAAAATCTAATACAACGTTAGCGGAACATTAGCAAACATTAGAAAGCTAGATTTCAAAGTTATCGTGACAAAGATAGGACCCAGTACTGAAAGTTTCTTGAAATCCTCATTGCTTGAGTACTCAAAGTTTCTTGAGACTTTCTTGCTATGCTTCGTGCTGTGCCCTAGGCCCTAGTGAACATTTCACAACGAAGTTTTATGAACACGTACCACTGTCTAGATATTACTGAAGTACCTTCCGGGTAAAATAAAATATAAGAAACAAGTGAAAATAAATTGAAAATATGCTTTGGATTTCCTTGATCAAAGAGTTTATCATAAGGGAACCAAGTACATACGTAAATACGTGTACCAAGAACTATTTGAGTGTTGGATAGAAACCTTTCTTTATGAAACTTAGGAACTCAAACGCATTTTTTCACCTGTTTCCTGCACTGCATTGCATAATACTTTAGAGGACGGTGTCATGAAAAACGGAAATTTTAAGAAATTTGTGATTATTTATATCGTAAATCGTGAGTACTACACCAATTTTGAGAGATGAAAATTGCGAAAATTGATACCGAAAAAAATAAAATATATCGAACGTTTGGAAAAATAGAGTTTACTATATTTTTGAAACTCTACGCCAAAGAAATATGACACAAAGTAGCCCCGCTGAACAATTGTTTTATTACCACGCGTGTTATTGCGTTCCACCCGCGCGTAAGGAGGTTGGCAGAATCGCAAATGAAAGCATTTGAAGAAATGGCTGCGGCCTAAATGGATCAAACTCATTTCATCTTATTAGTATTTAGCATGGGTATTTAGTAATGTTGCATGGATTAGCTGGAAATATGACCACCAAAGGAATATCATAACATCCATGGATATTGTACAGAGTGCAGTTTTGCATCGTAAAGGCAAGAAGGTAAGTTATTTCGTCTCGAACTGGAGTGGAGGAAATAGGCTGACTGCCCTGTTGTCCCAGCCTCATCAGAGATAGCTGACTGGGAAATGGCTAACTGATGTTATTATTAGCCCGTCTAACGTGCAACATCTAGGTCACTGGTAATCAAGCTAATTTCTACTTCAGCTAGAATCGTAATTTGTTAACAGAAGACTGATCCTGTGGATTGGAGAAGCCTGGAAATTGCAGATGGAAATTGGCTGACAATCCTGGTTGGGAAAATGGACTGAAAATAGTTGACTAGCCTAGCTAGGCTAACTAACTGACTGTGTGAAGTTACTCAATCTTATTGTTATACTTCTTCGCGCGCAGTATCTTGCAAAATTGGAATTAAATCAATGTTTACATCTGATCTGTTAGCTTAATTTGGATTGCAAGAAGCAGAGGAAATAAGTTCAAGTGGCAATCAATTATGATTATTCTGATTGCCAAAGTTATGACTAGGAAATGGCTGACTGAATGAAGGCAGTTTCGTATGGCCTAGCTCACACACAGTTCTTAACGAATTTAAAATCAGATCAGTTGTTTGTTTAATTTGTCAGCAAACAACAGATTGTCTTGATATTCCACAAAGGTTGGAGCTTTCCTATGGTCCTGCACAATAAGGCAGGGAATCAGCAAGGCAGAACAAGAATTACCCTGAAAAGAAAGTACTGTGGTGCAGGGGTAAAATTTTCAATTTTTGCAGCCAGAATATAGTTGTTGAAAAGGATGGGTTTGAGCCCCACACCCTCAACACATGAGCGTCAAAACAAGGGGTCACAGACTCCATTGGCACCTAGCTACTTCTGCGATGCTAGTACTTGCCAAGAAAAATCCACAATCACAATTACCTTACCCAAATGGATACAGAAGATTTTGATCTACCCAGGTCTACTACTGTTTTTGAGGCTGCAGTGGACTGGGGTTCCACAGATTTAGCTTTCCTTTGCAGACCATAACATGAGCAGAAATTGCCCATGATAATGTTCTTCATCAAATTTTTCAATAGTTCAACTGTACTACAAAACTGTGAAGTGAAGGTGAAGTTGCAGTTTTTAGCGCTAAGCACTGGGATCGCAGAAGTAGCTAAGCGCTAATCGAGTCTGCAACCCCTTGCCATGACGCTGAAGAGGTGTTGGTGGGGCTTGAACCCTGTCCACCTGACTGTTCTGGATGCAAGTTAGTGGGTCACAACATTGCCCCACAACATGAAACAACAAAACCCGCTTCCTCTGCTGGAACAAGAAGGAACTGCCTTTAAATAGATGACAGTGATTTCTGTCTATCATTTACCATCAAATCTGCCTAGTGTAATTTATCAACAAACCGAAGAAGGGTGTTTTTGAGGCCTAGAAGTAGATTTCAACAAATTTAGGAGCTTTTCTTTGTAGAGCAGGACTGGGCAATCAAGAGCAGCACTTGCACATTGGGTTTTGATGGATTACAGATATTGAATGTCTAGCCTCTTTGTGTTTTGTTTACAGAATCCTAAATCAACTCTAATGGAAGTTGAAAGATGGTCTGTCAGATGTTATCTAATTGCTTGGTTCTATTTTGATTTCTTAATTAGAGTCAGGAGAGTTGATTAAGTGGACAGCTCCTTAATTAGGAAGTTAGTCATGTTTATTAATTAGACAGGTCACTAATTAGGACAGAACTTTACAATTGATGGTATACAATTCAGTTATGTAACTCAAGGTGTCATAACTGAAAATATAACAAATTGAATTTATCATCAATATTTGATGAATGGCAATAATATTTTGTAAGCTACCTTTAGATTTAGGAATAATATTCTTTGATATTGCTGAAACTAATTTTTCCAAATTTGAGAGGAGAGGGATATGTGCTATGTCCTACTGTTTTTATTTTCCATTCAAAATTCCCCTTCATCAATTTCTTTTTAATATCCAGATTACCTAGTTGCCTTATTGCAGTGTCTGTCAAAATCCTATTTGTTCCTTGCACATCTATGCCCTGTTTTGAGAAATTTCTTTGTTGGCAAGCAAAACCCAATATCAAAATGAAGCTTATTGCAGCATTTCTAGACTTGCTCCAAGTCTATTTTGTGGTCTACAGCGCTCAATAAAACATTATAACTTCTGCGGGGGCCCTTCACAGCGTCCTCGTCACGATTTACGCCCCCGCAGAAGTTATTATGTTTTATTGATCGCTGATAGACCACGGTATAGACTACAAGTCTACAGCATTTCTAAAAGCTCCAGCATTACATCTTGAAAAGTGAAAAAGTTTGTGCTATTTTCTTTCAATCATAATAGCTCCCCTGAGAGACCTAAAGTTTACAAAAATATTTTTATTGGAATTAGAAATATTAGCTGTTTTATGCAAATATTAATAAATATTATTTTTTTTCTATTTTTGTAGTGGAAATCAAGATGGGCTGTTTTCAGGAAAATCACAGCGGTCCCAGGTAAGCGAAAATTTATTTATTCAAAACTGAATAAAGCCAACCATTTTGTTTTCTCTCATGTTTTGAAAAGAAGTTTGCAAACACTGTGATTTTATTTGCACAGCATAGCAAAGGGGGAGTGGACTGGAGATTGCCAAATATTTAGGTAGCAAGATGGGGTTAATCCGAGGGAGTACTCACTACTATGCACTGGCAGGGTAAGTGCCCCTCATAAGGATGGGTTTTGCAAATTTCCCTTAAAACAGGGTGGGGTCTACTGGGGTAAAATGGGTAAGGCAAAAAATGTGACTTAAAGTAAATGAACGGAGATATAGCGATCTAGTCTAAACATAGCACAAAAGAACGGCACGCGCCACTTATGTTCCTATTGTTTTCATCGATCGAAAACATCAAATACAATAGGTTCTATTTACATGGACCCAGTCCCCCTAGCTAAGTTGCCTTTTAACCCCGTTGATTTACTTTAATTTTGCAAAAATCTTCATATACAGATTTTCTCTAGCTCTCTATTTTTGCAATCAACACTACCCATTTTACCCCCCCCCCAGCCTACCCACTTTACCCCTGCAGGCCCTATAGATTTTTTGAAAAATTGAATACAGAGTTTGAAATTCCTTGAAATTATTTTGTTTCAAAGGGTACATTAAAATCCAAAAGTTTCTGACAGTTGAAGTTTTTTGTCCGACGAATCGCCTTTAAAAACATCTGAATTTTTTTGGCTATATATGTGGATAGTTTTGCTCATTCAATTTTTTGCTTCGATTTGAGGTATTCATTTCTTTTGGTTAAAATAAATTTAATTAAATGCAAATATAACACATGTCAAGCGAATGACTTGGTCAATGAGCTGTAAAAAAGGAACTTGTTTCTGATATTTAAAAAGTATCCAAAACCTTTTTGTCCGAAGTTTTTGGTCAAAAACTTTTCTGTCCAGAAACATTTGGATTAAAATGTTACTTGGTGGGTGGGTCATCCAAACTTTTAGGACAAACCCCTTTACCAGTACCAAAGTGGCTAGAATTTTGTGAAACTGATGTGCCGTTATGTATTGCGTCTAAATTTAGAGAATTATTGAACTTTTTTAGATTTAAAAATAGCAATGAAACTTTTAGAATATATTTCCAATTTTCCGTAACACAAAAGTTTGAAGAAAATTGCGTCTTTAGTAATATCCGCCTCCTGCAGCATGACATGTGGGTAGCTAGGGTAGCACAAAAGCGGTTTTACTTAAACAAAGGGTGATTGAGACTAATGCGAATTGTCATATCTCTGGAGACGATATCGCAAAGTTTTTAGGCTGAAAACCATTATTTTTGCCCTCCCGTTTTCTTCGCTGTGGACATCTTTAGAGTGTTTTGAGGCTTGAAATCGATTTATTTTCTTGCTAAACTCACGTTCGAAGTATTCCGGAGCGATGAACAAGGAATCCTTCCACCATAGTCATAACTATGCTTCCACCCACTTGTTTATTTGACGTCGCTTGACTGCGGGTCGTCAGAGCCATGACGAAATCCTGTCTGAATCAACTTCCCCCTTTCACTTGGATAAGAAACTATTTCCAAATGGATTTAATTAAGAACAGATTAATAACAGGACGTAGCGAGTTGTAGCAATTAATTTACAACAAATCTTATTATTTCCGTGAATTGTTAGATATAAGGATTAGATATCGCGCAATGAGTTTTATCGCGAGTGATATCAAAACAGGCCTAAATCGATTTGACTTTGAGAAATCAGGTCACAGTTGGAGACTTAACGACATCAATCATGATACCTGTCCAACTGCGTAATTGGTGACAAATGACAATACATATGTTTTACGCTGTCATGCAAGGCTGTCATTTAAACGTCTTATATGACATCAGTTCATGACATTTTTCATCAATTTAGTTCATCAGTTTTAGCCAAAACGTGGTTTCCAATCGAGATCTCAAGAAAGTCCAAGGACCTTTGTGCACTTGATTTTCTTCTGTACTGGGGTGTGCCCACCAAAAGATATTTTTTCACCCGGCCCCAGAATTTTCCCCTCCAAACGACCAAAGGAGGGTCCCTGAAGGGCCACCCACCCGCCTTAAAAATGTGAAATATGAAATATATGGAACAAGAGCCGAATCAAGAAAAATTGATTACCCAGAAATGTTCAAAACAAGCCCATTAACATAGAAATAGCTACCCATTCTAAGCAATTACCCCCTTTTGATAACTGGCATAGAGATAATTCCTGCCTTCAATACCCTGCAATAGAAAAATGGGCACGTCCCCCTCGGACATATGTTATGTGCTAAGTTGCCCCTCCCCCCGGTTGCTAGTTAGTGACAATTACAAGTGTTTTGGTCGTTTTGAGTGGGAGGCTTGGCAAATAAAAATGCAAATGTTGCTGGACAAGACCCAGACTTGGCTGTTGGAGGGTGTAGCAGTAAGCAAGCATCCATCGAAAAGGGTGTGGTCCAGTTGGACCAGCCACTTTGGTCAAAATTTCTTGATACGAGATTTGGGAGCCCAGATTTGGGTTCAGCACCCATACTTTAGTATAGTTTTCTTAGTATATCGTTTGCCTGCGTCCAGGAGCGTCGAGAGGGGGGTTTGAGGGAGTAAAAGGCCCGAGGCCCGTAAAAATTTTGTACCCATATTTATAATCGCAAACAAAATTAAAGAGCAACGTCTTTTTACGACAATTTATCAGCCTAAAAGTTTTGTGACTGTGCCCTCTCTTGACAAGTAAATCATTTCTTAATATTTTATAACTTGCCTGTGACAGTTGCAATGTATAGCGTTTATTTCAAAGACTTTACGAGGAGCACAACGAGTTAAGATAGGCTGGGCCGACGACGGAGCTATAGTGTTGAGGATAGCACATGATGAACATGATGACAGGACAAGACAGGGCTCCTCCTCCGTTATGGTCTGTAACGCAGGCTGAAGTAAAGCAGGATAATTTGCACTGTCTGCTATAGTTATCTGCTCAAGCCAAATGTTCTGTGGCAATCTAATAAAGGGCCTGGCCACTAGGCTTTTTGAGGCGGTACCCCTGAACTCTCATGAGTGTTTCACTGGCTCCGCTTGGACCTCGAGGGCTACCAACCACAACTATCCCAAGCTTAGTTGGCTTTTGATGACCCTGTGGTTGGCACCCCCGGGGGGGGGGGGGGGGGGNTCACCTAAAACTGAGCACGTGTTGCTCTCAAAAAGTCCCATGCATTCAACACCCATCACCAGAATTTTTAGTCAAAAAGTACACCCCAGTCCCAGAAAATTCCCAATGAAAGTATACCCCAATCCCAGAAATTTTCCAATAAAAGTATACCCCAATCCCAGAATTTTCAGGCCAAAAACTACCCCAAAACTGGCGCACATCCCCGTCTGACCCGCTAATGAAGTACCCCCCCGGGCCCCTTCTCAGAGTTTACATATTTGATTGAAATTGCAACACGAATTCACTATGCTAGGCCTTTTTTATAAGGCCTCTGTAGGCCTTTTTGTTAGGCTTCTGTAGAGCTGCTACATCACATATGACTGCCTTTAACAGTGGCATAATCACCCTCATCGAGAAGCCTTATTACCCTCATCCCAGCAGAGATGGAATCATGCTAGTTGCAAAGTTGTTTGAAAAATAGAGAGGCTTGTTTTGACCGCAAGAAGAATTTTTGGTTATTGTGCTAGTGTTTGCAACCCCACTTGAAACTTGAA
This sequence comes from Aurelia aurita, assembly GCA_004194415.1. Lineage (NCBI taxonomy): Eukaryota > Metazoa > Cnidaria > Scyphozoa > Semaeostomeae > Ulmaridae > Aurelia > Aurelia aurita. The sequence goes on along the minus strand of REGM01000020.1, from coordinate 1,554,316 downwards.
TTTTACTAGTAATTGCTACCCTCGTTGAGCTCAGTTATTGTAACATATTCAGTCGCCTTAGTTGCAAAAGTTGTAATAATTTTAGCATTTAAACGTCCAAATAAGAGCATAGGCATCAAATCTTTAGAAAACATTGCACGATTGGTTAATGCATCTTTCGTTTGATTCAATTACTTGAAAGGAACTTCAAGTAAGCGTTCATTGGCAATCTTTGATATATTGATGATTTTCAGAATTTCGACGTCTTGTCTTCACTCTGGTCTTCTATGTTTCAAACAGTTTTCCGGTTGGGACGTCATCAAATTGCTAAATCTTGAACCAGAAAAGCTACAAATTTCTGCTTACAACCATATTATGGACGTTCATAAACTATGGTTTTCTTGAAGATTGTACCATTTTTCCTCTATTAATTTAGGATTCACAACGATCCACAGCTTAATTTTTTTCAAAGCTTTTCGGGAGTTGTTTTAATAAGAAGAAAAACGCAATAATTCTGAAAATAATCAAGATATCAAAGATTGCCAATGATTATGTATAAAAAGTACCTGAAGCTCCTTTGAAGCCATGAAACGAAAGATGCATCAACCAATCATGCAAGTTTTTTAAAGATTTGATTCTTATGCTCCAAATAAGACATTAATAACCTAAAGTTAATTCAATTCAATTCAAACTTTGTTTGTAAGAAATACTAAATACAACGTATAACTTATAACTTAATGACGCAAATGTTTTGGCGGAATTACTAATTCGGATATATTTCAACTATTTCAGACAGAAAAAGTTTCAGACAAGGTTTGAATGTTTCTAAGCAGTGATGGTTCTCAGTTTTGAAGAGAAATAACAAAGAATATTGCAAACAGAGCCAGAACGTATCAGAACGTATCTAGAATTTACTAAAACTACATGAACCTTAATAATGTTAGTCGTCAGTACAAACCGGTTAACCATCAAGTATGGAAAGGCCGAAATTTCGGCCAGAAAAAGTTTCGAACAAACATTTGTCCAGCACTTTGCCCGCTGAAATTTTTATTGCTAATATATTCAATTGATCTTTTCCATGCAGATCCATTGGCTGCCAGTACATTGATCCTTTATAAAGATTCAAATCACGCAAAAAACAGACAACCAAAACAATTGCTGCCGCTGTGGAAATATGCTGGGTGTGATGTTATCAATAAAGTTGAGAAGGTGGAAAATGTTCTAATGATATTTACAGATACTAGTACAATTCTCTTGGCATTTGAGAATCAATCGTTAATGAAGGAATGGCACATTGTGTTTCAAACTCAATTTGGCAAAGGTAAATACACCTTTGTTTTTGCACCTTTCTAGACATTGGTAGCTTCCATTGTGGGGTGAGTCGCCGAGCGGCTGATACAGCTTCCGTTAGGTAACTGAAGTTAAGCTTGGTCGCGTACGGTCAAAATCGCGATGGGTGACCTTCCAGATGCCTGACCAAGTAACTCACTTCGCCGTCCTTCGGAAGGGACGTTAAACTAGGGGTCCCATGCCTGTATGCGGCATGCATTGCATAGTAGGCCTAAATTAGCTGTACTATAGCTAGAAATCTGTCCAGCCTACTTAAAATAAAGCAATGAATGAATGAATGTATTGTATTGTATTGTATTGTATTGTATTGTATTGTATTAAGATGCCTTACACGAGAAGCTCCCTCCTCCTGTAGCTGATGTTTTGATCATCGAAGTGATTGTCATGAAGAGAATGTAAATTACCTTATTATAGGAAATTATAACTGCCATACATTAATACATATGAAATGTACAGGACTTGAATTAACGCGAATGAGATGATAAGACACTTGAAATTAAAGGAAATTAACGAGAAAAAGCAAGGAAGACACTTTATTAAAATACATTGATGTTATTCAAAATTAATTAATTTATTCGTTATGTAAAACGCGTAAAACAACAATTTCAGGTCTTGACTTCTCTGGAGCTCACCAAGGTGCTACTGATATTGACATTAAAATATAATAACTATCAAAATGGAAGAAATTAATGTTTAAGATGTATCAAATCAATGCTAAACAAAAGATACGCAAATTAAATTAACTCAAATTTTTAAAATTCCTGTTAATTTCATGCATCGTTGATTTGCTAAAAAAAGGTGGGCAGCTAATTTAAACGTTTAATGAATTTTCGTGCACCAAAAGTTGTTCTAGCAATTTTGGTTGCCCTAGCAATGGTAGCCACGTGAATGAATTTGATACACACCACGAGTTACACTCAAGGGTTATGTCATCAATTTTTGTCCATTCATGTTCTAGATATGCCAGAAAATAAAATTGCTTATCATGTAAAAATCGATTTTAATGCCAACTTGCAATTGTAAATTACCTTTAGGGAAGAATGTTTCAAATGAAAGTTTTTTAGAATGGGTTTTCGTAAACGTTTGCCTCCAAAGTTAAAATGTTATTATTACTAACAGTAATTTAGAAATCGAAAGAAGCAAAAATAAACGTCAACGATTAGTAACAAAATAAAAATTTGCAGATGTTTCAAACTCTGAAAGACGCTTCGACTAAACTTGTACTTCTTTCAATAACTACGCTTTATTTTTGACTGTTTTCGCGAGAATAGCCAAGTCAGACAATAATAGTTAGACAACTTCCCTCTGTCTAAAATCTTTCAAAGAATAATTACATCGATTTTAGACATCTGTAATCAAATGTGAGTGACCTAGACATGTTTTGTTGTTGTCTTGAAGTCCAAGCTGTGTCGTCGCCAATGGAATCATAAAAATTCATGACGTAATGTGGTTGCTTGCTTACTCATGGAGCCGTTAAGCTTACAGGCCCACTGTTAGTCCTTGCTTATCATAGACTAAGCTTTTATTCTTATTGTAAGAGGGTTTAAACTGCAAACTGATATTATTGTAAATGGTTGGTGAGATTTGTAGTGGTGTGGAAGCTTGTGAATTCAAGAGTTAAACATGGAAAATAGACCAATGATGTCATTTGGCTACACTCTTGTTTATGAAGCCGTTAAGCTTACAGGCCTACTGTTAGTCATCGCTTATCATAGACTAAGCTTGATTGTTTATTGTAAGAGGTTTCGAACAGTAGACTGATATAGTAGCAGATGTTGTGATGACGTTATATGGCTGGCTACTTGTTTATGGAGCCGTTATGCTTGTAGGCCTACTGTTGGTCATTGCTTATATTAGACTAAGCTTGATTGTTCATTGTAAGAGGTTTTAAACTAAAGACTAATATTATTGTAAATGGTTTGTGAGATTTGTAGTGGTGTGGAAGCTTGTGAATTCAAGAATCGAACATAGAAAATAGACCGATGATGTCATTTGGCTACACTCTTGTTTATGAAGCCGTTAAGCTTACAGGCCTACTGTTAGTCATCGCTTATCATAGACTAAGCTTGATTGTTTATTGTAAGAGGTTTTAAACTGCAAACTGATATAGTAGCAGATGTTGTGATGACGTTATATGGCTGGCTACTTGTTTATGGAGCCGTTATGCTTGTAGGCCTACTGTTGGTCATTGCTTATATTAGACTAAGCTTGATTGTTCATTATTGTAAATGGTTTGTGAGATTTGTAGTGGTGTGGAAGCTTGTGAATTCAAGAATCGAACATAGAAAATAGACCGATGATGTCATTTGGCTACACTCTTGTTTATGAAGCCATTATGCTTTGCTTATCATAGACTAAGCTTTTATTTTTATTGTAAGAGGCTTTGAATTGCAGACTCATATTGTAGTAGCCTGCGTCACAGACCATAACGAGGAGGAGTTATGGTCTGTGCGCTGGAGTCACTTTTGTTGTCCCAGTTTCACCGATATCTTGTGAAATCTGTTCTTCCATGGTTATTCAAATAATTATATTGGCTTGTCTAGCTCTTTGTTTGTTTAATTTGTCTATTCTGAAGTCGTTGGGACAACAAAGGTGAGTCCATCACACAGACCATAAATCCCTCTGGTTATGGTCTGTGACGCAGGCTAATATGGTAGCAGATGGTCTGTAAGTTTTTCAGTTGTGTGGAAACTTGTGAGTTCGAGTATTCAACATAGAAAATAAACCGATGATGTCATTTGGCTACACTCTTTGTTTGTGGAGCCGTTATGCTTACAGGCCCACTGTTAGTCATTGCTTATATTAGACTTAGCTTGAATGTTCATTGTAAGAGGTTTTAAACTAAAGACTGATATTATTGTAAATGGTTGGTGAGATTTGTAGTGGTGTGGAAGCTTGCGAATTGAAGAGTTAAACATGGAAAATAGACCGATGATGTCATTTGGCTACACTCTTGTTTATGAAGCCGTTAAGCTTGTAGCCAGGCGCGGATCCAGAGGGGGGGCCGGGGGGGCCATGCCCCCCCCCAAAGGCTAAGAGTTCTCTTCAAAACCATTTGTCTTTTTGATGAATAAACGGATACGTTTCAAACTTCCACTTCCAAACGTGGCCATGACACAACTACAAGTCTAACAAGCTTACAAACTAATGTAAGAGATAACGTCTGAAACGTCTGAAAGAGATACAAAACGGAACGAAAATCTCAATACGTAGAGATCGAGATCGAAAATCACTTAATATCAGAGTATCTGAGTGATAGTGAACTTGGCTCTTGAAGATAATTTAAAACAGTGTTCGCTCTGTTAATCATGGTAAAACTTATGTTTTCTGTTGTGACAGTTAGAAAGTGTCAGTCAAAGTATTTTAACCAAGGAGAACACGGTTTAGAATACTAGTAAAACTTGTAAAAAGTAACTACTGAGTCTTGAGAGATTTGATAAATTAATGGTGACTCCAGTTTGGGAACCAGGGAACTTAATGTTAGAAATTTCATATAACTTTCAAATGCCTTTGGATTTGACATACAAGGTGTTCCAAGAAATTGCTCTACATTTGATTAAATATTAAAAAAATAATTATATAATGAACAGATTTCAAACCCTGTCCCTAAGAACCTTGGATTCATTTTAGACACTACAATCTTGCAAATCCGCAAAATATTCACGGTTCAAGTTTGTGCGAAAGCTGTAGCTAAAGGCTTCTCGATAGCATTTATGATGAAAGTAGTATGGGGCGATAATTTGCTTCGTTTCTGCTTTATTTCAGCGCAAACCAAATGAGATTTGGAAAGGATTGTTGATAGCGTAACGTTTTCTAAAATCAATGCTTTGAGAAATTCTGTTGAGCAAAGTTTTAAAATGACTGTCTCTGGTCAGTTAAGTTTGATTCGATGTTTTTTGGATACTTGCATTTATCAGCGAATTTTGACAATTGTTTCAACAAGAGGTAAGACATTGGATAAACTTCTTTTGCCTCCATTTTGAAGCTTCTTGCATATCAAGTCATTTAGGGGTATCTGGTTTCAGCTGTCGCACAAACATGATCTTTAAAAGCTGGTAGGTCTTAGGGACAGGTTTATGTCACCAAGGAGCAAGTTCATTTTATCGTTATTTTTCAATATTTAATCAAACGTGGAACGATTTTATTTTGGCACCCCGTATCTGCATAACTCGTTTTTTGTAACAAATTTGTTACTTCTAAGGTGGTGGAGCTTTCTTCAGCCATAAACATTCTCTAGCTGATGATTGTGATAATTATTTTATGGTCCCTCATTTTACCAATTGATTGCCCTTTAGATTTGCACAAAAATGCAAGTTTGTATTTCAGGAAAAGAAAGTATTAAATGATGAGCAAAACGATCTAAAATAAAGCAGCAAGGGCGTTGCCCACGTTTTCCGAGGGTTTAAAGGGCGTGGTCGCGAAGATTTTTCCTGGGGGCTTCGCCCCCAGACCCCCATTTTTCCCCAAATGGCCCTCCCCAAACTCTAATGCTGGATCCGCCCCTGCTTGTAGCCCTACTGTTAGTCATCGCTTTTCATAAACTAAGGTCAAATAGAAGTTTTATGAGTTTTGCACTGGCATCTAAACACTGGCGTCAAGAGTTCAACATAGACAGAAACTAAGAGAGGTAAAATGGCTACTTGCTTGCTTATGGAGCCGTTAAGCTTACAGGCCTATTGTTTGTCATTGCTTATCGTAGACTAAGCTTAACTGTTTATTGTAAGGGGTTTCGAACGGTAGACTGATATAGTAGCAGATGTTGTGATGACGTTACATGGCTGGCTACTTGTTTATGGAGCCGTTAAGATTACAGGCCTACTGTTTGCCGTTGCTTATCTTAGACATGCTCAGACCAAGCTTGAATGTTTATTGTAAGAGGTTTGAAACTGCAGACGGATATTATATCGGTTGATGTTTGAGTTTTGCAGCCGTAAGGAAGCATGTGAATATTAGGACTCCATATATATATATAGAGGAAAGTTCGCAAAGAAAACTCAAATTCAAGATACTGTGTCGTCAAAGTTCCTGTCCACGTGTTCATTGCAAGAGGTTTCAAATCGTAGGTTGGTATAGTAGCAGATATCAAATGACTTTATCAGTGGCGTAGAAGTAGATGCATTAGAGACTTAGAGCTCAAAATATAAAGAAACATTTTCGTTCAGACTTCCATTTGCAAAGGGAAAACTTGTTGAAGATTTAGTACATCATATGAAACATCTTGCTTTGGCAGATTTTTAGGATGCAGAGGAGTTGATAGCAAATGGTATATTTAGACATATTTCATGGGTCAGTAGTGTTCTTAAATACCGAATTTTGAAAAAAATTTAGAATAGATTCAATCAATGCTATCGAAGAAAATTTGCCTTCAATTAATTTGGAATATGATAACAGACATTCCTCGAGAGTTAACTTGAACATTGATACCTTACTCGTTGTTATTAGTTTTCCATTTTGTGGAGATTGTTGGAAAGTAGATTCGCGTTTGTCCCCACACTTGTGATTTGCCTGCACTGAACCGAGTCGCTGAACCTAAAGACGACTTTTTATGGTTATTATATTTGCCTGGTTTCACACAATCTCGTTTATACTGGGTTACCCAATAATAAGTGAAACTTTTTCATAGATCACGAAAAATTGATTATGTTGACAATCATTAAAGTTTCTTTTTGTGCCTCTGTGTCAAAGATCAAATTAATTAATGGATTGATTTTTATTTTATTACGAAGATAGACAATAGAATTGTAGCTTGAAAAAACGATACTTTGAGCTGTAGTATTGTAGAACATTTTGTATTTGCAAAAGATGCTGTATTTTGCGATTTCATATGAAATTTTTAACCCGAAATGATAAAAGAGCTAGCAAATAGACAAACTGAGTGGTTGGGAAAAATTTAAAATTTTGATTTAAAATCAACTCCTGCAGTTTCAGAGTATGCAGCAAAACCAGGTTGCTCTCAAATAAGAAATTCCCACGAGGGCGAAATTACATAAAGACTGTGTAGTATCTTGTAAGTTAATTTGAACCTTCACATGAATGCACCAAGAGATATTTTATGATCGGCAACATATCAAATCTTGGTGACTTTTCAAAAAGTTTCACTGTTTTCTGAGTCACCCAGTGCAGATTTGTGAAGTCGAGTGATTTTGGCTTTTCTTTGTTGGTTACAAAACAAAGTTTTTGAATCTCTTTTACCGCACCATTTGCCTGCATATTTTTTAACAGCTTTATTTCGGTACAATTGTTTCTTTTGGTCACCCGATATATTTTGTGCATAGGAACTGTCTCTGGGGCCCTGGTTACCATTTCGGCTGTGTTCACGACCCCCATCCATCGACGTGCAAATTTCATTTCGAAGGCTGCACACCACAATTTTAAACACAGTTGTTTTACTTTTTATTTACCCATATGCAGTGGCTTAACGGAGACACTCGGGGTCCTCAGGTATTTTGTGAGATGGATGCCCTTATGCAATGACCGTGAAGCGGCACGTCATAGGGGCTACGAGCGAAGCGAGGTTTAAAGGGAGTCTGGGGGTACCCCAGAAAATCGCTCTGATCAGGCACATTAGAACCTCAGAAAACGCAGCTTACGTAGAAGAGACTGATTGTGGAGGACTAGGAATCCACGTGTGAATGTGGTGTCAACAACCATCTCCTAAAAAAACTATGCTTAATATAATAGAGGTCGTTGGGGCTCTTCGAGGCCCCTTTTGGTCGGGGGCCCTTAGTTATCGAATTAAGGTGCCCTAAACTTCCTTACGCCACTGCCATATGCTCATGATTTACTTTCAGAAAAAGCTTCTCTTTCATTCAAGTCCATGAATTTTTTATCAACCACATATTAAATCATCGACATACTTATAACAATCCTAGGATTTCGTTAGATTAAAATCTTGTTTTACGTCATACATCTGATAAGATGTGTAATCATCGTGACAATGCTATTGGCTGGATGTCTCGTTAATTCTTCAAGAAATATAGTTTATGTCATAATTTATGTTATAAAATATTTTGCATGACAGTTCGATGCCAAATCAACGATCCTATCCCTGAATTAATTCTTAAAGCAGGCGTTGATAGATAGACCTGAATTCAGACCTGGATCTGATTAACTAGTAGCGATCAAATGATAGAAAGACCAGCACTCAACGGACGCCAGAGTGAATCAACTGCCTGGTTGAGGCTATCCAGCCTATTTCGCGTTTCGACTTTATCCAAAGCCATCATCAGAGCCTGAGGTCGCCTTCACGCACATATTATCGCTTGATAATTCGTAGCGATCATTAGCATGTCTCTGTAGCAACGCAATGGCTGCTTCTTTGTACTCTTCGTTTGTTTTGATTTTTGATATCATGATTAGCATAGCCTCCAAATCTTTGGCATCTTTAAAAAAACATTGCACGGATGGTTAATGCATCTTCTGTTTGATTTAATGGCTTGAAAGAAACTTCAAGTACTTTGCTATAATATAATCCTATATGTAGCATTTCTGATATCTTGATTATTTTCAGAATTACAGCGTCTTCTTTGCTTGGGCCAGTTTTGAGAATGTGACGTCATCAAATTGATAAGTCGTAAACTAGAAAAGCTACAGATTTCTGATTACAGCCATATTATGTACCTTCATGAACTATGGTTTTCTTGCAGATTGTACCTTTTTTCATATTTTGATTTAGGACCTACGATTCTGAAAATAATCAAGATATTAGAAATGCTACATATAGGATTATAGCAACGTACGTGAAGTTGCTTTCAAGCCATTAAATCAAACAGAAGATGCATTAACCCTCCGTGCAATGTTTTTTAAAGATGCCAAAGATTTGAGGCCATGCTGTAGTTTTGAGGTTATGAGCTCATGAAATTGCTGAATTGTAAACAAGAAAAACAACAGACTTGCGATACTATCACATAATAGGCCTTCATGAAGTATGATTTCCTTGAACATGTTTATCATTCTTCCTCCATAGATTTAGGCCCACACTGCTCACACTGCTCCGTTTTTATTACAAAAACGGAGAGAAAAACACGAAAAACATGCGTTTTTGTGAAAGTGTTCACACTGATCCGCACAAAAACAGCACAAAATGGAGGTTTTCGAAAACGCTGTCGAAAGTGGATATCCACAAAACAGAGGTGTTTGAAAACGCACTGGATCAATGTGAACGCACAAAAACGTAGGTTTTTGAAAATGCTGCAATATTCAACAATGAGGTTCACAAAAAAGGAGCAATGTGAGCGCACAAAAACGAATGTTTTTCGCTCAGTTTTTGTAATCAAGCAGATCAGTGTGAACAGACAAAAACGGAGGTTTTTCTCTCCGTTTTTGTACAAAAACGGAGCAATGTGAACGGTTAGCTTCGATGCGACAAAAACGGATAATAGCAAAAACAGAGCAGTGTGCAAATGTCAAAAATGCTCACGAAAATTTATTCATTCGATAGAAATGTTTTATAACCATTTATGCAATATTTTTAACTATTTGATAACTTTCTCGAAAGATCTTGAGATAACATGTGGGTTTCATTATTCTATTTAGACAGGGTGTTTCAGAAAAAGCGCAACCCAACAATAATTGAGAATTTTCGAAAAATAATAAGATTTGAATAGATGTACTGTATACCATCTGAAAGAACGGTCTTTCTTCTTTCCAATTATATGCAGTTTGGATACATTAATGGAATTATTTATCATTTAATTGATGCTTTAGTAAGTAAAGCCTTTTTTGATGCAGCATGCTGTAAGAGCAAAATCAAGACCCGTTTTACCGTAAAAGTTACAAAACACATTTTTTGAAAACTTTTCAGGCCTAGAAAGCACTTGAGGCGATGCTCTTAGGTAAGAAACATCATACTTGCTCCCATGAGACATATTGATTAAAAATTAAAAAATAAGCTCTCACAAAGAATAAAGATGGATTTTCGCTTAAATGTGCTACCATTTTCCTGCATTTAAAATAGGCCATATTTACTAAAATGTCAAATAAGTGATAAATAATTCACTCAATGTCCCCAAGCTGGATATCATTGGAAAGAAGATAGATTGCGCTTTCAGATGATATGCGTGAAATTAATTCAAATATTATGATTTTCTGAAGAATCTCGAATGAAAGTGGGTTGCTTTTTTTTTAACACCCTGCAGAACATGCTGGCGTGCTTTAAACCACAATACCTTACAATTCAAACCAAGATGATTCAAGTTATTTACAAATCTTGCTCCTCAGCATTAATAATTAATTTTTTTCTTTCTTCTAGAAACGATCTTTCCAGTCGTCATACCCCCAAAACAAAAGCTGAAAGCTGGTGATTCGACGCTGTACATATATAATGAATTCTTTTCATTGATGAATGAGAAATCGTATCGATGCGTTGGTCGATGGGCGAGCTCAGAATTGCTTCGATGTGCGACTATTGATGGTGATTTCTTATTTGAAGTCAGTCATACAAGGTCACCGAAAAGTTATACGTTCAGGCTGAAAACACGACAGAGTGACGAGATCGTTGAAACGTTTGATTATATCAAAGAAAACCATGGTTCGGGTAAGTTTGAGTCTTTTAAAATATAGTAGGAACCGAGGGTTTATCATTTCCTCAAAAAACGTTCGAGATTTATGATATCATGATCTCTAGAACGAAAGAATTTCTAGACGATTCAGAGATTTCTGTAAAAGGTGTACCGGTTTTTTTTAGTCAGTGATTTGCACCTTGATAAAAACCGGCGAATAAGACCTTTGATTTTCCAAATCAGCCAGCCTCATGGTAATAGAAAATAGGTGAAAAAAGAGTGAATGAAAGTTCTAAGTGTATGATCCTATGCAACAGCCTCTTTGTTTACGTAAGGTGTTGGAGGAATAAAGTAGACAAATAGAGTTTGATTTCGGTAGCTGCGGTGGCGAGCAACCTCTCTAATACTAATGATTCTAACGGCCCAACGGAAGACCTAAAATGTCATTAACGTCCCGATTGCTGATACACCTAATACATTTAATTAGCTCCACGCTGTTGTACGGCAGTTTTTGTCATTTTTCTGCGAGGAATTGGTCCTCGTGGCAGCTGTTACACAAGTTGTAGTCAAAATATCAACATTTGTAGGCCTTGACGATCAAAACTAATGAAATAAAGAGTTTTTGTAGCCAAAGCAAATAATCAACCCAAGAAATTAGTTCTATCATTGCCACAACTTTCATCAGACAAACGATAGTATTTTATCACCTGTGCCTCAAAAAATTCATAAAAGTCGTGTTTTATTAAATGTTGGAAAATCTGTGGTTGAACAAATAATATTTATCTGTGGGATCATTTTCGATAGATTTTCTTAATTCCTCTGTAAATTCAGACTTGCTTGTGATATAATGGCTGAAAAAGAAAAATCATTTGCTAAACTGTATTAATTATGAATTATGTACCGGGTGAGTCGGAAAAAAGTTTCGACGTTTGAAAATCCCCAAAATTTGGTTCTGCTATCAGTTATATCAAAGGTTCAATCGTTCTCAGCAATAGTTACAATTAGGCTAGCTTATTCGATAAATGTTGACATATAACAGCTTGAAAAGCCGTATCTTGAGCAATAGGTCTTAGGAGACAAAGTAAATCTTGCTCAGAATTCTTAATTTTACGATTTGGGATTTCATATTAACTTCAGATTTGTACATGATCACGATATTGATTTCAGGCGTAATCAACAAGCATAGGTTCCAAATCTTAAAAAGGTCGGTGTAAAATTCTGTGACCTATTTCTTTGAATTGATTGCCTTGAAAGAAACTTTAGCTACTATGCTATAACTATCGTTGGACTTTTTAGAAATCTTCAATAATTTCAGAATTAGAGTGTTTTTCTTCTTTTTTAAGAATTGAAGAAAAATTTTGAAAAATACTTAAAACCATCATAATTTCTGAACTTTTTGAGGAAACATAGAATAACTTTCAAGAAAGCCATAGTTTATGAATGTCTAAAATATGGCATCAAGCATAAGTCTTTCAATCTTATGGTTTACGATTTAGAAATTTGATGACGTCTCATCCTCAAATGAGTTGAAATATAAAATACGCCGTAATTTCGAAAATATTCAAGATTCTAAAAAGGCCAATGGTAGAATTATAGCAAAGTAGCTAAAGTTTCTTTCAAGCCATTCGATTCAAAGAAATAGGTTACAGAATTTTACACCGACCTTTTTGCGCCAACTCAAAGATTTGGAACCTATGCTTAATCAACAACATAAAAGAGTTCGACTGGACAAAAAGATAGATCTGCTTAAAATTCCGTGCAATTTCGCAGTATCCTTCAAAACCGGTATCTAATAAGACTTTAGAATTTCGCTGAAGCCGTTGACAAGATAATCAATATCCCTAATATAATTTGATCTCTGATACAACATCTAAAAAAAACACATTGTGATTTTTCAAACGCTGAAATTCTTTTGGACTCACCCGGTACAGTGATGGGGACGACTGCACTTTAGTGGACCAGATTTATGTCATATCTCTCAGGAACGAATTTGACCAAATACCCTACCAACCCTAACTAAACCCTACCTTACCCTAACTATCCCTAACTTACCCTAACTAACCCTAACTATCCCTAACTAACCCTAACTTAAACCCTAACTAGCCCTAACTAAAACCGCTTTCCCAAAACCTAACCATGACCCTTACCCCATGACACATAACGTGGCGATATTGAAAGTTTCCGCTAAAATGCAGACTAGCCTAGTCATGAATTATGCAAAAATTTCAATGAATCATAGGTAGTTTATAGTGGACAGACTACCATATTGAATTTAATTCACTAAAATTGACTTTACCGTTCTAGAGTTGTGGGCAATCGCTTCAAAGCTTAAAAAAGGACTAGAAATTTGAATCAAATTGTGTCGAGTTGTCAGCTTTTGAATGATGTGAATAGACCATTTTGACATTTAGAAAAGGGTCTGGGGAGAGCAATATTTTTCTGGTAAATGGCAGACACAAAGAAATAGAAATAGCTCCGTGGCAGCCATTTACCAGAAAAATATTGCTCTCCCCAGACCCTTTTTCTAAATGTCAAAATGGTCTATTGCATCATTTATTCCAGAACAATAAATAGGCCACCAGTACATTTTGAAATTCAAGGGACACGTTTTTCATCACCTTTCGACAAACAACTTAAAGGGGCTCCGTCTCCAAATTTCGATCGATTCGGCGATTTAGCAGTTTTTTGATAGGCAATATCACACAAACTCTTCACCTTTTTCTCAAAAATGAAAGCGTTATTTTGAAGATAAATCCTTTCACTTCACAGAGGACCAAACCAAACATTCATATCTTTTACGATTGCTCAGATATAAGTGGATTTTTAACGGTCACTTTTTGGTGGCTTGGGTGAAGCCACGAAACAAACAACAGAAGACAATCGACACGTGCCTAAAACAATGGTGTTTACAGATTTGTTTACGCTTTGGCGACGGAGCCCCTTTAAAGGCAAATCTGAAAATAATTCTAGAACGTTACAATCGACTTTAATGAAATAAATTATAGATCCGAGTTAGCTGTTTCACCATCACATTATCTATAACTTTCGATTGTAGATTATAGATTAATTCGATTTTGATAGTACAATATTCTTAAAATACAGTACAGTAAAACCCCGCAAACAAGAACATGGGAAAATAAGAACATACAGACTGATTTTTCTGAGAAAAAGACACCCAAAGATAAGAACCAAAAACAGTCTGATTTCTTTCCATGTTCTTATCAGATGATACACTTATAATAAATTGCCTGAAAAATAACAAATTTTCTGAATCTGAAATCTGGCTATTTTTTAAACATCTGCTGATCACATTAGTTTATAAAAACTCACAGCCTTTTTTAAGTCCAAATACCTCAGACAGTTTTAAAGGGTAAGCAAATTGTTTGGCAAATTTGTATGATATAATTTATTTTTGTCTTCAACACAACAGACTGCTATTTCCTGCAAGATTTAAAATGCAATCATGCCTCCCAATTTTATTAAATGCATACTGCATATAGCTTTTATGCTCCTCATAGTCACAAGGGTCCTTGGGGTAAGAACCTTACCCTGAAGATAGCAAAAGCACTACAATCATAAGAACATAGTCAGTCTGTTCTTTAGAAAAGTATGTTCTTGTTTGCGGGGTTTTACTGTATCTGTACTCAAAATATTTCCCAAGAATAGATGTTGACTGTTCCAAATTTCTTTGTAGATATGAGGGATAATGTTCAAAACCAGCTGAACCCTGGGTCAAGTTCAATAATAGATATGGAGCGAGGCAGACGGAATACCATCGATAATGGCAACCCGAACGACCAGAGTTTCTTTCAACGGACTTTGCTACGGGTGAGTAACCGCTTCCGGAAACATGCGCGTGCTAGAGCAGCTTCGGTCGGTTCGAAAAAAGATGCACGTCGGGTGCGCTTGCCACAAATGCCTCAGCCGTCATCGTCCAGGGAAAGTGGTCCGTCCAAAGAAAACGGTTCACCTCATCAGCACGGACCAAAGCCTTCAACAGGATCGTCCAGACCGGAAATAGGATCCTTACCAAGCGAGATTGACGGCAGACAGAATCCGTTACCCTACAAGTCCCGGAGTAATTCACATGACAGTTATGCGACTGACCCCGGACGGCATCAGTCACGCGTCAAAGCACAAGCAAGAAGCGAGTTCATTATGAATAAAAGTGTTACGTCGGAGCAGACAAACAACAGTAGAGCAACAACGCCCACAAGGAAAGTCAGCGCACCTAATTTACCCCCTGCTCGGCTTAAATCTAGCGTTGGCTCTGTGTCAGGAATCTCTACAGGCAGCCGGGGGGTTAGTATGTGCTCAGATGTGTTTTTTGAAGAAGATATGAACGAAGCCAAAGAGCTGCGACAGGCAAAGTATATCATGCGACCAGAAACGCCTCCTCGATCGCCCGCAAGTCTTGGATTTCCCATCGATGCAAAACCAGTGTTTGATTTTCCTGTGGATGTAAAACAGAAAGAAGCTACAAAGGAGAAAAACTATTTGAATAGAGAAGACATTCAGGAACTGGCAAGGCGCAAATCTGAAAATGAGACTGGTGACGTAATCTTAAGGAAGAAAACAGCAGAATCAAGTTTGCTGGAGGAAATTGATCGTGAAATTAAAAGGCGGACGAGAGAGGAAGACGGGTCTGGGAATGAAGCCTCCACACCCCTTTCGATAGCATCAGGAGATATGGTCTACCAGTTTAGCCCTGGTGCAGAAGACAAAGAGGACAGTGGGGAAGCGTATGTTATGTTAAGGAAAGGTGAAACTGGGCCTATTGTCAGTCCAATTAAGAATGGGAATATCGCTCACATTGAAATCAAAAAGAAGAATTCAGATGCCCGCGCGGTTGAAAACGGAACACGCCATCTTGCGAACGGGCATAATGATCCAGACCGGAATGGAGATATGAATTTAGACCCAGGCGTGCATTCTCCAAGTAAAATTGAAAACAATGAAGAACAACCTGAGTATCAAAATGTCTCAGAACTAATGGGTAGATCGCAAGTTGATGGTGTGGTTCCGCGAGGACGGAGAAACTCCGCGCGTAGATCATCATCAAAACATTTATCCGATCCTCTACTTGTTGAGCGATTTGCCAACATGCAGCAACAATGGCAGGATAGTCACGCGTCCTTACGTGAACTGCCGCACGAAACAAATTATGTAAACATACAAGGAAAAGACGCTAATGAAGAGCAGTCTTATGTAAACGTTAGCGGTACTGGCGCGTCAGAACGCAAGCTGCGGAAAGGAAAGAAACCGCCACCGTTGAATTTCAATTTTGACAAATACGACGATGATGATAAGATTTACCACGATGTTGGACCGTTGATGGGGAGCGACATGAACGATAGTTCTGAAGGAATTGGATCATATAAAAACATCGGTGTCGGGTCGTACGAAAACATTGCAGGACGCATCGCAAAGGACAGAGCGTACGTTAATGTCCCGTCTCCGACACACAAGAAAGCCGTACCGATGTTGAATTATGTTTTGGTGAGCGGTGGCTCGAAAGGTGGAGCTTCTCCGAGCGCGAAATCAAGCAGAGCTGGTTCTTTGAACTCTGTGAACTCATATAAGAGTGAGTACAGTATGATTGACGAGAAAGCAACTTCGCTGCTGCGGAGGACTCGTGAACAACATTGGCAAAAGCGAGAGGAAGATGGGCAGGCGCAGCTGAATACCCCGAAAAAGACAAAGAAAAGCCAAGGTGAATAACTTATTGGTTTACTCTCCTTCGTAGAGGTAGAAGTGTTGTTGCTTTGTAGTGTGAGAAGTGACGACTTTCGATAATGGGGTTACTTTTTATGTCATTTGTAAGTAGTTGGCTGTTCATATAGATAGTATTGCATATGGTATTATCAGGGCATTGCGAAAGTAATATCAGTTAATCGATCAGAAAGAAACTGCAAGCCTGCAGCGTTTCACGACTGGTCGATCTTGATCAACAAATACTGTTGGGAAATTTACGTGCATCAAGTGCACAGTGCCTTACTGCCAAACAGACGACTTCCAAGGTGAAGTGTCACGTGTTAAGGAACAAATAGCCCCATCAGTCGAGAGGACTGCTTTACAGGGGGCCGTGTCAAACTAAACAATATTACAACTAAACAGAAATTGAATGAAAATTAGATCTATGTTTACAAAATAAAATCGAAAAATAAATAGAATTACGCTGGAAAGGGCAAATTCCTCTTCAGCTTACTTTTAAAAATGCTAAAGGAAGAAAGGGTGCTTGTTTGACATCCAAAGGCAATTTGTTCCAAGTCTTCGCACCCCGGAAAGATATAGCTTTCTACCCACTGCAAGTGTTCATCCTTGGAACAAGGACATCGGCAGTGGCATTGCGAAAATTCATATTTATATCACGCGCAGAATTTTCTTAAATAGGTTAGAACGATAACCTGGCGCAAGACCTGATAATGCTTTGTACGTAATAGTAGCTGTGTTGCTTTTATGATATCAACAACTGAAGGCCAGTATAGTGTCTTGATCAAGTTTGCGGCGAATGCATCATACCTGCTGTTGGTCAGCTCGCTTTTGCAATTTTTGTAAAGTTTGCAATCTTGTTTCACCGCAGCCCCCCCAAACAGAACAGCAGTATCTTTAAGCAAAGTAAGCCTGCAAAATTCTCTCGAAAGATAGCTTTATCAATTGGTGTTGTTGATATTTTGGCCATTTTGTCTCTTCCGTTGTGTAACATTTTTCTATGCCCAAGGTTGCTTAGACCTGCCCCAAGTCTATTTCATGAAGTCCGTCTGACCGATCCCTTTCCCATAGTTCCTGGATCCGCTAATCCAACATTCCGTAGCGAAACAAAGGGGAGATAGCGAGAGAAATATTTAGCGAGAGAAATGTTTCTCTCGCTATCTCCCCTTTGTTTCGCTACGGAATGTTGGAATGGTGGATCCAGGAACGATAGGAAAGGGATCGGTCAGACGGACTTCATGACATACACTTGGGGCAAGTCTAAAGGTTGCTAAATCTGCACTATGTAAGCCCTTGTTATTCGCTGTACTTGAGAAGCATTCAGTATATCTTATCTTAAACAGCATATGCGTCAATCAATCTTCAAAAAGGCTAGTGTAAACGGCTATTACTTTTTTCTTTTAATCAAACGGCTTGAAAGAAACTTCAGCTACTTTGCTATAACTCTACAGATAGACTTTTCTGAAATCTTCAACATTTTCGAAATTACAGCATATTTTATACCGGGTGTCCCTGAAAAAAGTATACAGATTTGGTCAACCCTAACGATCAGAATTTAGCATGAATCAATCCGAAATCATTTTAAAAACATTACTCGATAGTTAACTTGAACATAGATACCTTGTTTGTCGACATTGGTGCTTTGAGAGTAGATATATTAATCTTCAAAGGACAAATTTGCCTCCACCTCCAAACCAGAGCTTTGGCGTTTTGGCCTAAGCAAATTCTTAAAGCACAGCGAATATAGACTTGAAAAAATTTGAACGGAGGAGAAAAATTAAAAACTCCACAACAAAAGCGTTTCACAAAATATAATTTACGTAACGCTTATCATCAAGGGAGCTTCGAAGTAACCTTTATACATTTTAAGTGAAACAAATTGTGGATATTGCTTAGGCCAAAACGCCAAAGCTCTGGTTTGGAGGTGGAGGCAAATTTATCCTTTGAAGATTTATATCTCTACTCTCAAAGCAACAATGTCAACAAACATGGTATCTATGTTCAAATTAACTATCGAGTAATGTTTTAAAAATGATTTCGGTTTGATTCATGCTAAATTCTGATCGTTAGGGTTGACCAAATCTGTTTACTTTTTTTTGGGACACCCGGTATTTTAACTCTTTTGAGGATGTGATGTCATCAAATTTCTAAATCGTCAACCAGAAGAGTGAAAGATTCATGCTTGATACCATATTGTAAACATTCATAAACTATGGTTTTCTTGATTATTATTCCATGTTTTCTCAAAAGTTTGGAAATTACGATTGTTTCTTTTTCAAACTTCTCTTTAATTTAAAAAAAAAAGAAGAAAAACCCTCTAATTCTAAAAATATTGCAGGCTTCAGAAAAGTCCAACGGTAGAATTATAGCAAAGTAGCTAAAGTTTCTTTCAAGCCATTCAGTCAAAAGAAAGATGCAATTGCCCTTCACACCAGCTTTTTTGAAAATTTGGCAACAAACAGAAAAAATGTAAAACGAAAACGAGGCGATCGGCTGCGAAACAAGGGAGGGGCCACTAGCGGCTTTCACCCGGCCTGCCATAACTTTCCATGAGTGGAAGCCTCGCGGCCAGCCTCGTTTTGCATTTTTTCTCTTTGTTACATTTGGCACCTATGCTATCTTAAACACGTTTGTTTATGTGATTTGATTTGAATGTGTTTTTTAATCAGAGATCATTTTTGATAGAACAGTATTTTTATTGCGAAGTATATGTTTTGTGCACCATGTTGCTTTTAAATGTAGGAGCAGCCCTTTCACTCATTTCACCGAATGATTTCATCTCACGGTTAAAGGCCAAAAGAGACATGCAAAATAGATATTCATGAAAAATTCTTTCGATTCAAAGGAGGAGACACTAATTTTTTTATAAGAAAACCAATTGTTAGAAACTGGAGTAGCCTCTTCCAGAAAATTAAGAAACTCTACTTGAAGTGATCAGGGGTCAAATCAAAGTTAAGGAACTTTTGCAACTTTTGGTCATGAGTTGCTAAGTGTTTTAAACAAATTACCAAACCAAATAATACTAAGAACTATAATTTTTGTTTATGATTTGGTTCTTTCTTGTAATTCTCTAGGCTCAAAAAGCTATATTAGCGGTCACTGATGAATTATGACAAATTGTGAAATTCTGTGATATGAAAATTAAGAAACTCAACAAGAAACTTTACTATAAGAATTGGGTCCAAAGTTAAGAAACCCTAATAGAAAATTTAGAGCCAAGTTTCTCATGACAAAGAAATGAATGTAATGACAGTTCTTTGCCAGGGTATAAAAAGAAAATCTTCTGGATTAAGTAGGAGCGTCTCCCCTTTTTGGTCCTTTAGTGCAAGTTTCTTAGGGCGCACTGATCACGCACCGAATGAAGCAAAGGTGTCTAGTTGGTGGGATGATTGAACGAACTTATTTTGGCAGGGGTGGGGTATGAATCCTCCCATAGTCCCCAAACTGAGCAAAAATTCAGGCAAACTTTGATGGAAAATGGGAGGAAACTTCAGGTAAAGCTGACGTCTTGAATGTGTAGTTGCTTTATTTCGTGAATTATTTCTTTAATTATTGTGTTGGCATGTTTCACAAAACATTGATAAATAAATTAAAACTCTTTGATAAGCAAAACATGTGTAGTTACATGATACTTTTTCATATTTTGCACAGTAAAAATTCGGGCTTTTCATAAAAAATGTGAGCATTTTGGGCAAAACTTTTCGACACCCCCTAACCTAGTAGTTTCGCAACGCCACTGTATTTTGTTAAATTTGTGAGCCACCTTTCTTTTGTCTGACAACGTAAGAGGTGGGTAGATTTCTCTGTCTTGGAAAACCCTTTTATAATAACAGTGCCTACTTAAAAAGGCCACGCTTTTGAGAGCAACACACAGAATGTCCAATAATTCCAATAATTCCAATGTTTCCAGGTCTTAATGCAATTTTCCACCCCAGCACCAATTGAGACCCCTTTTTGTAAATATTTTGCTGCTTTAAAGATGAGCTACAGATTTCTAACTACACGTATTTTTATAAGAAACTAGGAATTTGACCCAGTACTGAAAGTTTCTTAAAATTTCTCTAATACCGGGTGATCCAGAAAAATGCATACACTGTTTGAAATATTGTACAGGAAAAGCTATGCAACACTTTTTTCAATTTCGATTCCATCATCTTACTGAGGCTTCAACTTAATTTTTGAGATTTTCCATATAATGTTAGGTGCATTATTTCCTTCTGAAATCAGGATTTAGCCAAAAGTGCTATTTCTCCATTTGCCAAAGAACATCCAAAAATGGGCTCTTCAATATCATGAACATTTTTGAAATTTTGATGCACAGCATTGATGAGAGAGTGTGTTTCCAATTCAACGGTTTCCGTATCATTAGAAGGCAATGACCGAGCTTTAGAAACATTATTTTACCATTTTAATGGTTGAAAAGTGGATTAAATTGAGCCCTGCACTTACAGTTTTAGCCAAAGCTCATGGAAGCTAGTTTTCGGACACTCTTGATTTGAGATTTAAGATTGTGAGTTGTACATTATGGATAAATTCTCAAAATTAAGTTCAACCCTCAACAAGACAACGGAGTTGTAATTTTTCAAATGGATTTTATAGTTTTTATTGTACAAATTTTCAAACAGTGTATACATTTTTCTGACTCACCCGGTATATGTACTCAAGAGTTTTTAAGGGTTTCTTGCGAGTTTCCTCGGATTTTTTATATTTCAATCCTCAGCCGTCGCGAAAATTTCACGACGGCGTTTCATGAAACCAAGCCACTGGCTAGACAATAGTTAAGCACCTTCTGAGTAATAAAATACTATTAACAAGTAAAACTACATGAAAATATGCCTAGGGTTTCCTAGACTAAACGAAAAAGTTTCTTAAATAATTTTGACTCGGTACTGAAGTTTCTTAATTTTTTAGCCATCTAAGAGTCGAGTTTCTTATAAAGAGTTTCATACAAAGAGTTTCTTATACAAAAATACGTGTGCAATTTTTGTTTGCTGTACCAACTTATTTATGTGCAATAAATAAACTTGAAAACACTTCCGATTTTAGATTTCGATATATTACATGTATAATTTGTAATTTCTTTTAGAGCATAATTTCTTAGCTTTTTTAGACACTGGGTAGAGTAACAAAGATTATGTATTATTAATATTATTGTTATTATTGCGCGTATTTCATATGTGAATTTTTTTATTTTTTGCAGTCATGAGTTGATCAGTAAATGGCAAAAATCTGTTTGTTTCTTTGTCCCATAAAACTCTGCGGTTGAGTTACGATTTTATACTGGTTTCTTCTGAAAGATGTTTATGCTTTTCGAAATAGAGAGTTATTCCTAAATTCTGGTTACGAGAACTTGCTAACTTTTGGACCTTATTTGCCTCCAAAGTTTGATTCATCTATGAATTTACAATCTGGTATTTTTGTGGTATAGCCGGGGGTATAGCCTACTTTCATATCATTTTAGCTTAGCTATTCTGCAAAGAGTCTGAATCGCGCGTTATTTTTCTACAATTTGTATGCAGAAATTTGTCGAATTTTCGAATGTACACAAAGTTCTTACACCGATCACGCGAACTTTTCGAATACCTGTGGATTTAATCATCCAAGGACGAAAAGAACCCAACGATTTCAAAGCTCGAACTTTTTTGGGGGGAGAGGAGGGGGCTTTGTGATTTCTTGCATTGCGGATTACCTTGGTTGGCTGGCTGGCTGGCTGCGAAGGAGAACTCCAGAAAGAGGCTCATGTTGCTAAGCTACAGTAAGCGCAAAAGAGTTTGGCCTTTGTCAAAACAGAGCCAGACGCACAAAATCACAGCTCACAACAGTCAAGTGAAATCATAGCTAGAGAAGAACGAAATGGAGCAAGATACAACTGAAAATAGTTCAAATAATACTGAAGAAAACAAAGAAGCAACTAATAAAACTGAAGACTCGCCAGAGAAGCAGACAAAACCTGATGAAGTTGATGGGCCTAAAAAAGACAGCGAGAATCTGACAACCATTGACCAAATGGAGGCACCAGCGGGTGATGCTGCAGACACACATGATCAAGGTACTTCTCCACTTCCAGCTGAGACGGGGGAAGAAATAGTAGCAAATGAAATGGGAGAGGAAGATTTGACTCAAGGTGAAAAGCAGCATGAAGAAGATGGGGAACTAGATGGTAAGAATGTTTTTCTGATAAAAAACAAAACATAATCTAAATATCAAACATCCAACCAAGGGCTTAGGAACAAAACTAAGAGAACAATACATGAAACAAATCGATTGCCATCCTTATGTTCTGAGAAGCTGAAGAGGAATTCCCTCACGTGGAAATTTTGTGCTATGAAAATAGAATGATTCAAAGCTCACAACAAATGAAATTTCTTAATTGAACGTCAAAGACCACACACAGCGAGAGATGTTCGTGATCTTTCGCTAATATTTCTCAACTCAACACAAAGGCCACGTAATTGTGTTGTGACCGAGGGGTGTATCACTCTCTCGAAATGAGTACAACATTTCCTAAAACATCAGGATTATTAGGGATTTTTCTTGAAAATAGACTTCGAGAAAGAAAATAAAGCCACAGACGAACGACATCTTCATGAGGTGATATGCCCCTCAAATCTAAACCGGTTGGGAGGAAGTTTGCCCTTTAGCTTCTTTGAAAATATTTCACAATTGATTCGTTTTGGGTTATATTTATGTTAGTTTTGTCTCTAGTTATTCGTATTTACTGTTATTTTGTATATCTATAATGTATTGTGGAGGAAATCAATCTGGTTTCACCATTTCACTATTTCGTTTCGTGATTTCGTAGTTTGCAAACAGCCGTTTCACATAGTCAAAACAGAGACATATGAAAAGGCTTAGAAAGTTGCCAGTTGGTGACCGATTTTCCTAAGCATCTTAAATTCCACTATTTTGATAGAGATAGTCTCATTCATCCCCAGGCCATGAAGCTTCAAATGTGTCCATTAAAGTTGATATAAAGCCAAGCAGATCATCATCAGGAAAGAGGGCAGGTCAGCGAAGTGGGTCAGGAAAAGCTGAAGGTACTGTGGATGAAAGGATTCCTTCTAGGGAGCCAACCAAAGATGATCTATTGAAGACTCCTGGTTCTTTGTCATCTGCTAATGTTGGCAATGGTAAGAAAATTAATTCAAAACAGTGACATGGAGACTAATAAGCCATCGTGGAATAGACAATAACGCTAAAGATGATGGCCGTGCAAAGCATGCTGGTAAAAAGCTCCCTGACAACCACCTAACAACATAAAGCTTTTGGTCTGCCGTTTCGACTGGCTAGCTGTGGTAAAGTTCGGAACAAGTAATCAATGTAAACAAACAGGAAAATTTTGTAATTCGAACGTGAATCTTTCAATTCAAATCAAAACTTTATTTGTTCTGCTTTGGAAAGGTTTCCTTTCGAAACACGTTTGCATTCGAATTCAAGGTCGATTTGAATTCAAGCTAGCTGTCGAAGCGGTGCACCAAAATGTTTATGTCGTTAGGTGGTCGTCAGGGAGCTTTTTACCAGCATGCTTTGCAGCAAAACACAACAGAGTCTTTGGAGCTGCCATCTTTAGCGTTATTGTCTATTGAGGTAGAACCACCTGCCATATGTGTCCACCAGGTATATTTTCCATATGCCAAAAGGTAAGCCAAAGCTTATGGTTGGGCTTTACTTATGCCAAAATTCAAGGTCCTGTCCACCATATAAATATGGCGGAAACCGCTTCGATTCCACTATGGCTAATAAAATGTAGGACCAGATTAACTCATACAGCACAGGTCTTTTGTACAGTACAGCTGGCCTTGCACACATTCATGGTTTTCCTGCCTAAGAACTCTTAAGAATTCTTACGAATATTTTTAGTTTCTTAATAATTCTTGTTTAAAAAAATGTACAACATGTTTCATAAAGTATGGCTCAAGAATTCTCATCATAATGTGAGGAATTCTTTAAAATTCTTAAGAATCCTTGAGAGAATTCTTGTAATGTTAATGTGCACAAGGCCTGTACTGTAGCTCAAGTAAAGGGGTTCATTTTCTTCCGGTTATGGGTGCAAGGCCTGTACTCAGGCCTCATTAATGTGCATGAGCGCCGCNCACAGGTCTTTTGTACAGTACAGCTGGCCTTGCACACATTCATGGTTTTCCTGCCTAAGAACTCTTAAGAATTCTTACGAATATTTTTAGTTTCTTAATAATTCTTGTTTAAAAAAATGTACATGTTTCATAAAGTATGGCTCAAGAATTCTTATCTTAATGTGAGGAATTCTTTAAAATTCTTAAGAATCCTTGAGAGAATTCTTGTAATGTTAATGTGCACAAGGCCTGTACTGTAGCTCAAGTAAAGGGGTTCATTTTCTTCCGGTTATGGGTGCAAGGCCTGTACTCAGGCCTCATTAATGTGCATGAGCGCCGCTCGCAGGCACAAAATATCATTACACATTAGTTGCTGGCACCTTTACTGTACTTTGATTGATTTGATTGGAGGCACCTTTTTCCCAACCATTTGCCTGCAGGCACAGAACATTTTTGATGAGGCTTGCCTGTACTGTACCTCAAGTAAGATTTGAAAAAATACTTTCCTGTGGATTGATTTTACCAATCAGCAGCCTTTTATTTGTGCAGACTGATAAAATTTTATTTCTGTTATCAACAGACGACCCATTGACAATGGATGGAATTCCCCATCTATCTGATTTGACTTCAAGCACTTTTAGTGATTCACCCTTGCTTGCTGGAATGTGGAGGAGTGTTAGAAGTAAAAACATTGTTGGTAAGTGTATCAAGTAGCTAAAATAAAAATTAAATTGTAGTTGCATGTTGGAAAAGTTTAAGGACATCTTATTCTTTTTTCTATGTTTCTACCTTAAGCATCTAAGGTAGTTTTAGGACACTGAGAAGCTAAACTTATTGAAGCAGTGTCCTGGTCCTTCCTCTTGATGTGACCACACCTTGTGATTCCTCCAGCCTGGGATTATAGAGAGTCTATTACACAAAGTCTATTACATAAAAAACTCCTTTGTCTTTGTAGATGGTGAAGAACAAGAAACCGTTATTCATATATTGACTGAAAAGTTTAAGAAACCATTCCTTGGGGGATTTAGACACAGGCTAACAGATGTGGAATACCACAATGCATCTTGTCAAACATATCCAAAGAAAAGAGTTCCAACTAATGTAAGTGATAAATATTTCTTGAGTTCTT
The DNA here is from genome assembly GCA_004194415.1 of Aurelia aurita. NCBI lineage: Eukaryota > Metazoa > Cnidaria > Scyphozoa > Semaeostomeae > Ulmaridae > Aurelia > Aurelia aurita. The sequence continues at coordinate 1,528,574 of REGM01000020.1, read as the reverse complement.
GATCGTTTCATTTAAAATCAATGACAAACCGTTTCTTACAACTGTGTTTTTAGTTCCAAGCATTTTTAATTTCAGATTTTCATCAAATGCAACAAAATAATTCTACCAGGTGCCCCCAAAAAAGTACCCCTGTTTGAAAATCACCATTATTTGATTACAAGGCGTATCTTCAAATAGTTGTTTGGCAAGTAGATCAAAGACCAAATTTTTTTGCCAGGTATAGCTGATCTTGTAATTGTTTAGAACTAAATTTGAAATTATGAAAAATACCGGGTGTCCCAAAAAAGTACTCCACTTTGAAAAATCACCGAAATTTGACTACATGACCGATCTTTAAATTTCTTTTTTTTGACAAGTAGATCAAAAACCAAATTACGTTCCCAGGTATAGCTGATGTTGTGATTGGTTTTAAAATAATTAGCAAATTTAGCTCATTTTAGGGCTGCCTGGCTTTGAAGCATATTGCAAAATGTGCTGATGAGTACCTGATCAATTTATTTGTGTATTTTAAACTTCTACCGTAATTTGGTCATAAACAACAGAAAAATAGAAGCACTATCGTTCGAGACCTCAAGGATAATGGAAATTCTCAAAATTGTGGCTCTTAGGCAAGATTTGCTTTGTTGCTTAAAAAGTAGAATTCAAAATAAGGTTTTTCAATGCATCATTTTGTGCCCTTTAAGTAATGGAAACAAACGTTTTATTATCTATAAATATATTTGGATCATTGACAAAGCAGATCAAAAGGAAGCTTTATGAAAGGTTTGATAATCCAGTTGTTGTGATTTTTCAAACGGGAGTGCGTTTCTTGGGACACCCGGTAGTTACAAAATTTGTATATTGTTAATTCTCCTCTAAAAGAAGGAGTTCATACACTGTATTTTTCTGTGATAAGCTGCTTCCAGAAAACCTTTTTTTCAGAAACAAACCTTGAACTCTGTTACTGTAAGGTGGATGAACAACTACTTTGTTGTACAGGGTGCCCTCAACATTTTTCGATGTTTGATTAAATATTGAAAAATAACGATAAAACGAACAGGCTTCATGTTAAGATACCCATATTCCTAAGATCTTAAATCGGTTTTAGACACAAGAATCTTGCAAATTCGCTGTAAATTCACTGAGTTATGAGCTTTTAAACATCAAGCTTGTGCGAAAGCTGAATCCAGAGACCCCAAAGCGACTTGTTATGCAAAAAAGCTCCAAAATCGAGGTAAAGGAAGGTTATCCAATGCGATAACTNTTGTTGCTTAAAAAGTAGAATTCAAAATAAGGTTTTTCAATGCATCATTTTGTGCCCTTTAAGTAATGGAAACAAACGTTTTATTATCTATAAATATATTTGGATCATTGACAAAGCAGATCAAAAGGAAGCTTTATGAAAGGTTTGATAATCCAGTTGTTGTGATTTTTCAAACGGGAGTGCGTTTCTTGGGACACCCGGTAGTTACAAAATTTTTATATTGTTAATTCTCCTCTAAAAGAAGGAGTTCATACACTGTATTTTTCTGTGATAAGCTGCTTCCAGAAAACCTTTTTTTCAGAAACAAACCCTGAACTCTGTTACTGTAAGGTGGATGAACAACTACTTTGTTGTACAGGGTGCCCTCAAAATTTTTCGATGTTTGATTAAATATTGAAAAATAACGATAAAACGAACAGGCTTCATGTTAAGATACCCATATTCCTAAGATCTTAAATCGGTTTTAGACACAAGAATCTTGCAAATTCGCTGTAAATTCACTGAGTTATGAGCTTTTAAACATCAAGCTTGTGCGAAAGCTGAATCCAGAGATCCCAAAGCGACTTGTTATGCAAGAAAGCTCCAAAATCGAGGTAAAGGAAGGTTATCCAATGCGATACCTCTCGTTAATATCAGAGCGAACCAAATAGGATTTCGAAAGTAATTCAATTCTTGTAACCATTGTCAAAATTTGCTTTTTCAAACTTTGCTCAACAGAATTCCTCAAAGCATCTATACGCTTGAATTAATGTTCGAGAGAGTTTGGTTATCGAAACTCCTTTCCAAATCCCATTTAGTCTGCTCTGAAATAAAAGAGAGAAAAAACGACAGCCCCATGCTACATTCACTACAACTGCTATGGAGAAGCCTCTGGTTTCAGCTTTAGCACAAACTTGAACACCAAGAGCTTGTAGCTCCGTGAATATTCAGCAGATTTGCAAGAGAGCAAGACTTGTTGTTCAAAACTGATATTAGACTAACACCGGATTACGACTATGCGTACGACTACAGAATTGTGCATTTTAATCCATGATTAACGCTAATCGTGGTTTGAACAACCGGGCCCTGGTGTCTAGAATGAATTTAAGATCTTAGGGAAGGATCGTCTTTCCATGGAGCCCGTTCATTATATCTTTATTTTTTAATATTTAACCAAACGTCGAACAATGTTTTTGAAACACCCTGTAGTGAAGCATCAAAATGTTTTAAATTGAATCTCAGAACGAACTCAATGAGATCAAAGAATATGAATATGAATTTTGTGACAATGTGGAACATTTTTAACAATAACATCTCTCAAACATTGGAAATATGGTTTGGCTTGGCTGATATGAAAGTTTTTATTCTGCTTTGATTATGCTGCAAATTTGCTTGTTCCTTGAAAGAAATAAATGGTCTATAATTTTTGTTCTAATTTTTCATCAGGTTGAAAGGTTTCACAGGGATACACAAACTGTTGAGAATAAGAACCAATTACAGCAAACATTTGAAAATACATCTACACAAATGGTGAGTATTCTTTTGAACAGATGCGAAAACTGAAAGGCATTGGAGTGGTGCAGCATTGTGAATTAAATTAAATGATGTTTGATACTTGGGTAACAAAAATTCTTGGTTTCAATTCTTTTCCCCTACTTGTTGAAACAAAATCGCTTCATGAGTTGCTAAGACATATTATCGACATATTATCATAATGATCATAAATTATCATAAATTATCCACAAATTTTCATAAGCTATGGTTATTCGAGCTTCTCTTAGAAACACCAAGAAACCATAGACGACCTTCTCTTAGAAACCATTGGACAGATCATTTTTAGACATATATCCACAAAACTAAAAGAACATTCAATTATTTTTACTATTTTAGACGAAACCCGGTTGTTATGTTTCAAATGTGACAGACATAGTCATTATTCCTGGAATGTATGAAACTGCAGATGAGAAATTTGCAAGAAGATTGGAAAAGGTATAATATATATATGATCATTTGTCAAATTTCTTAATTCTCTTTTATTAAACAATGTACTGGTTCTAAAGAAGGGACTGGGAGCTAGAAGCTTTGATCGGCAGAACATGATGAATTGTGTACTGAACAGATTCTGAAGATAATCTTTGTAAATATTCAAGATGTTGAATTACATCTTTCCATATTTCTTGATTTTCGAGGCGTGTCTCCTCTACCAGCGATTTCTAAAAAGATCTTGATCATACGACAGCTCGAAAAATGTATCGAATAGAGCATAGGCTCCAAATCGTTAGAAAACGTTGTATAAATAGCTATTATCCAGCATAGGGTTCAAATCTTTAAAAATGCGGTGTAAAATTCTATTACCTTTTTCTTCGAATTGAATGGCTTCGAAGGAAGTTCAGGTACTTTGCTGTAAATCCGCCTTGGAATTTTTTTGAAATCTTGATTACTTTCTAACTGGCGGCGTTTTTCGTTTTTTTGAAAAAATTATGGAAAGTTTGGAAAAAGTTTAAAATCATCGTAAATCCTAAATTGATAGAGAAAAAATGATACAATCCCCAATGAAATAATAGTTTATGAAGGTCTACAGTATGATGGCAAGCAGAACTCTGTCGCTCTTCTCGTTTACGAGTTAGAAATTTGATGATATCACAGCCTCAAATATGACAAATGCCTCCATTTTGAAAACAATCAAGATTTGGAAATATTTTCAAGATAGAATTACAGCAAAGTACCCTGAGTTCCATTCAAGCAATTCAATCCAAAGAAAGGGGTAATATAATTTTACGCCGCCTTTTTTAAATATTTGAACCCTATGCTTATTAGCTTCTTTCTCCGCATTGAATGGCTTGAAAGGAATTTTATGTGCTTTGCCTTAATTATCTACCGTAAACTCTTCTGATTTCTTTATTATTTTCAAAATTACAGCACGTTTTTATATTTCAACTCGTTTGAGGTAGTTACGTCATCAAGTTTATGAATCGTAAACGAGAAGCGTGACAGACTTGTGATTACCACCATACTGTAGAAATTCATAAACTATGCTTTTCTTGAAAATCCATCAATTTTCCCCCATTGGAAGATGCGATGGTTTTAATTTTTAGGAAAATTCCCTTTCGCAGTATTTCTTAAAATAATCAAGGTATCGAAGAAGTTCACAGTAGAACTATAGAACTAATTTTCCTTTCGAACTATTTTATGCAGAGAAAAATTTATTTCATACAGACGGCATGACGTCACAGCAGCGTTAAAAACATGACGCCATCTTGTTTTCGGGTAAATTTTCAGAAAATTTCCATAGGTTTCTATAGGAAATTTGCAAAAAGTTGCATAAAACAGCTCTTATATTCCCCCTTGCGATAGTGAATATGGAAAGGATATGTAGCAATCGTCAGTCAGACCCAAATCAATGAAATAATTGCATGAATAAGCTATTCTTCAAAGGAAACTATAAATTTAGTCCAAGAAAGCTGTGAGAAACTTGCCTTTTTCGACGATAATATAGTAAACAGCAGCACAATCTCCCTCAGTTGTGAGTTGCTCGTCGCTTCTTTGAAGTCAACCTTCCTTTTCGACGTTCGCCTATCTATCCGCTAAAGTTTTGGAATGATTTGAACAGCTTCCGAGTCTTTTGAATTTATTTATTGCGATAAATAAACGAGACACTCTCGAAATCCCAGTGCGACGCTATACTTTGTAATGGCTTCATTTACCCCAACTTGGATTTTCGAGCGCGAATTGGTCAAGTCACGTGACATGTCGTCTGTATGAATAGCCATTGACGCCACGTTGTTAATAGATTTGGGTCCTGTGATGCTATACAGATAAATATCTGAAGATAGAACAGAGGTTAAATTTTCCGTCGTTTTCCTAAACTTCTCAAGAGCTTTACAAGGCTAAACATGATTATTGCTGAGATTCCAACTTAACTACCAACATTGAGGAACATCTTAATATCGGATGTCACGTGAGATTTGCGATAACGCAAAATTGCTCATCCAAAGCACTTCAATTGTATTTTCGCGGACATTTTCGCGGTGACACCTCATTTGAGACAAACTTTAAGTAATTTGCTGTTTGTTTCACAGGTGATAATTCTTCAATGCCATTGGAGAAGATGGTTAGCCACGAGATACGTTCAGAAATTACGCAATGATAAAGAAATAAGACTGGAATGGGAACGACAAGAAGAAATTCGTAAACAGCAAGAAAGGGAAGAAAGGATACGAAAAGAGTTTGAAAGAAGAATGAACCCCAAATCAAAAGAAGATTTCGATTTATTGTATGCTGCTCTTGAGAGTAAGTCTTGTTTATTTTTTTATACAAAATGTCACATGCACTCCTATCTTTCAAGGTCAATGATAGGAATGCTCAAGGTACTGCGGTGGCGAAATGATCCGTCTCATTCTTGAAAATAGAGGAAAATGACCCCATAACGCAGTTCAGATATTACAGCATGTCTGTTTTGTGGAATTTTTCAACATATTTTCTTAAAAATTACAAAAGGATTAGGAAAAATTACAACGAAATTACATAGGATGATATTTTTGAACAACAGTAAAATCTTTGAAAATAGGGTTTCGCTTGGCTTTGTACTAATTGAAATTTTTGGTGCTCGAAATTTACAAGAACATATTTTGATCATATTTTCTGTGATTTTAAATTTTGGTGAAAATTTTTCTCAGAAATTAAATTCGTTTTTTGTCGTTCTTCTGACGTTTTTGGCTCGACTTTAATCTCTTTTCACAATATTTCGTGAAGGATGGCGTCGTGAAGAAATCGAGAAGATCGACTCGACAAGATCAGGACCTGAACGGAAGGCAGCTTTAGTCGGTTTATTGGAGCAAGAAAGTTATTTGATAGCCTCTATAGAGAGACATAGGATCAAAGCCAATAAAGAGAACAAAGAAAGCAGTATTAAGAAATTTCTTGATACGGTAAGGACATTTTGTTTAGCCTACCGGGTGAATCAGAAAAAACGTGGGGTGTTTGCCAATTTTTATTGATGCAGTTTAATTGCAAAGTCGTTTCTTTATTTGTTTGGTCGAAATCGGTCTTTCCATTCCGGAATTACGAGCGATTTTAGTAAATGGTGTTTCACAAGATTGCTAAAATAGGCCTTCATTTTAATTCATATTCATGCATGGGTGACCTTCTATACCATGACAAACATACTGTTTCTCCAACAAAAAATTGAAACAACGCATGCATTGTGTTAGAGCAAAAAAGGAAAAATTAATGTTACTTACGTTATATCCCTTGGGGACTAGTAATTTAATTGTCATTGTTAGCAAGCTGAAAGTTCTCTTACTAGTGACATTTTTCACCAAAATGGCTATATCACAAAATCGAAAATAAATAAGGAAAGAAATGACCAATTTTAACACACTAAATTTCTATAACTAATTCAATCTTTCTTCTGCAATATAAAACTTCGACACTCCCGATTTGACTTGTCTTTCATCAGAATATGGCTTGCTAGTCATCGTTCCAGAGATGGTTCGCCTTAAAGTAAAAGTAGTAATACTTTTGCCACTTGAGCCACTTGTCATACGATCCATTTCCTTTCGCGACTGTAAAATTCAATTTCAAATCTAACAGATTACCTCTAGTGCTGCTTCGTTTTTCTATAGGCTGAATTTGATTCTGACATTTTGCTGTGCTGTTGTGTACCAAGGGCTCGAATTGAGATATTGTATCTTCAGGCAGAATTGTTAGCAAGTTTTATCACTGCTTTTAAGATTGTTTTAAAGGATTCTGGAATATCTATAAAACTACAGGCTTGCAAACGTTTCAGGTATTCACAGAAATATTCATGATTTCTGTCCTAGGCTGCGTCCCCAAAGCAATGGAGATCACTTGATGGTACCACTATCTTGGTTGAGACACCATACACATTACGTGCACAAGAATTAAGAGATTTGTACAACAGTTTGCAAATGAAATATTTGACACAAGAAGAAAGACTCGATGTTCTTCTCACACTGAAACATACTGTGAAGGTAATTGATACTCCAAATTATTTACAATACATGAATTGAAGAGGTAATTTTATGCGTTTTTATGCGTGCTGCTTTAATTTCAACAGATAGAAAATATTTATCATAGATCAATGACATCCTAGAACATTAATGACTATAGTCCTTCTCAAATTAGATGTCACGTGAAAATGCCGCGAATAACAACAATTGAAGTGTTTTGCATGAGTAATTTTGCGTTATCGCAAATGTAACGTGATATTTAATTTGAGACAGACTTTAAACGTTTCGGGCATAACTCTTGATCATTTCTCATCAAGGGTTAGCCCCGAAACGTATAGTCATTAATACTCCAAGCTATGTATGTAGTTTTTAGTTATCACAAATATTTTATCTGGTTGCTATTTTTGTCGTGGTTCTATCAAAAACCACTTTGTCGCAGAAAACCTTTGAAGATTTTGTAATAACTCTTTCTGAGTGCGAACCAAACAAGCTTTTTAAGGATTTGTCGACAGAATGGAAACTGCGCACGCATGCATGAAAAGTCGCAACTTTTCAGTCGGATTTGTCTTAAATAGTTTTTTCAGATTTAGCAACCTTAAAAAGTTTGTGAATTGAGTTTGTTCGCCTTGAGCCAGAATAAACCCTAAAATGTTTTTAAAGGGAGTACAAAGACCAGCAGCCTTTGCCATCGTTTGTTGTTGTTTTTGTGAATTTCGTACAGTCAGTTATTCTGGAAGCTGTGCAGAGCAAGTCCCTGACTGTGCGCAAAGCATGCTGGTCTTTGTACTCCCTTTAACGCACCTGAAAAATATTAGTGATGCTGAAAACCCTAATTAAAACTTTCCTAAAACTTTAAGCTATTTCCTCAGCCATAGATCAGCAATCACTTGTCAAATTGACACTTACAAGGTCTCAAACTCTAGGTTTAAGCCTATCCTATGCAACTGTATAAGGAACGTGACAATCGAGGTTACAACTCCTCCACAGCATTCACATAAACAGGGCACCATTTTTTGGGACGCCCTGTACTCTGCTAACACACATACTCTAGCTCAAAATGTTTTGGCGTGATTTATCGCTTTTCTTCTGTAGGAGCACGAATGCAAGTTAACACATGAAATTGTGGAGCTGATTGACAGAGAAACTAAACTGCTCATGAGAGGGGTCAAAGATAAAAGTCTAGATGGTATGTATTGTTAAATAAGATTCCCCTTTTTTTGTGGTAATACTTATCTAGTCAATAACAGTTTTAGCTATTCTACAAATGAGTCTGGATCGAGCGGTATTTTTATACAGTTTACAGAAATCTGACGAATTTTCGAATGTGTGCAACAGTGATAGGAGTGCTAATGTCGCCCAATCGAACCTTTCGAATGAAAATGTATAAAAGTATCGCTCGGTCCAGACTCTTGTAGAATGGCTAAAATATCTATTGTTACATCATTTGATTCAACCGGTCCACTATTTTGCTGAAATTTTAATAAATTATTTGTTTTGAAAGGAACCATTTTAACTGTCATTTGCTAGCGGTTCAAAGCAAAATTTTCTTTTGAAGCAGCAAGCTTTATGTAATAATCAACTATTGAAATTTTATTCTTTTGCACAGGTCTCCGGCAAAGAACAGCAACGCTGTTCATACAATTCTGCAAGATTCCTCTGTTCAATCCTGAAGCAGCACGGCTGTTAAAGGTATGTTTGTGTCTTTTGGATTGCTGCTGTTCAATTTGATTGCAAAATGATCTTTGTTTCTCTTTTAACAGTCAAGCAGGCGTCATAATCATAAACATTTCCATAGCTTTCATGTTCGAGTTCACTTCTTAATACCCCATTCACACTGGTAAGTTAAACAAACTAAACCAGGTTATCAAATGTTGCGTTCTAATTGGTCAATCCAATAAATCGAATTCATTTGATTGGTTGAAGTTTAACCTGGTTTAGATAAAGCTAGTTTAACTGTGTCAGTGTCAATGAGGTATAAACTATTTATTAGCAACGAACCAAATTGACCAAAAGTTCTAGCAAAAAATATCTAAATTTTCACGTTCAGCCCTTCTTGATTTCCTGACTCCATTGGGTTTTGCTAACATAAAAACCAGCGGTGCGGCGGTGTAGAAGTAGTTTTTTGAATCATCAGGTATATAAACACATCATTTGTCTATTTATTCGTATTCACGATTCGCGTAGCGTAGAGGGTGTCCCGAAAAAGTTGTGCCCCATTTGTGTGGCTGCTGTGGAGGAGCTGTAACTTCTATTGTCCTGTTGTTGATAAAGTTGCATTGGATTGGATATGCATTGGATATACTTTAACTTAGAGTTTGAGACCTTGTTCTAGCCAATTGGACAAGTGGTTAATGATTTATGGCACAAGAAAGTAAAAAAAGTGAAAACTTCAAAAACAGCACTTTATTTGTTCTCCAAAACTGCCAAATTCAAGTAAATACTGCAAAAAAGGGTCCTAGAGCTGTATTAGAATTTTTTCTACAGTTGATAAGGGGTCAATAAAAAATTCAAATAAAACGCTAAAACTTTTTCTTGCAATATTTACTTGATTTCGACATTTTTGGAGAACAAAGAAAGTGCTGTTTTTGAAGTTTTCACTTTTTTTACTTTCTTGCGCCATAAATCAGCAACCACTTGTGCGATTGGCTAAAACAAGGTCTCAAACTCTAAATTGAAGTATATCCAATGCAACTATATCAACAACGGGAAAATAGGAGTTACAGCTCCTCCACAGCAGCCACACAAATGGGGCACAACTTTTTTGGGACACCCTGTACACCTATTACTATTGATCGAGCTCAAACTTTTACAAGGGGAGCCTTAGGCGAAATGATAGACGAGATGCTTTAGAAAGATCGTTGCATGCTAGCAACTGATAATTGATATAATTTCTTATCTTACTTTGAAACCTAAATTTCAGAATTTCTTCTTACAGGTTCCACAAGATCCATCAACTCTTCGCAAGAATGTATACTTTTGTCCCAGCTGTACTTCGTATTTACCATCATCGGAGTTTCCCGTCGCATCTAATTCAAAGTAAGTAATCAGTTTATGTGACTTAGCAGAATTATGTTAGCATTGAATATCAAGAGAAATTAGAATCGTGTTGTCCAGTCACTGTAGTTCTTGTTTTTTGTTTGGGCTCTGATACCAAAGCTAGCAGCCTTCAGAAAAGATCTCCTTGACGTCATTCTATCAAAAAGTTTGCACCTTATGAATCTAAGGTGTGAATGGAGCCCCATCAGCAAGGAGAACGACACAACTACAAGATACAAGTTGCAAGCCACAACGCCATTAGACTTGCTGCAAGTCTGCTGCAAGACTTGCTGCAAGTCTAAACCGTGATCTATCAGCGCTCAAAGAATATAATGACCTTTGCGGGGGCGTAAGCTATGAAGAGGACGCTGCGAGGAGAAAATGAGAGGAAAAAATGGCATACGCCCCCGCAGAGGTCATTATTTTCTTTGAGCGCTGATAGACCACAGAATAGACTTGGAGCAAGTCTACAAAGCCAGTGGAGTGTACACAGAAAGTTTTCTGCAATTTTTAGAATTACTATTTTAGATATCGATGGCTCTTCAGAAGTTTTCAGTTGCTGATAACTTGGATTGGAAGTTCACACGAATCGTATGTTGTTGTTCAAAAGCTATTAAAAGCTAATATTCAGTTAAAATTTCAAGAATCATCAATCATGATTTCTGTTTTACTTTTAGAATCGTTGGACGATGTCGACGTTGTGCGAAAATCGATAATGATGCACGATTACGACAAGATTTCTCGAAGTTTCGGACGATGCTTTTAGCATTGCGAAGATCAGAAGAAAGTTACAACGATGGATCGAAAATTGCTTTCATTATCCAGGTTATATTTTACTCTGAAAATCTTGTCCTCCTATAACTTAGTCAACGTATTAATTCACTTTTTCCGTATTACTCAGCATAGGAGTCGAATTTTCAAACAAAATGGTTAATGCATCTTCCTTTTGATTTGATTCATACAGACGGCATGACGTCACAGCAGCGTTAAAAACACGACGCCATCTTGTTTTGGGTAAATCTTCAGAAAATTTCAATAGGTTTCTATAGGAAATTTGCAAAAAGTTGCATAAAACAGCTCTTATATTCTCCCTTGCGATAGTGAATAAGGAAAGGATATGTAGCAATCGTCAGTCAGACCCAAATCAATGAACTAATTGCACGAATAAGCTATTCTTCAAAGGAAACTATAAATTTAGTCCAAGAAAGCTGTGAGAAACGTGCCTTTGCGACGATAATATAGTAAACAGCGGCACAATTTCCCTCAGTTGTGAGTTGCTCGTCGCTTCTTTGAAGTCAACCTTCCTTTTCGACGTTCGCCTATCTATCCGCTAAAGTTTTGGAATGATTTGAACATCTTCCGAGTCTTTTGAATTTATTTATTGCGATAAATAAACGAGACACTCTCGAAATCCCAGTGCGACGCTATACTTTGTAATGGCTTCATTTACCCCAACTTGGATTTTCGAGCGCGAATTGGTCAAGTCACGTGACATGTCGTCTGTATGAATATCTTGAAAGGAACTTCAGGCACTTTGGTAGTGTTGTTTATTGGCGATTTTTGATATCTTAATTATTTTCGGAATTATAACGTTTTTCTTTTTTTGAAAAATTCATGCAAAGTTTGAAAAAATTAAAATAATCGTAAATAATGATAGCACATGATTAGTACGTAATAATTTTGAGTTTCTGCAGCAACTATAAAATAATTTCCATAATTTATCTATATTTTTCAGAAAACTTTCTGATTTCTTAATTTGATTCTTAATACAAAATATATGATTCTTTGCAGGAAGCCGACTTGAGATACCTTGTTGAGAATATCTGGAACGGCCAGAGCTCATTGAGTGCATGGGAAGATTTGTATGATCTTGTGTTAGTAAGATGGAACAAACATGAACATTGGTCCCCATGGAATTGCGTTTTGTTGACTAAAGAGGAAGCTGATGCTCATTCCAAACTCGAGAACGTAAACGAGGTATGTACGGGTATTATTATTTATGGTATCAGTTTGTACACCCTTACGCAGGTGTCCCAAAAAATGCTATCATTTCCTGAAAATAGTAACATTTTAATAGATGTGATGCATACCATATAAAAGCGCAATCTATCTTCTTTCCAATGATTTGCAGTTTGGATTACATTAATGGAATTATGTGTCATTTAATTGACATTTTATGAAATATCATGGGCGTTAAGAAACGCGGTAGTTGTTCCTACAACAGTTTTTTCCTCCCTGTGTCCCTATGCCCGTGAAGGTTGTTGTTTTTGCGTCACTCAAATCATAACATAGGGATACAAGGAAAACCAGGCGCAACACCAACAACCTTCACGGGCATAGGGACACAGGGAGAAAAAAACTGTTGTAGGAACAACTATCACTAAAATCAGAACACAGGGATACAAGGAAAACCAGGCACAACAACAAGAAAAAACTGTTGTAGGAACCACTACCGCGTTTCTAACGCCCATGGAAGTATGGCCTAATTCAAATGAAGGATGCTGTAAGAGCACAATCACAACTTTTTTCCGTAAAAAGTCACAAAACATATTTTGGAAAAACATTTCACGACTCGAAGCACTTGAGTTGATACCTTGAGGAAAAATTGTGAGGTTTAATAATTTTTGTTTAAATTTACTAAGAATTATCAAAGAAGGTGTGAAAAAGATCGATTTTCGCTGATGTAAATGTCCTAGCACTGCCTTGCATCTGAAATAGGCCATACTTACTAAAATGTCAACTAAATGATAGATAATCCAATTAATGTATCCAAACTGCTTATCATTGGAGAAAAGATAATCTGTGCTTTCAGGTGGTATGCGCTAAACTAATTCAAATGTCACTTTGTCTAAAAAAATTCGATTAAAGTTGGGTTGCGTTTTTAGATACCCTGTATATTACTTTCCCTAAAACAAAATGGTGACAGCATAGCCTCCAAATCTTTTCTTTTGTCCAAATCTCCCCTGGGGTTCTGCTCCACGCTCTGATCAGATCACATTTTCTCCTAAAACTGACCAATCAGGTGCCGTCATTGTATTTACTTCCGCGTTTCGCAGCAAGGCTTAGGCCTTTTTTGACCGTTTTCACCACCATCCCAAAAAAAAGATTGCACGCTCGGGTAAAGCGATTTTCATCAAAATTTCAACTGGAGAAGATTTTCCATGCTTTGGACCATAAGTGTTTTCAGCATCGCCGTGCGCTGTGCATAGGCGTTAAATCTTTAAAAAAGATTACACAAACTGTTAATGCATCTTCCGTTTGATTTTAATGGCCTGAAAGGAAGTTCAGGTACTTTGCTATAACCACGGGGGGGGGGGGTTCTTCCATGGTAAAGGTACCTAGGGATGTGCCGCGCTCAAGGGTATACTTTTTGGAACTTCTAGTCTAGCCAAGAGTATGCTTTTGGCAATTTTAGTCCAGGCCAGTCTAGGCAAGAGTATGATTTTTGGCAATTTTCGTCCAGGAAAGGCCAAATTTTCTTAAGTTGTGTCTAGAAACCCGAAATTTTGGCGATTTTGGTCAAGAGAAGGCGAAATTTTGGTGATTTGTGCCTAGAAAACGGCAAATTATGGCACTTTTGGTCTAGAAATTAGTCTAGCCAAGGGTATCATTTTAAAATTGGTCTATCCTACGGTACCATTTTAAAGATGCTCACGGCACACCCCTATCCGAAATTTGGCCAAGAACCCCTCCCCCCCGTGGCTATAACTCTACTTTGGGGATTCATCACATTATGATCTTTTAATCTCGAAATTAAAAAAAAGTCAGGCTGTCTAGTTTCTTATAAAACGAGAAATATTCCCTATGCTGGCAAGCTGAAGTTTCTTATGTGTCCATTTCTCGTGTGCCTACTATTTACTGCATATACTTTGTTCCATTACGTTATTGCTTGACTGTTAAAAGCGCAAGTTATTTACGAAATGTCTTTAATTTCCCCACAGGGATACGGAAGAATCTTCATTGGTAAAGTACACAACAGACACGTCCTCGGACAAAAACATTTCTCCAAATTGATTGGCGTTGCTGATAAAATGGTCACAAGAGCTGAAAAGAAACTGAAAGCACACGAAGCTCAACAAGAACAGCGAGAACTAGAACAACGGGCGCAAGCACACCAAACACAACAAGCACACCAAGCTCAACAGGCACAAGCACAACAAGCACAAATTGCAATTTAGGAAATCTCAAATCTGTTGAAGCATGCTTCTTTGCCATTATATCGAAGGGGTCCAATTTTCATTTATACTAATGTAGATACTCGTGAAAATATCGATTTTGCCGGATATTCTGGTCGAAGATGTGTCGTTTGTTGATTTGCTGTCTTCCATACGTTAGGGCCCTTTAGGGGTCGGCACGTTGTCTTTTTCTTGGTCATTTTTGATTACAAAGTACTTCGTAATCTAAGAAGCGACTTCGAAGTCAGTCCGTCAGTCAGTCAGTCCGTCCTTCCGTCCGTCAGTCAGTAACGCTCATTAGTGTGATTGATGAGCATGTTATTGCAGATAATTAGCACANAACTATAGGAAAGCGATGTTAATACAATATACCGGTTTATAGCAATAGACCTTTTTACTTGCCAGAAAAGAGGTTTGGATCGAGCGTCCAAATCTGGTAAATTTTGTGAAGTAAAGCAAAAGTTTGACCCCCGTTCTCAGTAGAAACACTGCTAGCTGTGGCTAGTCTTATGATCTAACTGTCAGTTGAGGCGGCCAGGCGCGACATTGTTTTATCGCGCTTCGTCTCACCAATCAGAGGGCAGCATTTGCAGTCCAGAGAAAGTCAAGGGCCAAATATGGGCGAATAGCACTCAAATAACGATCTCTTATTGGTTTTTCTAAACGGGAAGATTATTGCAGAAAATTTCAGGTATTTAAACTTTTTGCATCAATGAAACATTCTTCTAAGTACTACTAACTAGTATTCCCATGTTCAAGTGCCGGAACCTCGAATTTTTAAGCGTTTTTGCATCGGTATTGTCGATGAAATAGCTTGGGCCATGAGGTGGTCGTCTCAACTGACAGTAGAAAACCAAGGAAAAATTGACATCGGCCTTTTTCATGCTTTATGGCGAGCGTTCGAAAAACAGGATCATTAATGATCATTTAGACCAAATTTGTATTAATGTCCCGCAGATACTGAGCAATTTGTATATGTGCCAGAAAATGTTTTATTTTGATTGATTCATGCTGTAATTATATGAAACAAGGGGGATGCTTCAGATTCGATTATCTCTGTGTCCATATCGGTGTCCGATGAAATGGGCGGGGCGGGGCTGAAACACAGGAAAAGCTAATATGCAATTAAATTTCCACCGGGATTTAGGCAAATTTTAGTTAACAGTTTGTTTCATTTCACACAACAGGCTCTAAGTTAGAAGTCGACCCGCATTGAAGCAGCAGAAACTCTTCAATCGACCCGCATGTTTTGCCGACTCATAACTGAGGAGCATGAAACACCCTTTCTCTCATCTTAAAACTGAGTGTTCTTGGAAGTTCTTGAGTTATTCAGACGTGAAAAACAACTTGCGCGAATGGTGCCTCGTTTTTCTTTTCTTTTCTTATTTTTTTTTTTAATTTATATATTTTTTTATATTTTTTTAAATATTTTTTTAAAATTTAAAATAAGGCTCTGGCACCTAGGGTAGCATCGACATTCAAATCTCGTTCTTTCTATTGTTGATCTGATTCTTTAATTAGTTACGTTTTTGGGAATAAGCGCAGAAAGCGCGAATCATAACAAACCGTGCTTCTCTATTCGATATCAAATCATCCAAAAGGATCTTATGTTTTGATTACAAAGTACTTTTGTAATCTAAGAAGCGACTTCGAAGTCAGTCCGTCCGTCCGTCTGTCAGTCCGTCAGTCAGTCACGCATTAGTGTGATTGATCAGCATGTTATCGCAGATAATGAGCACAAAGACAAGAAAAAGTGCGTTTGGCACGCAATTATCCAATGATTATCCCCCCTGCGCATAGAAAACCAAGGAAAACTTGACATCGGCCTTCTTTATGCTTTATGGCGAGCGGTCGAAAAACAGGATCATTAATGGTCATTCAGACCAAATTTGTATTAATGTCCCGCAGATATTGAGCAATTTGTATCTGTGCCAGAAATTTTTTTATTTTGATTGTTTCATGCTGGAATTATATGAAACAAGGGGGATGCTTCAGATTCGATCCTCTGTGTCCATATCGGTGTCCGATGAAATGGGCGGGGCGGGGCTGAAACATAGGAAAAGCTAATATGCAATTAAATTTCCACCGGGATTTAGACACATTTTAGTTAACAGTTTGTTTCATTTCACACAACAGGCTCTAAGTTAAAAGTCGACCCGCATTGAGGCAGCAGAAACTCTTCAATCGACCCGGATGTTTTGCCGACTCATAACCGAGGAGCATGCAACACCCTTTCCCTCATATTAAAGTTGACTGTTCTCGAAAGTTCTTGAGTTATTCAGACGTGTGAAAAACAACTTGCGCGAATTGTGCCAAAGGCAGTTCGAAAATGCCCACGATATATTTATCAGAAAGGTTGGGTTGGGCAAAAAATCACTTTCAAGAACTTTGCTAAAATGCTTCCATGCAAGGAAGTGTACCCCATCTTGGCAGTGATTCATTGACCAATGTCGAAGATTATTGTTGGCAGATTTGCAAAATATCAACAAAACGACATCATCAAGGATCATTTGTGGCATACAGGCTTCGATAAACAGATTTCCGTGCTGCAATCAGGGATTCTTATCCTTGTTTGTTTCTTCGGACCTTGTAGAACGCTAAAGTCCCGATTGCACGATCATAGGTCAGAACAGACTTTGTAATCATCCAAAAGGATCTTATGTTTTGTCAATTTGAGAAATTTATGATATCACTAAGACCCCGTTTATACTGTACCAGTACAACTTTGGATCCGTAGCAAAATTGTAACGGATCAACCTCCCGTTTACACTGTTCCTGCTAATCCGTAACACTTTTGTTCCTTCTATCTATAGAATAATTTTGTCCTGGAGCAGTGTAAACGCTGTAAACATTTTCGAGAAATAGTTTGTGTTATCTAGTGTTTTCGAATAGCCAATCAAATTGCAGAACGGCCACTTGTATCCCAGAGTAGAGGTAGAGCAACGAACTCACTCTGGAGACGAGATGGTGTAAACATGGTCTAAATTTCGAAAAAGACCGATTTCAGGGACACTTCACGCTAGGGTAAAAAGTGGTTAGAAGCGGAATAACGCATTTTCTAAAATCGTTCTAAAATTGAAGAGAAAATTATTTCGATGCTTCTTTCCGTCGCATTTCTAAGGATTTCTAACGCGTCTTTACTCTAACGTGAACCAAGCTTAAAGACCCATAGCTATCCAGGATCCTTTGCGGTACCAAACTCGACTTTCGTACGATATCATGATATGAAAGTCGTTTCTGGCCTAAGTTCTGTTTGTTTTGCTTTTCAATCGGCACGCAAAGGATCATGGTTAGCAATGGGTCTTTAACAATACCTCTAATTTCACATAATCAATTAGCAAGAGGCATATTAAAAAGCGATAAAAAGTCTTTCTTTGGAATCGGCCAATCAAAAAGCCCGCATGAAGTATTTATCTATGAAAAATTACTTTTCGCTGACAAAAAGTCGGCGAAGTTGGTATGATCCAGGGAAGAATCAAACGAAAACTTTAACCTTTTCGCTGACATTGAAAGTCATAGGACGATATTTTCTTGGTTTCTTTGCCCTTTGTTTTTAGAACATTTAAATGTTGAAGCTTGAGGCGAATACTTAATCATTATTGAACAATGAAAATGTGAATATTTTGAAATAAATGGCAAACGAACCAAGAAATTACTATAGCTTCGGATATTGGATATATATTAGCAGATACTGCAAAAATAAGAAAGAATTTTTTTGTTTTCTTATCTAACTTTTAGCTGTTGAAGGCGTCAGACGAAAGTTCCTCAAATGATTTCGTCATTACGTTTGATTACGTCATTCAGTGTCAGGTCAGTGGTCAGTGGTCTTTACACTCAAGCCTCGTTTCCGCCAAAACGGAAAACTTTTCTAAATTGAATTGAATTATTTAGATCTGGCCTATTCCCACTTCGTCAACAGCAGATTTTTTGGCAGTTGTAGAGGAAGGGAAACGCACACAAATGCCATTATATATACACATATATTTACAATATTATTGCTCTAAATTTTTCAATGGAAGCAGAAGGTGAGAAAGATGCAATTTCAGCAATTGTGGCGGCTGAGAAAGAGCAAGAAAGTTTGCAAGAAATAGAAAGGAAGGGCTTTGACGAAAAACCAGATGACAAAAGCTTAGCAGAAGCCGAGGATAAACAAGACGAAAGCTTAGCTATTGTAGAAGATTATATACAANTTTTACAAAAATGATTGATCGTTTATCATTTATCTACACGAGGACCGAGGTAGAGCAACGAACTCACTCTGGAGACGAGATGGTGTAAACATGGTCTAAATTTCGAAAAAGACCGATTTCAGGGACACTTCACGCTAGGGTAAAAAGTGGTTAGAAGCGGAATAACGCATTTTCTAAAATCGTTCTAAAATTGAAGAGAAAATTATTTCGATGCTTCTTTCCGTCGCATTTCTAAGGATTTCTAACGCGTCTTTACTCTAACGTGAACCAAGCTTAAAGACCCATAGCTATCCAGGATCCTTTGCGGTACCAAACTCGACTTTCGTACGATATCATGATATGAAAGTCGTTTCTGGCCTAAGTTCTGTTTGTTTTGCTTTTCAATCGGCACGCAAAGGATCATGGTTAGCAATGGGTCTTTAACAATACCTCTAATTTCACATAATCAATTAGCAAGAGGCATATTAAAAAGCGATAAAAAGTCTTTCTTTGGAATCGGCCAATCAAAAAGCCCGCATGAAGTATTTATCTATGAAAAATTACTTTTCGCTGACAAAAAGTCGGCGAAGTTGGTATGATCCAGGGAAGAATCAAACGAAAACTTTAACCTTTTCGCTGACATTGAAAGTCATAGGACGATATTTTCTTGGTTTCTTTGCCCTTTGTTTTTAGAACATTTAAATGTTGAAGCTTGAGGCGAATACTTAATCATTATTGAACAATGAAAATGTGAATATTTTGAAATAAATGGCAAACGAACCAAGAAATTACTATAGCTTCGGATATTGGATATATATTAGCAGATACTGCAAAAATAAGAAAGAATTTTTTTGTTTTCTTATCTAACTTTTAGCTGTTGAAGGCGTCAGACGAAAGTTCCTCAAATGATTTCGTCATTACGTTTGATTACGTCATTCAGTGTCAGGTCAGTGGTCAGTGGTCTTTACACTCAAGCCTCGTTTCCGCCAAAACGGAAAACTTTTCTAAATTGAATTGAATTATTTAGATCTGGCCTATTCCCACTTCGTCAACAGCAGATTTTTTGGCAGTTGTAGAGGAAGGGAAACGCACACAAATGCCATTATATATACACATATATTTACAATATTATTGCTCTAAATTTTTCAATGGAAGCAGAAGGTGAGAAAGATGCAATTTCAGCAATTGTGGCGGCTGAGAAAGAGCAAGAAAGTTTGCAAGAAATAGAAAGGAAGGGCTTTGACGAAAAACCAGATGACAAAAGCTTAGCAGAAGCCGAGGATAAACAAGACGAAAGCTTAGCTATTGTAGAAGATTATATACAAAAGGAAGAACCAATGCCCGTACAGAAAGATGAGGAGGTTGAGGATTCTGACGTTGATGCGTTGAAAGAACAAAAAGATGAGAACTCTGATGTCAATCACGACATTGAAATTGTAAATGTTGATTCAAATGGAGCTGATAATGCAGAGAGTACAGAAAGTTTTGAATTTGCTAATGGAAGTGATGAAACGTCATCATGGGAATCATTTTCAGGTTATACAAAAATTCTGAGTTAATCAGACAGAATCGGACCACATTCTTTGTTCAGCAAGCATTCTAAGAACGAATCGTAATAGATGAGCAATAAAGGCCAAAACTTTATGATGTACTCATAAGATGTTCCACACACAATAGGTTCTGTCAGTTACATACAGAGCCGTAAGAAGCAGCTGCAGATTGGGGGGCTTTTGTTCTTAAAACAATAGAGAACAGATACTTTAATTGATACTTGTGATGTAGCACCATTGTTTTTAAAATTATTGGGGGTGCATGAGCCCCCTGCCTCCGCTTCCTATGGGCCTGCAGTTATGTCACAAACAAATTTATTTTAAAACAATTGAAAAGCTGATGAAATATGTCAGTTCTCTACCACTGGTTCGGAAATGTTGCCCATTTTTGGATTGAAAACTCTGCCAGAGGCAAAAATATAATATTGTAATGATCTACATATCATATTGCAAATGGGAAAGTGCATGCTTGCAGTGCATGATTGCATGATTGCAGATTGTGCATGATTGCAGTCAAAAGCCATAGAATCTAAAAGTTTCTTTTGCAAGAAATTTGGCAAGAAATCTAGACAATGTCACAACTTTGCATGTAGATTGCAGAAGACAAATTACCAAAAACTAAAAAATGAACTTTTGTGAGAAATAAAATTGAAAAAATCCCTGGCTTTCTTGTCTTTCCAGCAATTTATAAAAATTCAGTTCAGTTCATTGATTTTAAATTCCACTACATACAATGCTCAAATATTAAACAACTTACAACAATTGAATAAACTACAAATTATAAATACAGACGATAAAGCCTGGTTATTACCCGATCTTTAGGGCAGAGAACACAATAAAAAATTTGATTGGTTGAGGAGCGGGATACAAAATGGTGCTTCGGTCTTGCATTGCTTCTAGCGTATCACTGCATTGATTGTTGTCCATTGTTTCCTCTAGATCGGGTAATAATAAACCAAATACTAACTTTTCGCTTTGGGCAATACGGAAAATATCAAGCCCTCTGTCATCGTATTGACCTCTCAAGCTCGGTCAATACTTTTGACCTCAGGCTTGATATTTTTCCGTATTGCCCTTGCAAAAAGTTAGTATTGGTATATTAGGGAAAACTCACTGGTCAATTTATTGTATCTTTGTGTATCCATTTTTTCCACATGAATCATTTGAAGCCAATTTTTTTGGCCACTGGTCATGTTCTTTCACAGGAACAATGTCTGGATGCTTTCCTTAACATGTGTTGTACGTACGTCCTGTGCTCAAAATATTGAAAAATATGTCACTGGGTGAGATTTTGCTCAAAATGTGTTTTGCTAAGATTTGATTGATTTTTAACTATAAAATCATGTGAAATGATCATTTGCGATAACGCAAAATTGCTCATACAACATCACTTAAATTGTTTTCATTCGCAGACGTTTTCATGTGAAATCTAATTTGAAACAAACTATTAGTTTTCAATGTAATGGCCATGGAGTAGCCATAGCCTTTTGCTCTCTATGGTATCGTCCTTGTAGTATCGTAAAGTAGTTTGTAAGTAGGATTGTAAATTCTTAATTGAATATAAAAAGAAAATGATCATTCATATCACTTGTCAACATTGATGGAAATTACAACTTCTTTATCCATTATTTTTATAGGACATGATATAGAAGAAGCAGAAGCAATGGTGCATCAAGAAAATGCCACATGCAGATGCCAAAATTGTGTGCAAATGTCCATGGCTCATTCTGTACGTTTGATGGAAAGGTCCACACATACCGATGCAACATTGTCTGATAATGTTGTAAAAATTGAAACTGAGGATGGATGCAGAATCTATGTTGTTGGAACTGCTCATTTTAGCGAAGCCAGTCAAGAAGATGTCAGTCAGGTATGTATGATTCTCTCTAAAAGAGATTTAGCCTCTGGTGGTATTAGACTTTATTTTTACAGAGGTACAGTAGAGGTGTGCCCACAAAAAATTGTTTTCACCTGACTTCAGGATTATGTACAAATTAAGCTGACTAACATTGAAAAAACAAACCCACTCTAGAAATACCCCTTTTTGATATTAAAAACTTTGATACCTGGTGCTGGAAAAAATTAGCGGAAACAAAATTACCCAGAAAAATGGCACATCCCTGTAAGGCAAATATACTAAGTACCCTCCCCTTGGTTTTAGTGCTGGCATTTCCTAAATAGAAATATCTCTTTACAAAAGGCAACCACTTGTTAAAGTATCAAGATGTCATATTGTCCATTTTAACAATCTATGAATCTTAGTCTCTGTTTGTACNAAAATTCCACATGCAGATGCCAAAATTGTGTGCAAATGTCCATGGCTCATTCTGTACGTTTGATGGAAAGGTCCACGCATACCGATGCAACATTGTCTGATAATGTTGTAAAAATTGAAACTGAGGATGGATGCAGAATCTATGTTGTTGGAACTGCTCATTTTAGCGAAGCCAGTCAAGAAGATGTCAGTCAGGTATGTATGATTCTCTCTAAAAGAGATTTAGCCTCTGGTGGTATTAGACTTTATTTTTACAGAGGTACAGTAGAGGTGTGCCCACAAAAAATTGTTTTCACCTGACTCCAGGATTTTGTCCCTCAAAACGTTTAGCTGAATCCAGAAAAAATTAGGTAAAACTATACCCAAAATGTAAAAATTAAGCTGAGTAGCATTGAAAAAATAAAGCCACTATTGAAATACCCCTTTTTGATATTAAAAGCTTGATACCTGGTGCTAGCAAAAATTAGCCGAAATGATACCCTCAAAAATGGCACATCCCTGTCAGACAAATATACAAAGCGCCCTCCCCCAGGTTTTAATGCTGGCATTTCCGGAATAGAAATATCTCTTTACAAAAGGCAACCACTTGTTATTAATTTATCAAGATGTCACATTGTCCATTTTAATAATCTATGAATCTCAGTCTTCAGGCTCTGTTTGTACATAAGCTCTCTGTGTTTCAGATATGACTATAACTTGATTAGTTGTTCTTTCGATGTTCCTAGTGTCTTTACAAAAATGTTCTGTTCTGTAGGATTAAAATCTTTTACCATTTGCCTAAAGTTGTGCTGTGAAAGCAGGAATTATGGACCAGCTTCTTTTCGAACTGAAAAAGAAATTGTGGAAATCAAAGCCAGATGAAGTGATATTTTTTCAAGTGTTTTGGCAAGGCTTCGCAGATTTTGGTTTGGCTTTCTTATTTCTTGATTCATTCTCTACTGTTGTGGAAAGATAGGAGTCTATCAATAAAAAGGAAATAGAAGAAGGATTCTTCTTATGTTGGGATTGAAGGAGAAAGCAGTTAGTGGTTGAGGAGATTTTTATTCTAATTGACATATCGTTTTGATTTTATTTTCAGACCATACAGGCAGTTTGCCCTGATGTTGTGATGGTGGAGCTGTGCAGAGGAAGAATTAGCATAATACAATATGACGAAGAAACGCTATTAAGGGAAGCAAAAGATATCAGCGTAGCAAAACTGAAAATGGCAATAAAAGAGGTAAAGTTACTGATTACTGAGACTTATTTGAATATACCCAGGAAGCAAATAATCTTTGATACAGTGCTTGAAAAAAAGCTCTGGCTTCCTGTGACTCTGTGACAATGTTTAAAAATCCTAACTGAGT
The DNA here is from genome assembly GCA_004194415.1 of Aurelia aurita. Classification (NCBI taxonomy): domain Eukaryota; kingdom Metazoa; phylum Cnidaria; class Scyphozoa; order Semaeostomeae; family Ulmaridae; genus Aurelia; species Aurelia aurita. The sequence goes on along the minus strand of REGM01000020.1, from coordinate 1,504,829 downwards.
CGCAGAGTATTGTGTCACTGGTGTGGAAGTAGCAGTAATTGACTCCTTTCCCCTCTCGTTTGACTCCAATTCACTGACATTCCTTGAAATACAGCACTTCTGTTATAAATTCCTTTCCTTTCTCTTTCCTTCCTTTACTTCCTGTTTCCCCCTCCCTTCTTTCTCTCGTTTTCCTAGTAACACAAAATATTAATTTTGTTCTATTTTGTTTGTAAAATATTAATATTAACCTTACGGTGAGATTTCTTTGCGACTTCCAGCAACAACAACAACAATTTTGCAACAACAACATGTTTTCCAGCACTTCTTTAACAGGTTTGTGAGTTCCACTTCAAAAACCCAAAACTTGAATACTTTGTTGAGAAGGAGCAGAACTAGCCTGTTGATGTTTTCTTGACTCTGGCCATGCAGTGCTCGAGAAAATATTTTTTCAACAGCTTAGAAGCCCCAGGCCATGGGAAGTTAACAAATTTTCTTGAAAATTTCGTAGGATTTATAAGAAATTTATTTGCAAAAATGTCCAGTTTTATCTTAAGTCTTTGATTTCATACTCTATTTTTAGAGCAAAAAGTACCAAGTTCAGTGTTAACCAGAGGTTTGATAGCAAAATTCCTTGTCATTGTAGAGTGGAGTAGTTGGGGGAGTAATGCAACTTCTGTTGTTAAGCATGTCTGCACATCTGACAAAACAGCTTGGTATGGCACCTGGAGGTGAATTCAGAAGAGCTGTCAAAGAGGTGAGCCCATAGCAATAATCTTGTTGACAGATTTATGTCATTTGTTTTTGGTTTGTTTGGTAAGAAATTCATAATAGTATATATACTAGTACAATGCAGCTATTTCAAAATTTAACAAGCAAAGTGAAATGCTTTACGGAGCAGCCCAGATGCGAACTTAAACTCGAGAGTCGACCTTGTTTCCAAATAATTTAGGAGGCAGCATTGGACAGAAAAAGTCAATTAGTAAGCAATTTAGAGCATTTCAATGAATTTTGAAGCTTGATTATTCACATTTATCGTAGGCACACAAGATTCCCGGTTGTCAGGTTATGCTTGGTGATCGACCAGTTCAGGTAAATTTTGATTGATGTAATTTCAATATTGATCTCGGACCATGCTAAAGCACCTGCTTGAATGACAAACAAACAACTGGTTCACTTATGCTCTTTGATTACTGCTCTACTAAGTAGAAGAAGTTGTATGAGCAAGAAAAGCAATAGACCTTTTAGCTATTCTACAAGAGAGTGTGAATCCAACCATATTTGTAGACATTTTGTAGAAATTTGACGAATTGTCGAATGTGCACAACAGTGATAGAAGCTTTAACGCAGGGAGTGCCGCGCAATTCAACCAAACCTTTTGTCTAAGAAGCTTTAACGCAGGGAGTGCCGCGCAATTCAACCAAACCTTTTGTCTAAAAATGTATAAAAATATCGCTCGATCCAAACTCTTTTGTAGCATAGCTATAAGGTCTATTGGAAACTGTTGAGAATCCATAGTGAATTCATCGCTCAATGATCGGTTTTTATGGAAACCTACTAGTTTTTGAACGCCAAAAAATTTACGAAACTTACTACATTTGGTAACCGGCAGGAAATTTTAAAGTTGAATGCAATATTTTATGGTATCATTGTTTTTAGAATGCAACTGTTGTTATATCCCCTAACGTTGTAAACGTAATAGATCAATTTTTCCTAATATTTTATTTTTATTTTTAATTCTTAGTTATATTTTTTTCTAACCAAAGGAAACGACATTTGATTTTTGTTAAAGGATTTATAGATAAGAATTAGACTTATTTCAAGGAGTCCTAGTAATTGCTCATGAAAACGGGACTAACAACCAAACAGAGACCGCTCATACTGGATCTCATAATATTACAGCAAATTTTTTGAGCCAATGGCATTGAATCAATGCCCATTGAAACGAGGCTCCTATGCAACTTCATTGGAATTTTTGCAAATTCAATTGATTGACAGTGACCAACGGAAACTCGAAGCTCAAAGCAAAGCTCAAGGCTCCATGTAATCAGTCTATGTAAGAGTATCGAACAAATATTTAATTGGTCAAGAATTTGTGACTTAAGAAACCCTCCATAACTAAGGAAAGTTATCACCGAAATCAACCAAAATGATTTCCATATCTATTATGGCTTCTTTTCTACACAGTAAGCTTTAAATGGCTCTTCACGTACGTTTTTCCGCACAAACATTGGCAATCTCGTCATATCTTTTTGACAGGCCTCATCAAAAATGTTCTGTGCCTGCGAGCAAATGATTGGGAAAAATGTGCCTGCAATCAAATCACTCTGAGTAGCTTAAAGATGCCAGCAACAGATGTGAAATGATATTTTGTGCCTGCGAGCGGCGCTCGTGCGCTCGCGCACATTAATGAGGTCTGAATTTTCTGACTGACTTATTAATTCAACTTTACCCCAAAATAATAAGAAACCAAATAGAAATTGTTTATACTAAATCATGACAAGTTTTTGAATATTATCTAAACGAACAAGTAGCTTAGATCTGGTAGAGCATCAACATAGAAGACCAGACTTCTATGATATATCGCTTAATTCATTTTGACATCGCCTACAAGTTCGAACAATTCAACTAAGTAAGTAACTATTTATTTGCCATCAAAATCAAAATTTACAATGGCATAAGTTAGAAACAATTTCAAGACAAAATATAACAATCGCAAATGTTTAAGTTATAACGAGGATAAAATACATCAAAGAAATACGATATCTATAATACAAATTTAAAATGAAAAGTGAAGTAAGTAGAAAAACACCTCTTAATTGAGATGATAGGGATAGCATTAAAAAGGTCAAAAAGAGACCTTGTTTCCATAATTGTCCCTTTTAGAGGTGGAAATAAATAGGACATTTAGTTACGAACAATGAATTTCGAACCTTTGGAAACTTCGCTTTCCAAATTTAAGGAATTTAGTATACAGCACATATTTAGATGATCATTTTGATCGCTTTCTGTGAATTTGTGTAATCTTTTATCCTAGATAACACTTAGCAGGGCAATGTCAGTGCTTTCATTTTGGCAAAAGTTGAGGATGGGCTGGTGTTTGTTGACTTCACGAGATCCTATCAGGTAACAACTTCTCATCTGTTAGTTTTGTCCGTTCCTCTCAAGTTTTTGTATCAGCCTGGTATTTTCATTTTGTTTTAAGTGTCCTGTTTAGAAATAGAAGATTTCGTTGAATCTTATATATTTCCAGGCAAAAATGAGTCTCCCTTTCGTTACGAGGCATATGAGTCATGGGACATCTTTTCGGCTACCTTTTAGGCAATTATTTCTTTTCGACCATAAATTTAAAACCAGCAGTCTTGCAGAGGGAAATTTACCATTCGTGGAAGCTCCGCACAGCCATTTAGCAGATTTGTGTCCGCCATCTACAAGAACAAACCACTCTCCCCGGTCTCCTGTTTTAATTGTCGAAATGGTCTGCTTTTTCCTTTTTCGTTGAGAGTATTTCAATAATTTGAAATTCTCATACATACTTTAACTTTTTAAGTACGCCTCCAGATTGCAGCTACATGTGTGATTATGTGCCTTTCTCCTAGGCTGCGCGCAGGCTATTGTCCTCCTGTACTGCGAGTGGAGCCCGGGGGGGGGGGGGGTCTTAGTATTTTTGCTGACGGGATGTGCACTCCTTTCCGGGT
>REGM01000020.1:1469110-1489552 GCA_004194415.1 Aurelia aurita | reverse complement strand
AGGAAACGGAGGGGGGGGGGATTGCTTTTAATTTAGGCCAAGAAAGCTGTGGGAAACTAACCTTTGCGACGATAATTTCGTTTCCCCCGTTTCCTCAATTTGTCCTCCCCCGTAGAGGTCGCACCGCAGACTACAGCAAGTTGTGATTAAATCTCTTACACTTCTGGTAACAACGACTTTTTGCATATTTTAAATATTGACTTTTTCATTTTTTTAGGCATACCAAAGACCATCTCTGTTATCAGATGAATTTACCCGTCTTCAGTTTCAACACAGACCAAGGAGGAAAAACATTGGCACAAGACAGCTCTATAGAGATCGACATATGAGTGGATGGTAATATAATTAGTTTTCTTTCTATAAATTCGTCTTTGAAATTCTCAAACAGGACTTTCCAGTACTTGGGATCAAAAGCTTGGTATGAAATTCCATTGAACATCAGAAATAGCCCTACAATTCACGTTCAAAAAGAAAGTGACGGATTTCTTGCTAACTCGGCAATGTTTCCTAAAGCACGATTCCTAGGAGGAACAGCAATCTATTTGCAGATTATGTTTTTAATTATTCATGTTTGTAGCATTTAGGGTATTGTGGTTTTGGTGTTGTTTTTAATAGCTGATAAGGTTTTTCTGCATAAATATTACAGAATTAACAATGAAAACAGCTGATATTCCACTTAAAGAAAATTTCTGCGAAATGCGAAATATTTCTCGAGCATGCGAGATATGGCCACGCGAAGAACCAATCAAATTAGTGGCCTTGGCGTCACTTGATCGATTTCACTAGAAATAATTTGCTTTTTGCAGAAATGTTTTCAACTGGAATATTGGCTTAATATCAGTACCGTTGATAAAATAAACTCAATCATTCACGTTCTTTTAAGTTACAAATCTTTCGTGAAACATCCGACATTTGTCTACGCTTTGTAGACATTTATGAATTTTCGAATGTGAACAGTGGTGTTGGAAAGCTTCACGCGGATTGCTAGAGAAATTTTCGAATCAAATTCCAGTCCCTGATTTTAAATAACTACGTGGTTTATTTAATTTTTTGCTTCTGTTCGTTGGTAACTTATATAATGATTTGATCTTAATCTAATGGCGAAAACTGTCCTTCGTCCGTCTTGGTTTTAGAAGTACCGGATAAATAAAAAAATGTATCCCTCCTGGAAAATTATACTGAAAAACTGTTGTTGTTGTTGTTGTTGTTGTTGTTGTTGTTGTTGTTGTTGTTGTATCTTTATTTTACATCGATGAAATAAATAATCTAGTCTACTATATACATATGTACAAGTAAACTAAACAAAATCGATGGATACACAAATTAAATAAACAAATAAATATATTTGAACTTTGTTATTTTTTTTATTTACGCGATCTATACCTTATTTACAATAAAACGACAGGCATTGCAGTTGCATGTTAGACCGTCCCACTGAGTTATTAAGTTTTTGAGGCAATTAAAGTTGTCAGCCGACTTTAGCTCATTTAGTAAGCAGCTCTAATTCTGTAGTCCTAAAAACTTGAGACTGTGAGTGCCGAAAGTAACTTGATTTGGCCTGTAATGAGTAAGATTATTAGGATTTCGCGAGGAATAATTAGAGGATCGAATGTATGACCGATTTTAAGATTCAAAGGTGAGTGCCAATTCAAATGCAAATTCAAGCGTTATTTTAATGTCGGTACCCGATTGAACAGAGTGTTTTTGACTGTTTTTGGGCAAATTGAGGAAAGCGATTTTTGGCTGCTTAATGATTTGTATGAGGCACTCAGAACGCATCCTAAATTACGAGAGAAATACCAAAATTTTAGTTGAAGCCTCATTGAGAAAAAAACTTTAACATGTTTACGAATTGGTTGGGTGGTTTTTGCAGTATAATTTTTCAAGCAGGTTCTCAGTTGTTGTTTGACTCACCCCCCTCACCCGGTACATTTGTGTTTCAAGCAGCTAGTTCTCATTGTTCAATTATTTTCATCACAGGGGACTGAAAGTGATTGACAGAAATGACTTAAAGCCTCAGTTAATAAGTGGAGAAGGCAAAAGAGCGCGATTAATGGATACGATTGGTGTAACTCGAGGGCTAGGAGATCATGATATTGAATTTTTGTATGCTCCTGGATTGAAAATCAAACCATTTATGCTGCCAAATCCGGAGGTAAGTTTTGCTTTGATTTTAGGTTTGCTTTTGTCAACATGNTTTGTGTTTCAAGCAGCTAGTTCTCATTGTTCAATTATTTTCATCACAGGGGACTGAAAGTGATTGACAGAAATGACTTAAAGCCTCAGTTAATAAGTGGAGAAGGCAAAAGAGCGCGATTAATGGATACGATTGGTGTAACTCGAGGGCTAGGAGATCATGATATTGAATTTTTGTATGCTCCTGGATTGAAAATCAAACCATTTATGCTGCCAAATCCGGAGGTAAGTTTTGCTTTGATTTTAGGTTTGCTTTTGTCAACATGAAAGCTTGAAATTTTCCAATACAGTAAAACCCCGCGTATAAGAACCTAGTGTATTAAGAACCTGCAAGCTGAAATTGTCCAATTAGACTACCATTTTATAAGAGCCGATCCATTGTATTCATTGTTTAAGAACTCAGGCTGACTTGCAAAATTGTAGGTTCTTATACGCGGGTTTTTACTGTAGTCCTTTCCCTAGTCTCTTTGTAAAAATGAGACCAAGGTAGGGAAATCCCACATGCGAAACTAAACAAAGGAAAATCGATTTCGTTTTCATAGTAGCACGTTGAGAATCGAAAATAACTTGGCTTGGAAAGAGGTCGAGTTTTGGTTATTTGTTTCATTGATGTAAAGGTCTTAACTACATGCCCTGTTTGAACTAAATTTAGATCCAGGATTTTTGAATGGTTGAATTTTTGGGAAAATGTACGTCCCAAAATTTACAGACCAAAGTTTTTGTTAACTAAGATTTCTACTCTTTCGTCAATTTATAGTAAAGAAATACTTTCTTTAAAAGAGTCATCAATAAGGAATTTGCCCCTGAAGGCTCCAAACCCTTACATAATCTCAGAATATAATTCTTGCATGCTTTCTTGAAGAAAATTCTTCCAACCCAGTTTGAAAACGCTATGAAAAGCATTTGCCAATTCTCCAGTACAAGGAAGAGTATGAAAAACTTCCTTGAGAGCAAGGAAGACATAAAATACAGTAATTTTAAGGATGTAGCGTTTGTTTAAAATGAAATACGAATTTTAAGACATATAAATTTAGAATATCTCGTCCTTCTATTCTGCTGTTTTAGAACATATCGCAGTGGTGTAATCCTCTGACTTTGCATGTGTTGTGGCGCAGTGGTGTAATCCTCTGACTTTGCAGCCAGATCAGTCAGGCGGACAGGGTTCGATCCCAGGTAGAGCGCCACCATTTGAGCGTCATGACAAGGGGTCGTGGACTCGATTAGGTCTTTTCTACTTCTGCGATCCCAGTGCTTGGCGCTAAAAAAATGCAACTTCACTTCACCTTCACCTTCATATCCTACTAAGTTTTCATAAGTATTCCCACATTACACCAGAAAACGTCTCAAGTGTCTTTACTATATGATGGTATTCAGATCCCTTAATGGCGATGTGCCTTCTTGCATGAAGGACATGTTTACGAAAGTCAACAACTCTACCGTTCGTTCTCTTCGGAACGCTGTTGCCAATCTTAGGTTGCCCTTATTAAAATCTTTAGTAGGGCGGAAATGCTTCTCGTACCGAGGCACCAAACTTTAGAATAGTCTTGGCACTGAAGTCAGAAATTTATCTCCTTTGAAAGCGTTCAAAGAAGAGCTGCACAAATGACCACCTGTTAACTTTTAGTTTTTCTTTTGTTTATTATATCACGATCCGTAATTTCGTTTAGTTATATATGTATATATAGTATCTCTTGAGAACGAGGCCAAGCACAACAACGAGAACATTTTTACCTCATAAGGACAAAAACGATATGTTTAACCTTATTAACCTTATATGGAGATGCAATATACTATAAATAGAGGTTGATATTTACAATTAATCAGTTGCTCTGAAGATGCCCTAGTGAGCGAAACTAGTCAGCACTGAAAAGAAAAAGAAAAAGCGCAATAGACCAAACTGATGCCTGTTTCTTTAAATAATTGTTCTCTCTTCAACCTAGTATCCCTTATTGTAAATTATCAGTTTTTAGCATGGCCTCCTGTAAATCAGTTTTTCTTAAAACTGTTTGAGTACTTCGCGATAGTGAGAAGGGAAAGGATAGGTAGCAATTGTCAGGCAGGCCTAAACCTATGAAATAATTGCACGAACATGCTGTTTTAAAAGCAAAACAAAAATTTAGGCCAAGAAAGCTGCAAGAAACTAACCTTTGCGACGATAATTTCGTAATCAGCACCACAAACTCTGTCGGCTGTAAGTTGCTCGTCGCTTCTTCAAAGTCAATCTTCCTTTTAGACATTTGCCTATCTATCTGCTAAAGTTTTTGAACAATTTGAACAGCTTCCAAGCTTTTTGAATTTATTTATTGTGATAAATAAACGAGGCACTCACAAAATTCCAGTGTGACGCTATACTTTGTAACGGCTTCATTTACCCCAACTCGGATTTCGAGCGCGAATTGGTCAAGTTACGTGACATGTTGTCTGTATTAATACAGTATATTATTCATCGACTTAACGATTCGTCCTTTTTTGCAGGTACGAATTTACGATTTGACCGACAAAACATTTGCAGAAAATGATGTCCTTGTTATGGGATCAGATGGATTATGGGAACGATTTGATAATCCGGAGGTAAGTCATGAAAATTATGTTTTTCGGGTATACTCCATACACCACTTCAATTAAGCGACCTCGTTTTGGAAATTTTTCGAAATTTCATCCTANATATGTATATATAGTATCTCTTGAGAACGAGGCCAAGCACAACAACGAGAACATTTTTACCTCATAAGGACAAAAACGATATGTTTAACCTTATTAACCTTATATGGAGATGCAATATACTATAAATAGAGGTTGATATTTACAATTAATCAGTTGCTCTGAAGATGCCCTAGTGAGCGAAACTAGTCAGCACTGAAAAGAAAAAGAAAAAGCGCAATAGACCAAACTGATGCCTGTTTCTTTAAATAATTGTTCTCTCTTCAACCTAGTATCCCTTATTGTAAATTATCAGTTTTTAGCATGGCCTCCTGTAAATCAGTTTTTCTTAAAACTGTTTGAGTACTTCGCGATAGTGAGAAGGGAAAGGATAGGTAGCAATTGTCAGGCAGGCCTAAACCTATGAAATAATTGCACGAACATGCTGTTTTAAAAGCAAAACAAAAATTTAGGCCAAGAAAGCTGCAAGAAACTAACCTTTGCGACGATAATTTCGTAATCAGCACCACAAACTCTGTCGGCTGTAAGTTGCTCGTCGCTTCTTCAAAGTCAATCTTCCTTTTAGACATTTGCCTATCTATCTGCTAAAGTTTTTGAACAATTTGAACAGCTTCCAAGCTTTTTGAATTTATTTATTGTGATAAATAAACGAGGCACTCACAAAATTCCAGTGTGACGCTATACTTTGTAACGGCTTCATTTACCCCAACTCGGATTTCGAGCGCGAATTGGTCAAGTTACGTGACATGTTGTCTGTATTAATACAGTATATTATTCATCGACTTAACGATTCGTCCTTTTTTGCAGGTACGAATTTACGATTTGACCGACAAAACATTTGCAGAAAATGATGTCCTTGTTATGGGATCAGATGGATTATGGGAACGATTTGATAATCCGGAGGTAAGTCATGAAAATTATGTTTTTCGGGTATACTCCATACACCACTTCAATTAAGCGACCTCGTTTTGGAAATTTTTCGAAATTTCATCCTATTCTCCACATGAAAATTTTGAACCCGGATTTGGATTTAGCATCCAAACTTTAGTCTAGCTACGGATTTTCAAACTGCTAGCGCTTGTGATGCTCATTGTATGATGATGTAAAGTTTGAAACTTTATAAGCGATTTGACCGTGAAAATCGTTCTGGGTGAAACTTTACATAGATTTATCACTTTCAAACTTTACATCTCCATAAAATCAACATCACCACTGGTGGTGTGGAAAGTTGTAGTTATGCTAAACTTTGGGCGCTAAATCCGAATCCGGGCTCTAACATTTCGTATTAAAGAATTTTGAGTAATTTCGAAAACGAGGCTGTTAATAAGCCAATTCGGTGTATTTGGTGAAAAGGCGGCTGCAGGACTGACCTTTTTTCTGAGAACAGAGAATGCTGAATGATGATCTCAGTTTGCGAAATTATCTCGTCAAATTTATTATAAAAATTCTCTTTGTGTTGGTCTAATTTTGCCAGATTTGTTTTTAGGAGAAATGAGCATTTGACTCGAATGTTTCGTTTTAACTGTGTACGCACAGGTTCAAGGAGAATTAAAAAAGTGTAATTTGAATTCGAAGAAACTACAATTTTTCAGCTAATAGATTAGTTAATTCTGAAAGAATTCCAGTGTGGTCTTGACTGTTTCCCATATCTATCTATTTGCGAGATTTCACAGATTTTTTGTTTCGTTCAAAAAGATGCAGAGTCTTGTGAGGTATTTTATTTCCAAATGAAGATCTGCAAAGATCTGCAAATAGTTTCGTTTGTGATGCAAATAATTTCATATTATTCATAGGTCATCGACGTCTTGAAAGAGAAGTTCGAGCAGCAGTCAAAGTTGGAACCTCGAAGGTAATATTGAGAATATTGTCTTTTTGAGCATTTTTACAGTTAATTTGATGCTCTTTTATCCGTGAGATGCCTTAAAGGGGCTCGGTCGCCAAAGTGTAAACAAATCTGTAAACACTATTGCTTTAGGCACGTGTCCATTGTCTTTTGCAATTTGTTTGGTGGCTGTAAACACTATTGCTTTAGGCACGTGTCCATTGTCTTCTGCAGTTTGTTTGGTGGCTTCACCCAAGCCACCAAAAAGTGACCGTTAAAAATCCACTAATATCCGAGCAATCTGAAAAGATTTGAAGTTTTGATTTATTCCTCTGTGAAGTATAAGGATTTGTCTTCAAAATAACGCTTTCATTTTTGAAAAAAAAGATGAAAGTCTGCATGATATCGCCTATAAAAAAACTGCAATATCACCGTTTCGACCGAAATTTGGAGCCCCTTTAAACATCTTGTTTTTTTTTTAAATAAGATGTGAATTTTATTTCCCGACATCTAAGAACTATTTTAAGTAACACGGTTGTAAGAAATTGACAAGTAGAAATATGAATAAAAGTTAATTAGAGAATGTAATCTTAATGTCCAATATAGCGGGTGGTCCAATAAAAAGTGAAACTTTTGGAGAAATCACGAAATCACTAACATTTGATTAGGTTCTTCTCCTTCTTCATGTTCCATATCGTTCGACGTTGGATCACAGGGAAACCAGAAAATAATTGTTGCTAAAAATAAAATTGTAACACAAATTTTTGTCTTTCTTTGTCCCCTGTGCGCTTCGTTATTTGTGTACCTTAGTCCCCTTTGCTCCGCGATACGCAGTCTTTCTTGTGTTGTAAAAGCACAAATTCCCACAAATTCAAAATTGTTTCAGGACTTTGCAATGCGTCTAAGATTAATTTGATCCTTGACACAAGTGCAAATAATAAACAGCAGGAGATCGTTCATTCAGTCATGCAGCGCCAACTTTGTGGAACAAACTTCCGTATTCAATTAGATCATTAGGATCATTGTGTAGTTTCAAGCAATCATTAAAAACGTACCTATTTAAGTCGTATTACTGTTAGATGAGATGACTCTAGATATCGAATCTAGTGACTTTTAGATGTAACTATATGTGATCTTAGTAAATACAGGAACAATTAGGTCTCAACAAGGTTATTTTGAAAGTATTGATTATTTTGATTTTATGAAATAGGTTTTGATTTTATTGAATAGGTTAATAATTTTAAGTAAATTTCTTTATGTTCCCGTGTAAATTATATTCTGGACTCTAATTTTTATGTTAAGTTAACTAGTTTTGTTGTTAAGCGCCTATGAGCCCTGGGGATATATGGCGCTATAAAAATGCCTATATTATTATTATTATTATTATAAAGAGATTTTCATGATCGGTAATATAATCAAATTTTGATGATTTTTCAAAAAGTTCCACTTTTTTGGGTCACCCAGAACGTAATTATAAGAATTGGCAACCAGAAAGGTTCTGGTCCAACCAAGGCTTCACCATCAAGGTTAAATGCTTCTGTTGCGGTGAAGGACATTAGCTGGATACCTCATGTTATAGATCTAGCTAAGATGGCATGGGCGTCGAATCTTTGCAAAAATTTAGAATTAATTGTGTAAAATGTTATTGCCTCATTCTTTCAATTGAATTGCTCGAAGAAAACGTTATGTAATTTGCAATAATTCCAGAGAGAGCAATTTTGATATTATCATTATTTTTGGAATTACAGTGTTTTTATGTTTTATGAAAGGATGTACGAGAGGAAATATCTAAAGCTTTGACAAAAATTAAAAGCACCATAAATTCTGAACTGATCGAGGAAATTCAATATGACTAATGCAAGAAATACTCAGTTTTCGAAGGTCTACAAGTAAATATGGTAGCAAGCAAAAGTCTGTAGCTTTTATGGTTTACGATTTAGCAATTTATTGACGTGACAACTTCAAAACTAGCAGAAATTAAAAAAACGCTGTAATTCTGAAAATGATGACAATTTTAAAAATGCTCTCCTTGGGATCAATGGAAAATTACTTAAAGTTTCCTTCGAGCAATTCATTTGAAAGAATAGGGCAATAAAATTTTACACGATTAATTTTTAAGCTTTGCAAATATTCAACGCCTATGCTAGCTACAATTATTAAATTCCTGCAAACGAATTGTCATGGCAGTAATCATATTTTTGTGTTCTGTTCAAAGGTACATCGTTGCAGCTCAAGCTTTGGTAGATGAAGCACGCGGAACTTTAGGGGAACGAGGCTGGAGAACACGAAAAGGAGATGTCGCCTCATATGATGATATCTCTGTTTTTGTCGTTCCTCTTGCAACGCACACGAAACTCAAGAATTACGTCGCAGTAAAGAAAGAGCACGAAGAACACGATTTATCGAGAACGGATTCCTTCGAACAAAGATACGTAAAGAGGGATGAAGTTGAAATTGCGCTGGGAAATAGGAAATCTAGAGAAAAGAAACCGGATGATATGAAACCGGATGATATGAAACCGGAGGAGGTGAAACCAGAGGAGGTGAAACCGGATTCGACAAAACCGGAATCTGATCCCAAAGAAGCGATTGGCTCGCAAGAAGACAACGGAAGTGCAAAATCAGAAACGGAAGAAAGTGTTTCCAAGAATGGGACTGTTACTTCTGAGAATAAATCAGATGTAGATCTTAATGTAATTAGTTCGGGGAAAGAAGCAGAGTAGAAATTAACCGTAGTTTCTTAATCTTGTGAATCGGATTGTTGAATTGTTGCATCGTTTTATGCTAAATGATTTAGGCTGGATTCAGGTTGAAGCGTGTTTCTTGGTTCACACTAGAGTAAAAACGCGTTTGAATTGGGATAACACATTTTCTAGACCATTTAAAACTCATAAAGTTATTTATCGCTTCCAAATACATGAGCGTAGGGGATGCCCCCACGTTAAGGGGGCTTATCATGGATTTTGCCCGAATATGATGACTTCAGTGAGTTGAAACTGCTCGAATGGAGCCTAAAATGAGATAAATTTCCCTGAATAGAGGGGCCCCCTAGCCCCCTGCCTCACACGCCTATGTCCAAATGGAATAAAATCTTTTATTACATCACCAGAGATACAAAATCCTCACAAACCTACAAAGCTGGCTTGGAGGAAGGTTTAAGCAAAATATTGAGGAAGGTTATATAAAAAAACGAGAATTCTAAGCCAAAGTAAAGTGCGTGTCCTCAAAAATTTTCCTGGGCCCCCAGACCCCTCTTTTCAATACCCTCCAGTTAATTTACCCTGCCCACGCCGCTTTACGATTCACTGATATTATTAAAAAATATCATCCAAAAATTGTTTTGGGTTATTTTTTTAGTGGGAGTGCGAACCATTTCTTGAATTTCTCTTTCTAAATTTTGGGCCATAGTTTTCAAGCCACGTTAATGGTCCTGATGATATATTATGTCTTATGGGATGGGAAGATCAATCATTACCTTTATTGCTTTTTTTCGTTATTTCGACAAAATGTTAAAATGAGGAAGGTTGGGACCTTGAATTCCATGAATGAAGACTCTATACATCACACCATCAAAGGTGCCACCAAAATCTCAAACTGAAGCAAGAATAAATCTTGGGACGACTGCACTGTAGCGGACCAGATTTATGTCGTATCTCTCTGGAACGAATCTGACCAAATACCCTACTAACCCTAACTAAACCCTAACTTACCCTAACTGGCCCTGACTCACCCTAACTGGTCCTGGACTAACACCACAACATGCTTCTATTTTGGGTGCGTTCTTTTGGACTAACACCACAACATGCTTCTATTTTGGGTGCGTTCTTTTGTCTCTAACCCTAACTTATACCCTAACTAACCCCAACTAAAACCTCTTTTCCAAAACTTAGCCCTATTTACCCCATGACACATAACTTGCAGATATTGAAAGCTTGTCTGCTAAAGTGCAGACTAGCCAATTTTTACACTTTTTTCCATCCCGTTTCTATCGCATTTTACTCTAATGAGAACAAAGCTTTGACGCTGCCCATATAAGGTTCAGTTTTCATGGCTTGGGCAGACATGGTGATAAAAAAAAAACGCTTCATGGGTGAATTTAGAATTTAGCTTCAGGGCCCACCGATTGTCAAAAGGCAAGGCTAGAATTTCTGTTGGCAAACAGAGATTAGTTTTAGGACAGGATTAGCCTTTGAAACCTTGGTGAAGGTTTATNTTGAATTCCATGTTTGGAGGAAGGTCAAGGACTTTTTGCGACTCTGTACATCACATTATCAAAGGTGCCACCAAAATCTCAAACTGAGGCAAGAATAATTTTGGGACGACTGCACTTTAGCGGACCAGATTTATGTCATATCTCTCAGGAACGAATCTGACCAAATACCCTACTAACCCTAACTAAACCCTAACTGGCCCTGACTCACCCTAACTGGCCCTAACTAACCCTAACTTATACCCTAACTAACCCCAACTAAAACCTCTTTTCCAAAACCTAGCCCTAACTCTTACCCCATGACACATAACTTGCAAATATTGAAAGCTTGTCTGCTAAAGTGCAGACTAGCCAATTTTTACACTTTTTTCCATCCCGTTTCTATCGCATTTTACTCTAATGAGAACAAAGCTTTGACGCTGCCCATATAAGGTTCAGTTTTCATGGCTTGGGCAGACATGGTGATAAAAAAAAACGCTTCATGGGTGAATTTAGAATTTAGCTTCAGGGCCCACCGATTGTCAAAAGGCAAGGCTAGAATTTCTGTTGGCAAACAGAGATTAGTTTTAGGACAGGATTAGCCTTTGAAACCTTGGTGAAGGTTTATTGCGAAATATTTGCAATTTATCTGCGAGTGTTTCTGAGAAGACGCGGAAGTACTGGAAAGAATCGAAAAAGTTTCGGTTTCTGTCGAATTGAATGTAAACATATCTTTACTGGGTGTGAGGATTATTTGCACTTCTTGTCTTATTCGAACGTAAAACTAAGGTAACTTCATAAACTTGTTTTCTTTTTCACCAGTTTTCAGAATTTAAGTGTTTTTGGAAAAGTGACATCCATATAAATAATTGGTTTCCTCAGTAGCCCTGAAAACGATTTTTGTTACCGCTGTTTTTATGTTAACTACTTCTTATAGTACGCAGTCAAGTGGGCAAATCTTCGAGTTACTGGTAAGTGTCGAATAAATAGCATTTATTTAATATATTTCGAGATGTGGCCATGATAAGTTGTGCTCTGGGCCGATCTGTAGAGGTCTTTGTTGCTATCTATTGTTGTAACTCACAGTTTGATGTTTTTGAGTTTAGGACAAGCTACTTCTAGAGTACCGTTTTCGGATAAACTCTTGATCACAGCACTCACAGGCATAAATAGACGAAACGAAGAAACCTTGTGACATTATCTGCAGCCAAAACTCGCCGGACGAGGAATATGGTCAGTTAGGTCCTATTTGTATATCGAAAGCCGTCCAAGCGAAGCGGGATGGAAGCTCTCTTCCGGTTGACAATTTCGATGGATAGAGCCAAAACATATACAAATTTGAGAAGTCTGAACGAATTCAAAATACGTGTAACGTATCTCAACGCCAAAGTACCAACGCCATATTAAAGGGCAAAACGTTATTGGTTGACATTCAAGATGTGTCCTTTTCAAAAAAGGTTTGTAAGACAAGGCTGACTCTATCAAGAATTGCTTCATTAATTTGCTTAGTTTCAAAACCAAACCTTTTAATTGTCTGAGCAAGCTCAGAGAGCATTTGTGTCAACATTTAGGAAACATATAGATCTCAAACATTTATCAAGCTTTGCTTGTGCACTGCTGGCCAGGACTTAAATATAGAACAATTCTACGGCTTCTACGGAAGCTAGACACAGTAGTGTGTGTAGTTCAAAGCATTTAAATTGAACTCGCAATTTAGCACAGACCTCAGCATCCTACGTAGTATTAAATTAAGATGTTCCAATTTACAAAAATGTGTCAGATTAGGTGGCATTTTGCATAAAATTTTAGGGGGATAATGGCAGACGTCTATTTCTCAGAATTAGTTTTATTTGTCTTTGACTTTCTTTACAATTTTCTTGGGATTGGGCTGTTGGGAATTGAGGCTTGCGTAGCACGGTTTTGGGCCGGGATGCGTGCTACATAACATGTTGATTGATGGCAATGGCATTGGCATTTGCCCGCCCAAATTGCTGTGGGTTATTTTCACAAAGCTTCTCACAAAAAACGTTACTTTCTTCTGAAAATTTCTAAAAATGATGACAGATTTGCCGATTGGTAAATGTTCTAAAATTTGGAAGTTTTTGGCGAAATTGAGTGTATGGCTTCATGAAAACATGGAAGACCGAAAAATGCACAATAATGGTGGAAAGCCTTCTAAATAAATTTCGCAGTGGTGTTTCATTTTCACTGCTCCAAAGTAAAACAAGATATCAAAGGTGATCTCAAAAACAGTATTTAAAACAATTAAAACCAAATCGTAACTCTACTATTTCGTAATTTTTATAAAATGTTAGCAAACCGTTGCCTATGGTCAGAACCAGAGAACTGATAGACCAGATCAGCTGAAAGATTGCAAAAATTTTAAGAAGCTATCGTGCTATTCCTGCTCAAAAGAATAGCAAAATAAGGAACCAATATAGAGGAAATTTGCTGAAAAATTGAAAGTTCCATGAAAATTGAAGAATTTTTGTACTAAGGGCTAATAAAAGTTTCTCAAACAGAAACCATGTATTTGATAAATTCATAGAGGAGAAAGGTACCTTTTCAAAATTCGCGCGCCAAAACTTATTGGCAAAGAAGAGGATTCCAGCTTTGGAACATTACGTCATTTGAGGATACCCTTGGCGCGGAAACTGGAAGAGATGCGCACGCAGATAAATAGAGATTCGTTCAGAAGCTCCTTCTCTTTCGCCAGAAAAGCGTTTGACAAGCGACGTACAACGCGGCGTTCTCACTAAATTATTCACCTTTCAAGAACTTTCTCAATACATTGATGTCAAGTAACAGTAGTTCTGAGTCAGGCTCACCACCAAGCAAGAGGAGGAAACATTGTGAAACACATAACGGTGTAGAAAGAGAAGTTAATAACGGGGTGAGTATGGGCCTAGCCACTCAAGAAAAATCTCACTGGCTCAAGCACTTTAGGCCCCTAATGAAGATTTGGCCTCGCAAAGTAGGATAGCCTGGCTTTGACAGCAAACTAGCAGCTGTGCCCTTGCGTGGCATTTTCTGGAGCTTTAGAAATGTTCCTAATTCTGAAACAATTTTTATTTGGTTCTATTTGGAGGAGTTTAACCACATTGCAAATTTTTGCAAATCCGATAATGGTCAGACTGGAAAGTTTGAATTTTGCGCGTGCAAGTTGAGATGGCCTAAGCACGATTTTCGCGGAAATTTCGTAAATTCCTCCGTTGAGAACAATAGGTTAAAACGATAGATCTTTTGTTTATTGGCGTCTGCGCAGCTCAGATTGACCGCGTAAGTTCCTGCACGCGCTCTACAGACTTTCCAGTCTTGGATAATGGAAAGTCCTGGAAATTTGATAAATACTCAGAAGAAGTTTCATATTTTATTTTGTGGATTGTGCACTAAATTGTAGACTTGCCTTGTTTTATCTTAATCAGACCATTGTTTTCATATGAATGACCTTTTTAAATATTTTCCCCTAGAAGCGCACACAATTTCTTCTTACCTGAAATTGCGCAACAAAAATTTGACCCTTGCATGAATAAGCAAAAATTTGCACACCAAAGTTCGTTAGTGTACAGGACAAAGTTTCCAGTGTGGCCCAAAATTACCTTGCACACATGCCAACAATGGCAGACAATTCACCATATATTATGGGTAAAACTATTGTCTCAATTAAAAAGCATTGTTCACCCCCATTGTTTTCAGACTACTTCCTCAACTTTAGTCAAGTCAAGTCAAAATTTT
Organism: Aurelia aurita; assembly: GCA_004194415.1. Lineage (NCBI taxonomy): Eukaryota > Metazoa > Cnidaria > Scyphozoa > Semaeostomeae > Ulmaridae > Aurelia > Aurelia aurita. The sequence goes on along the minus strand of REGM01000020.1, from coordinate 1,474,949 downwards.
TTCATAAGAATTCCAACTTAATACAGGGAATCTTATGCGACCCAGGAAAAGCAAATGCTTATTTAGCGTGGGCCGCTTAAAAAACAGAACAAAGTACAACATAGTATATAAGGGATACAAAACTAAATACAAGGAAATAAGCTATGAAAATATTAAGATACAGATAGGCGACTATTGTGATTTTATAATCTTACATGTGATAAATTTTTAATATTTAGACAGAATAGGACTGACTGCACACAATGGCACCCCCCACAGACACTGTCCACCACTGAAATCCAAAATTTTGTGTGTAACATCCATGTTTTCCAGACTGGAAAGGGCAAACATGCTCAGTCTGGAAACTTTGTTTTGTGCCTGGAGGAACTTTTGTTCAAGTCCATCTGAAACAATGGCAGAACAATTGGTCTATTGTCTTTAAACAATACAATTTTGGTGTGCAGGTCATGTTTTTCACGTTTGAGGTAAAAATAAGAAAATGTTGTTTTGCTCTCTGATGGCTAAGTTCAGTTTCTGTTTTGGATTTTATTTGATGATTTGCCGGACCAGTGTTAGACAAAAATATTTAGCAAAGGTTTTACTCAGCATAATTTTCAAACAAGAATATGTTTATTGACACTGGTCTACCACAATGTAATACTCCAGGCTGGACCAGCTTGCACTGCATCGAACAGCAGAAACAAAGAGATAAGAAAGTGATCATAAAAGACAATGGACCCTCCACTAGCCTGACGACCTGTGATTATTATGTAGATAAAAACAAGTGAGCAATTAAAACGGCCGTAGGAGGATTGAAACTGTGGACTGACCCTGACTTTGTGCGTCAATGCTCTTCCAATTGAACTACTGGGTCACAGAATTGATTGGGTCACTGGTTCTATTGCGTCACAGATTCTATTAGTAGGTCATGAATATGACTTATGCATAAGAAGAATCTATGACCCAATGCTCCACACATTACAGCCTTAGGTACATTAACACTGTTTCCTTGCCTAGGAATTCTTAGAAAGTTCTTGAGAATTTTTGCAGTCTTTCATACTGCTCAAGAATTGTTATACCATACAGACCCGGGTGAGTAAAAATACAATCCCCATTTGAAAAGCCACTGCACCCTGGATATCAAGACAATAGTTTTGGCAAATATATTATTTAATGGTGTACATGTTCAACTACATTTTTAAATTAACCTGACTGAAATCAGCCCTGAAATTATGAGGGTAGTTCTTGTGCCCCTTCAAGAAACCCGCAAATATTAAAGCCTGAAATCACGATCAAATTTTCCCAATGTTTCTGCCTTATTGCAATGACTTGAACACGTTTCAGCACATGTTATCCTCTTGGGAGCATGAAATCGCCTGAAAAAAAATGCTCCTAGGCATAGCACGTTCATCTTCACAAAGGGACAACATGTGCAAAAGCATGCGCAAGTCATTGCTGTAAGACAGAAACATTTAGGAAATATGATCGTGATTTTAGGCCGTTTTTGAAGGTTTCTTGGAGTGGCTTTTGGAAGAATGTCCCACATAATGTCAGAACGGAATGGCCAATTTCAGTCAGGTAAATTTTAGAATTTATTTTAAAATGTCCACTATTGGATAACATATTTGCAAATATTATTGCCTTGATATCCAGGAAGCACTGGCCTTTCAAATGGGAATTGTTTTTTTACTCGCCTGGTAGATAATGCATTATTGATACTAATTATGATTAACTCTCACTAAAAAGTCTAGAATAAACAATTCTTCTTGCTATTGTAGACAGGGAGAAACTTAATTTTGTTGGAAAACTATCCATTAAGAAAAATCTGCCCAAAAAGGGCCTACGTTTAAAAGATCATGCAGAAGAAGTAGTGCTCTTCAATATGATTGTGTGAAAACACTGTATGGATCGGGTCTGTTCATTTGTGGGCAGGACCCATCACTGTCAAAATTTCCATGTGGAAATTAGCAGCTGCAAATATGCAGAAGCTTAAGCTTTCCCCAGATGTCCGGTCTCACTTTTTCACCTGTGCACTGCATGGGGGCACATTAAGAACAAAATGAATTTCTTCTAATTGTGTATTTCATAACCGATGTGCAGCGTTTATGAAATACACAATTAGAAGAAATTTATTTTGTTCTTAATGTGCCCCCATGCAGTGCACAGGTGAAAAAGTGAGACCGGACATCTGGGAAAGCTTAAGCTTCTGCATATTTGCAGCTGCTAATTTCCATCTGAATGCAAATGAACTTGCATGTGTTATGAATTTTATGTTTCTTTTTATGGAATCACATGTGTCTTGTTTGCTTGTGTCTCATTTGAAGTTAAAAAATCTGTTATTCAGATAGCAAGTTCTTGTCAAAAGTCAGTATTTGTGAGACATATTTTCTCAAAGAATTTGGTGCGACTGTCCTGTACAGGATTGGGTGAGGTATATCTAGCAGGTTCAGTTATCAATTGTGATAAAGTCTTTTAAAACACCTTGAATCGTTCTTTTAGTTGGTGATAATGTTCCTTTTTCAGTTTCTCGAAAAGATTACTACCCTTTACTTCAAACGACCACATTCATTTGATCAATTACCAAGTTTAATTATGCTGCTAATTCTTTGAAATTTTTCTCAGTGACCAACTACTTTTATCAACAGAAGTACTTTGTTTCTTTTGGAAAAATATAATGAAATCAAGGCTTTCAAATCCTATATTTGAAGCATATATTGAACAAGGCACAATTTCAAAAATTTCATTTGATAAGGGCTGAGTCAGAGAAAAAATGCATGCCATTTGAAAGGCCACTGTTTCCTGAATATCAAAGTAACAACAGATTTTAATATAGGTTATTTAACAGCCAACATGTTCAATTAATTTTAGAATTTTTTCTCGGTTGAAATCAGTCACTTTGTTCCGATTTTGTAATTGATTTTCGCGATAAGGTCTCTTCAAAAAACCTTGAAAAACAGCCTAAAATCATGATCAAACTTCCCTCATAGGTCTGCTTTACAGCTATGACTTGAAGACATTTTGGCAAGTTTTATCCCTTTGAGAGAATACAAAAATCATGCCTGCTTGTGTAAAAATCTATTTAAGGGGGTTCCATCCTCCCAAGAGGATAACACGGGTGTTCAAGTCATTGCTGTGAGGCAGGAAAACATTTTATGCTGTTTTTTTAACTTTTTGAAGGAACCTTCTTGAGAAGATCCTTCGTAATTTCAGAACGAAGTGGAGGATTTCAATCAGGTGATTTTAATATCTAATTAAACATATTAGCTATTAAACAAGATATTTTCCAATATTATTGCTTTGATATTCAAGGAGTAGTAATTTTTCAAACGTCATGCGTTTTTTTTCTCATCTGGTATTATATAACAATTTCTGAGATATAATGTTCCTTTGCAGATTTCTTCAACAATGGCTCCAGGAGAAGCAGATATTGATGAGGGCTTGTACTCCAGGCAACTGTAAGTAATTTTCCTATATGTAAAAACTTATAAATTAGGCTTGTCTTGTTAGATTCTACTGGAGAAAGTATAGTTATAATGCATTCCTCAAAAAGCGTAATATCCTTTTTGCACCTGAAAGCTTAGATAAACTGTACCAAAAAAATGTACTAGGACTCAAAATATGAAGTACAATTATATACTCTATTATAATACTACAATTAAAACATTATTTATTCCTTTGAAGTGAAGGCTTGTAGTTTTTCTTCTCTTCTGAAAAAAATATCTGTCATAATTTTTAGTTTGTTTTTTGCCAAGAATCGTTTTGTTTTTTGCCATCTTTCCCATCCTTCTACATCACTGCTTTCCACTGCTTTGCATATTAAAGTTAATAACCTGAGTTAAACGATGAGATCTCACAGGTTTATAAATAGCCTATTGTATTTGATAATCCAGTGTGTGGCCAAAGAAAGCAAAGCTGAAGAAAACAATGCCATGTTTAGGTTTTTCTTTGTCCTATTTATAGACTGGCGCCACAAAGCTCAGTTCATTCACTTCAATGTTTCTTGAATGAGCTCTTCCTAAATCACGAAAAAGCTAAAGGATTTTGTTCTACCAAGGGGCATCGCATTCTGTAGAGGATTTGCTTGAAGTTATATGCTAGTCACAGGGGTAGAATATTCCTTCTGCAAACTTAGAAATGTTTATTTTTGTAGATTTTTAATATTCCATCTTTTTATCTAAGGTATGTGCTTGGCCATGAAGCCATGAAAAAGATGAATGCATCCAACATCCTGATATCTGGAATGAACGGATTGGGAGTTGAAATTGGTAAGTTAAAAGTACAAAATGCATGCAAAGTTGCATAGAATTTCAAATTGCATTTGTTGTTCCTAAAAACATGATGAATATTCCGGAAAACATTCATTTTCTAGATTTTGTCAGAAAATTCACCGACAAAAATATCAGCTAGCACTGGGAATCGAATCCACGATCTCCAGATTTTCGGTCCAGCCGCTTGATTTTTAGAGTTGTTTTTCAAACTGCTTTAGCAGAACTGGTAGCAAAAGTGTCAAGATGAACTTGAATGTTATAGATCACAGAAAGAACCAACATATGTTGTCGATTTGTGAAGCATACAGAATTAATTTGTTATGTTTGCTATCCCAAAGGCACATTTTGAAATAGCTGTTATTCCAAATTTGTCCTGGGTGGCCCAATAAAAAGTAAAACTTTTTAAAAATTTACCAATATTTTATTATGTTACTGATCTTTAAATTTTCCTTTTGTGCATTTGTACCAAAGACCAAATAAACTTAATAGATAATCATTATTTTGTAATTTTGGGAGGGAGAGAACAAAATAATGGCATCAACGACCATTTTTTAGCAATAGTATTACAAAATCCTCTATTTTTAACCAAAAAGCTATATCTTGCAATTTTATATGAAATTCAAGTTGAATGATATAGGAGCTTTGTCAAGGACATAAGCAACCAATTTAATTGGTGGTGCCGGATCAAAATTCAATTTGATAATCGTTTCTTGGGATTTCGGAATTTTATGCTTCAAAATGAGATTGTAAAGGCACAAATTCCCACAAACTTAAAACCATTTCAAGACCCTGCAATGTGTCTAAAATGGTCCTTGACACAAATGCACATAAAGACATTTTAATGATTTGTAATATGATGAAATTGTGATGATTTTTCAGCTAAAAATGTGATTCTTGGTGGTGTCAAGTCAATGGTTCTTCATGATGATCAATTTTGTACAATGCAAGATCTTGCATCACAGGTATGCTGATCTCTATACAATCTATCCACCTGTATAGATAAAGAATTGCTATGCCTGACTATTTGTCGTTTTTTGAAATTTTTACCAATTTCTGTTTTGAAATTTTTTGATACATTAAAGCCTTGACTATGCACCTAAACAATCCCCATAGCCATATGTTTTGTTTAACCCTGTAAAAAAATACTTTTTCTGGAAGTGGTCTGAAAACAGGTTGTTTGTTGCCATGGCAACGTAATTGAAATCTTTGGAAATCCCCCCTTTTCCGTACCTCAGTATTTGAAACGGGTTGCCAATGTCGTTCAGCCTCAATCCCATGCTTCCTGTACTTATAACCTTGTCTCCCTGTGTCTGATACTGGACCTTTGCTGGAAACTTGCATGATGATGTGAAGTGAAAAGCTGCACTCCACTGTTGAAAGTTCTAAGTTAGTTTTGTGCGATTTGAAATCGAATGAGTATTGAAAATGCCTGGAGGAGAAAGACAAGAATGAAATATCGAGTTAGGACGAATCATAATACCAAGATATTCAAGGGCAAAAGGTCGAAGGAAAAGAACACGGAAGAAATGGAAAGCAATATGCCTAGACCTTAGACCTACTGCCAACAGCAACATAAACAAGAAAACATTGCA
>REGM01000020.1:1441525-1462429 GCA_004194415.1 Aurelia aurita | reverse complement strand
AAAGGACACTGCATTTTTGTGATTTTGACTCCTTTTTTCCATGCTCTATTTGCGAAGCAATGACGGTTGGAATGTTGCAGGAAATGCTTTCATATCAGTGGATAAGTTCTGTCAGAAGTTCAAAATGTGCCATGCCGTAATCATATGTATTTTTGTAGCAGGTCTTTATTGGGCCTTGTCGCTTGATTTGTGTTTTGTGTGTTACTTCACATGTTGAGAGTAAGTTGTTTATTTATTGCAGAAATCGTTTCGTGAAAGTTTAGAAGAACCAGAGTTCTTCATAACAGATTTCGCTAAATTTGATAGACCTGGCCAGCTACATATTGCATACCAGGTAAGCCTTTGTTTACTTTATTTGTAGAAGGCTAGGTCAATACCGTTTTCGTTTTGCCACTAATTTTGAAGTATTTGTGAAAGAAATGATTTCTTAGGTCACCCTTCGATCACTCTTTCTGTGAAAACATTTTCATATGGTAATAGGATTTATCCATACCTAGTTTAATCACGAAGTAAATTCTATCAGGAGGAAAGTGCAGTCTCACGATAAATCGGAGGGCTAGAACGATGACAAAGAAATCATAGTGTTTATATTTGATATTTCTATTCCAAATCCATCAATCCATTTTGAGATGACAAATCATTTAATTAAGCGACGAATCCATTAAGCGACAGTCCAATTTGACAGTCCAAGTATATAATAATTATTTAAACCATTATTATTTGTTTAAACGAACGTTTCGGATCCATTTCAAGATCCATCATCATCAGCGTCTGAAAATGGGCCTAAATCGCCCTTATAAATTCTATCAGCTATCAAGGGACATGATCATTCCCAAGGTTTTTTAAGCGCTTCGTCTAAGGTTTTACCTTATAGCATTTCAGCTCATTAAGATTTTATAGACCTACCTTCTTAGCATATAACCTGCTACTTGCAAGAAGTCATGTCTGTCTATATACGTTGTTCTAATGTAATTTTGGCATTCATCTTAGGCCCTCCATGCATATAGATCTAAACATAGCGAACTGCCGAAGCCACGAAACAAGGTAATTATTTCTCAAGTTATACCCCATTCACACTGGCAAGTTAAACCAGCTTAAAATAATCCCGTTTATTGAATGCTGCGTTCTCATTGGTCGATCCAACAAATCGAATGCATTTGATTGGTTGAAATTTAACCTGGGCTAGATAAAGCTGGTTTAACTGCTTCGGTGTGAATGAGGTATTAGTCTTTAAAGGCTCTTGTTCAACCAGCAGCCTTTGCGCGTACATTTCTATTGAGGCAGCCAATTTCGTAGACCACAAAATGTTCCTTTTCATAACACAGAGCACGCAAGGGACCATAATCTTTCACTTATTTTGTTTTCAATGCTGCTTTTACGGTGAGAATTTTGACAATGAGGTTTTGCTGTTACAGTTCACAGTAGGTGCTCGCGAATAAGAAGCGCTGTTTTCAATTTCAGCCTATTGTTTAAAAACAGTAGACCATTGTTTTCCATTGTCTTTTCAAAAATTCAGTATCCGAGTTTCTTAAATGTGCGTTTCTTACTTGCGGGTACCTACTGTATTACATGGTCTTAGCCTGTCAACACTTATGTACGTTCTCATTCGAAACTTCAATCGAAATTTCGTTCATTTTCATCCTAATATGCCCTCTGGGATAAAAATTGTTCGATATCGTCTAAAACGATTTAGCCAGCAGCAGGCCAAAAACGGAGAAGAGTCAAGTTTAAGTTAACATTCCAGCAATGAATCAAAAGATCAGCAGTTGAAATTGTGTTTTTATGGTGCACCAAGTAGTTTATTTGTAATAGCACAGTTAAAAATTTTGAAAGTTTGGTATTTGATGCCTTTTTAGGAAGATGCAGATCGTTTCATTGCTATGTGCAAAGAAGTCAACGAGAAGACAAAAGCAAAGGTAGTAACTACAAACATCAATTATTAATCTAGTTCAGCTAAATCTTCTTTTCAGAACGATACAGGATACTCGAACGTTTGAAAATGGATCTTGACAGTTGTACCCGATACAATATGCAGGGCTCAAAAAAAATCTTTCCTTCCTGGTAGCAACCCAAGCACTATCTAAACCTTCCTTTGGCTATTTTTCACGAGAACACAAGGCCAGCTCCTTCTTTTCCCATTCCTTCCTTTCCCCTCTCTTATTTTCTTTTCCCTGCCCTTTTTTTTTGCCTTTATTCGTTTTTCCTCCTGGGAAATTTGACCATTTCAGTTACCTTCCTAGTAGCGCCGCTACCACGCTATTTTTCGTTTTTTTTAGCCCTGACAATATGTTTCAGAAGCAAAATTGACCTGACAGCAGACTGTTTTTATAAAGACTAATAGTTCTTGCCGATGAATTTTCTTTTGACCGAAACGTTCCTTTGACATCTAAGCTTGACTATGAATATTAGGGAGCTTCCTACCTTGTACCAATATAAAAAACAGTTAAAAAGTCATTTGATGAACTGAAAACCAATGCAAACACGACCCCCGGGAAGATCAGCATTAACTTTAAAGTAATTGTTTTTTAAACAAAGATTGTAAATTAGTTTATATTATGCTTTTTGTAACTTATTTAGCTGAAGGGTTTTTCGTGTCAAAATAATTTAAAATGAAAATGAACTATTGCAGTTAAATAGTAGTATATGCAACGATAGTATATAGTATAATACAATATAGTACAATAGTATATGCAACGATAGTATATAGTATAATACAATATAGTACAATAGTATATGCAACGATTTCCTTTCAGGTTGATACCATCGATGAAAAATTACTTCGAGAATTCGCATACGAATCACGTGGTAGCATTTGTCCAATGCAAGCTGTGATTGGTGGAACAGCAGCTCAAGAAGTCATGAAAGTAAATTCAATTAGACTTTCTTTTTTAAACTCCCATAGGCTCATTTGCACCAATGAGTCTTCTGCCTTTTGTTAAACCTGGTTTCCATATAGCTGTAAAGTGCCGCAGCCATTTGCCGAAACTATTGCCGCCGGTATGCCACAACCCTTTTGATTTATATGGAAACCACTTCTCCCGGTACCGCCGGCAGCCGCAACCATGATGGTTGTGGTACCGTAACGACTTGGAAAAAGTTGAATCATTTCAACTTTTCCCGATCCTTATAGGCACGATGGCTGCGGCACTTAGTTCAGATGTTTCCATATAAATAGTTCGACTGCGGTACCGGGGCAGGCAGATGGAAGATGGCAGAAGACTGGCACCAGCAACCTTACGGCAGCTTACGGCTATATGGAAACCAGGCTTTATGTTCACTGTCCCCGGCTTGGGAGAGAAAAGTTTGTGTTTTAGTGGTTGGTATTTCTATGCTTTTTGTTGAAATGTTTCTTTTTCATTGTGCTCAAAATGTGCCAAAATGGCTAGCAAATACAACATTTTCTCATAAATTTGCCCCAACGAATCATCAAATCATTGTTGTCCAGGGGCTTCGGCCATAGCTCCCCGGCCTTTGGCGCCGTTGCCGCCACCCCTATTGACCATTTGCTTGTGGAATTTAAATAAAGTGAATTTGTAGTTTGAAGTAATTTGAATGTCTGTTGTGGTATACTTAATTTTGGCCATAGAACTTGTGTGTTCTGTGTGCCGATCAAGACCTCCTCCATCTTAAGATTTTCTGAAATTATGAACTCAGATTGACCAAGCCACAAATGGCCTACATTGTGCAAAAAGCAAGATACAATGATTCAAGTTTGGGTGCTTTAATTTTTGAAGCTTTTATCTCAGATGTCATATGTATTATGAGTAGACGGATTTACTTTGATCTGCACACACACATTTTGGGACCTATCCTTGTTGAACAACTTAGGGAAGTATCTTCGATTTGTTTGAAAATTTTACCGTTAAGTATCTTCAATTTGTTTGAAAATTTTGCCGTTTTATAGTTTGGTTTTATAGTTTATAACTTGGAGTTCTCGTTCTAACAACACCATATTTTTCTTTACAGGCTTGCAGTGGAAAGTTCCACCCAATAGTTCAATGGTTTTACTTTGATAGTCTTGAATGTTTACCTGAAAATGAAAGTGAATATCCAACGGAAGATTTATGCAAGACACAAAACTGTAGATATGACGGACAGATTTCTGTTTTCGGGCATGCATATCAGAGAAATGTTCTCTCCAGTAAATTTTTCGTGGTAAGTATTCTTCGTTGATTTATTTATTGAATTGGATTGGCGTCTTTCAAACATGCTCCTCTTTTACAACTGTTCGGCTACGAAAATAAACACAATGTTTTCACCATTTATAGGTTGGTGCTGGTGCAATTGGTTGTGAATTATTAAAGAATTTTGCAATGATGGGAGTCGGTTGCTGTCCTGAGGGACGAATTACAGTTACTGATATGGATACTATTGAGAAGTCAAATTTGAATAGACAGTTTCTATTCCGACCTGCTGATGTTCAGGTAGTTCATTCTTTCGAGATCATTTGTATTCAAGTTGGTTTATAATGGGGCAGGGGAGGGGCAAGTTCCCCTGGCTCTCTTGTGCTGAAGCGTTAGTACAAGAGAGCCAGGGGAACTTGCCCCTCCCTTTATAAAGGGCCTTGTGAGTTGTTGAAATCATAGGTTGATTGAGCAAGGCCTTTCGTCTTCTGGGTAAAATATCTTAACTGACATGAATTATCGGCCAACTGAAGGAGCTTGTTCTTGAAATTTTTGCGGGGGTATGCTTCTTTACCAACTGTTATCTTCTTCTTTCGCTCCCTGGGTCTTATCTTCCTGGCTCTCCCCTCCCCAGCCATCAGAATCCCCAGTCTTTTGTAATTCGTGCTATACCTCTCGATCACTACTGCCCACCTCCTTTACTCTTTTGGAGACCTAACAAATATCCTGCTAATATTTGACAGATTGTTCATTTACTTAGTTCGATCATGGAAGTCTCCTTTTCACGAAGAACAGAATTTTGAATAAGGAAAAATCGAGAATTCTACGCCCCGTAAATTGAGTTTAACGCTAAGGCCACAAGATAACTCGGTGTCCTCCCTAGCAACTCAAGAGCTGGCTAGTCCCAGGCCTCAACGCATGGCATTTCCAGTCCCCCATCCTGCGCGACCAGGTCTGCCTGTCCCATGCAGATGTGCAACCGAAGTTCAAGATTTGTATTCTCTGTTGTTCATTCTCAGGTCTTGTGGCCGCTAGGTGTTAATTGATTTAAACTTACCAGTAGTTGATTGATAAAATTGTTTACTTGCAGAAAATGAAATCGGAGACGGCGGCAAAAGCTGTAAAAGGGATGAATCCAGATGTAAATATCTTAGCTAATCAAGACAGAGTTGGACCAGAAACTGAAAGTATCCTTTCATAAAAATTTGTTCAAGAACGTTTTTATTTTAAAGGTGACCTGAAGCGAAAATTCTTACTTGCAAAAGCCAATAGCCTGTTTGAACAACGAAGAACGCCGTTTTCGGTTTTTCCATATCATGTTTTGTTTTGGGATTATTCCCCAATTTATGATTGGAGCCTATGACGTCATTTTGTTTGCAAAAAGGCAAGAAAACAATTGATATTGACAACGTTTCTTATAACAATTCCGAAAAACCCAAAGCTTTGGCACTGTACTTTCTTTCATGAGATATAAGACATTTCTGGGCAATTTTTGTCTCACTAACGTACTTCAGCAGCAGGTTCATAGCCAATGTCACCGATTTTTCTACGCTCTGCCTATCCTTTCCTTATAAATATGCAAACAAAATGACGTCATCACTTCAAGACACAAAACATTGAATAACTCTGAAACGAAACAAAATATCACAAATCTTTAAACGGCATCACTAATCAAACCATTTTTTCACTTCCTTTTGCCAATAAAAATTTCGCTTCAGGTCCCCTTTAAGATACAGTCAAGGTTTATTTTTCAGCGGGAATAGTGATAGAAACTCCCCTTCATACGCCTCTTTGTGCTGTCTAACATGAATCACAGAGAGAACATAATTATATTTCAACAGCCTTTTCTTCTTAGAAAACTGGACTTGGAGTAAAAAAGCTTGTGTTTGGGAACAAACTTCAGCTTTCGCCTTCTGGTAGACTTATTGAATTACTTCCAGTTTGGTTTAGATATTGGTCTCCGTTCATTGATTGGATCTATGTTTAGATGAATTTGAATTTTTCTATCGTCAAGCAAAATTTCCTTAATGCAATATAGCCACGTATAACGATGCGTTCTTCGAGGCTCTCGATGGTGTTGCTAATGCATTAGACAATATTGATGCACGTGAGTACCATTTTCATTTCTTTCGTGTTTATTTCCACGATTTTTCATCAGGAATTGCAACTAAAACCAGTGGCGGACACTAGAGGGGGGCAAGGGGGTGCAGTCAACCCCGGCCAATGTAGAAGAAAACAGTGATGTTTTGTTTGAAAACAATAGACATGAACAATGCATTATATCCGACACAACAGCTTCGCACCTCTAATATTTGCCCAAGTGTCCGCCACCGACTAAAACCCGAAGGGCAAGCAGGGCTGACAAACATTATTTTGCCAGAAAGATGTTTATTCATTGGTCATCCCAATCAACCATTGCTTTGGAATCTTTTTTGATTGCAGAAAAACTTTTATTGAACTTCTCTAAAAACATCTGCTACGAACTTTGCTGGTAAAGCGTTTTTATTTGTATGGCAGACGGAAAATCATGATTTGATAGGCAAACTTTCACTCTCAATTTTACTATAGTCTGTCTCAAGTTTGATGTCACGTGATAATGCCTTCGAATAACAACAATTGAAGTGTTTTTGCATGAGTAATTTTGCGTTATTGCAAATCTCACGTGATATTTAATTTGAGACAGATGATGCGAAAATTTACAAGAAGTTTACTTTTTTTTCTGTGATGTGGTGTCACGGTTCCAATTGGTAGATGATTCAGTTAGTCTTACTTTAAGTAGATCGTTATCTAATTTAAAATCAATTTTGTCGCAAAAAATTCGAGTGATGTGATGTTTAGATACTAGTTTTGATTTTTTATCTTTACACGCTTCGCAGTGGTACACCATATAACTGGAAGAATGCGATAATCAATCATATGAAAATGGAATCAATGCTGATTAATCCTTGGGATATGCAGAGTTTCCTGCGATAGACCTTTCGCCTATTCTACAAAAGAGTTTGGATCGAGCGAAATTTGTATACATTTTTATACGAAAGGTTCAACTGAGTGGCGTTGCAGCTTCTATCACTGTTGTGCACATTCTACAAAATGTATAAAAATGTCGTTCGATTCAGTCTCTTTTGTAGAATAGCTAAAATGTCTATTGTCATACACTATTTTCATCATCACAGATTTTACTGAACTGTAATGCAGTTTAAATATTGGACTTATATATCATTGCCAGACATTTTCAATAATTATTTCCTGTAACGCAAGCCAGGGGATATTTATTCGTAGTTTCCGATACTTTTGCTTGATTCTTTTCTCTTTTTTCTGCAATAAAGGAATGTATATGGATCGAAGATGTGTTTATTACCAGAAGCCTCTTTTAGAGTCAGGAACGCTTGGTACAAAAGGAAATACGCAGGTATGGAATAACGAAATCCGGAATGCTCTAAATCGTGTGTCATTCCTGTCTCTAACTGGGGTTAATTTTAAGTTTAACTTGCCGTTGATTTATTGATTCATATTCAAAACTAGTAGTTTTAGATAGTTAACAAAGTAGGTAGGTTGCCTTAATATGTTAGTCTTTTTATAGAAATTCTCCATCACTCGTCAGTCTCGATAAATAAATGCCTTATATTTTGGCGGCTTTTCCTGTTCATTTTCGTTTCCACTATTTAATAATAAGCAAGTCGTTTGTTTTGCTTTTCAGGTTGTCCTGCCTCATGTCACAGAGTCATACAGCTCTTCTCAAGACCCTCCAGAAAAATCAATCCCAATTTGCACTTTGAAGAATTTCCCAAATGCAATTGAACATACAATTCAGGTGCGTTGCATTCCTGACATCAATTCTAGACATACAAGATATATTGCCATTTATGGCTCAGTTACGCCAGTGATTTCTGACAAGCCTGGAGCCTATTTTCTGAAACACAAGGGCCTGAACTCTACGTTGCAGACCGACCAAACGAGGTCTGCGCAACTTAGCTAAAGTATTGTGGGATGGCTGGAAGTATAAACAATTGGCGTGAGTCGTCAATAGATTTTTTTGTGGAAGTTCCGGAACGCTTATATTACTTTCGTAGATGACGCCCAGGTTTTTGTTGTTACGAAAATTATCTACTTTTCTGTGCAATCGACCTTTTCTAAAAACATGTTCAGTTTCGCTCAGTCCGAGGCAAAGGCTGCAAGTCCCACATGCAGTAGACACCGACAAAGGAGCTGTTAAAACCAAACTGGGTGTTGAAAAAATATCGTGCGTTGTTGTTGGTTACACATGCAGGAGGGATACACTTGCCATTCTCAAATTGAAGAGATGACTGCTTCTTTTGAAATGACGTTTTTTCCTAAATGGTCTATGCCCTGGGATTTTTGCGAAAAGGTGTTCATTGAATTTTGGAAATAGTTGTCGCACCAGACCGTTTGGTAGTGACTTCGTTGTGCCTTTTGCCAGTGCTGGTTACAAATGTTTGTTTCTGGGTAAACGACACTAATTTCGGAATTTAATTTAATTCTCTGCAAACGTTTTAGGCCAGTTTGTTACACAGAAATGTTTCAGTGTTAGGCCAGTGTTTGTTGAACTAGTTTTGCAACACCCTTTAAAAAGCTGTACGTTACATATCGCTTTAGGACCTGTTTATATGAGGAAAAACACCTCACCTGCCAGAACCGTAGCCTACGCGTAGATCCATTATGACTTCACTACGTGTAGGCTACCAGAACCGGGGCTGACAGGCGAGGTAAATTTCAGCCACTGTTTATGTGAGATTTTCACCTCACCTGTCAGCCCCGGATTAACCAATAAGAATCAACGAATAAACCAGTTCACCACACCGGTGGTGTTTCGTTTATATGACAAAATTTCACCTCACCTAGGCGAGATTCCACCTCTGGTGAGGTGGGATCTCACTATACCGGTAATGTTGCGGTTGTCATAAAACACAAAATGAAAAACAAAGAATGCTATGGCAAGGTGGAATGTCGCCTGTCTGTCCCGGGTCTGGCAGGTGAGGTGTTTTCCTCATATAAACAGGCCCTTAGACAACCACCCACAGACGGTCCTTAGACAGAAGGGTCACACGGTCACTGTCTGTGAGGAAAGTTTCTGAAAACTAAAGAATAATATATGCCACGTCCTACCCATTTTTGCTATTCCAAAAGTGAGGAGAGAGAAGGTTTTATCAAATCAAATTTTTGTCCAGAGGAAAAAGTGAGCACTCTTCTGGACTCTGTTGAATTTATATTAAGAATATCATAACATGACATAGGTACTAAAGTATGCTCAAAATGCTAATAGCTTTCTCCTTCCTCGTAGTGGGCAAGAGATTCGTTCGAAGGCCTGTTCACCACACCAGCTCAGCTAGTAACTCAATACATATCGTAAGTAAAAATATGTTTATTGTTGCATAGTGTCATAATATTTCTGCGCATTTGAGCGGTTCTAGACCGGTTCCAAATATATTAGGTTATTTTTCTTTGGAAAGAATTTAGACTAAAAACTTGTTTTTCCGGGTGTTTGGTAAAATCCGGACTATGAAATTATGCTAAAAGTGGCAGATGCTAAAAACCACAAATGTTTGGTATCTTTGTATTTTTTCGGGTATGTGTAATAAAATCAAGGCAATAGACAGACCTATTCGGCTAAGGTTTGTTTCCACCCAATTCAAGTCATGTCACCATACTCTTGGGGAGTTTTAGTATTATTCTATACTTGTTGCATTCAATGGCACAAGTCTTCCTGACGCGAAATATGCCAAAGAAATCAAAAAATGTTTTATCAAGCGATTGATCACTTGACTTGAATTGGGTGTAAACAAACCTTAGCCGAATAGGTCTATGNCTTTAATATTATCATTTTTCCGTATGATGTTTCCTAGCGTTTCTGCTATAATGCAGTAAAGAAGAGGGGATAAGGGACATCCTTGGCGGACTCCCCTTTCTAAGATTATCTCTTTTGACAAATTACCATTATTTAATACTTTACAAGTGACTCCCGAATAGATCGTCTTGATGAGAGATCTGAAATTTGGGCCAAAGTTCATTCTCGTCAATACCTTCTCTAGGAAGCACCAATCAACACGGTCAAAAGCCTTTTCCTGATCGATCTTAATCATTGCTAATGGGAAGCTTTTTACCTTTGAGTATTGGAAAATGTCGCGTACGAGGAAAAGGTTCTCAAATATTGATCTGCCGGGGACACAACAAGTTTGATCAGGATTGAGAATAAATGGTAGTACCTTCTTTAACCGACAAGACAATGCTTTCGTTCCTATCTTGTAATCCGTATTAAGTAAAGAAATGGGACGCCAATTTCTGATATCTTCTTTGCAGTTTTTCTTATAAAGTAATCTAATGATTGCTAGTCGCATCGTTTCAGTCAGGAGGCCCTTTTCGAAGCAGAAATTGATAACTTCTGTTAGGTCTGAGCCAATGGTCTCCCAGAAGAACTTGTAAAACTCAGCCGAGAGACCATCGGACCCAGGGGACTTATCGGGTTTCATTTGCTGAAGTGAATTCAAGCACTCATCTGTAGACAACGGATGTTCTAAGCCGTCGCTTTGGCTGTCTTCGAGGAAAAGCTCAATCGAGTCTAATAGCTTGTCCTGTATGTCTACGTCAACGGATTCTGCTGTATACAGTGATTGATAAAAATCAGAAATGTAATCTAATACCCTATCTGGCTCTGAAAGAAGCTCGTTATTGTCTGTGCGCATTGTAGAAATTATTTTATCAGATTGGCGTTTGTTTTCTAGCTGATAAAAATAGCGTGATGACTTTTCATTGCAGCTGTAATGAAATTCTTTCGCTCGGATTCTAGCACCATTAATTTCAGACATGTCTAAGCTTTCAAGTTCATGGTTAAGCAAGGACAATTTTTGTTGATCTTCCTCAGAGACAGATAGAGATAAGCGACGAATTTGGTGTTCTAACTCGGCCCTACATAATCTCTTAGATTTTGCCGATTTTTTTGCGGAGGCGATGCAAATGTGTTTAATTTTGCGTTTACCTATATCCCACCACACGTCTAATTTATCTTTGAAATCATGTTTTCTTTCCTTCCAGTGCATTAAAAAATTCTTCATTTTTGATGTAAATTCTGGGTTTTCCAGAAGGGTGTGGTTAAACTTCCAAATTCCTCTACCTCTTTTAGGAGTTTTGGGGAGGCCAAACCGTAGGAAAGGCCCATCGTGATCAGAAAAAGGGAACTTTACAATGTCACAATGTTTAGTCGTGTTCGCAATTTCTATAGAGACATAGAATCTATCAAGCCTGCAGGACACTCTTCCGTTGGTCCAAGTGAATACTCGTGCAGAAGGGTTTCGACACCTATAAATGTCAGTGAGTTTCAGAGAATTTGTTAGGTTTTGCAGTGCTTCAATAGATGCTTTGTCAAGGACCGAGTCCCCACCAAATTTGTCAAGGTATAAGTCTTCAATAAAATTGAAATCGCCCGAAAGAATAGTGGGAACACCGCCTTTAATATGGGCATGCATCATGTTCAAAAACAGTTGTCTTTCACCAATTTTATTTGGGGCATAGATGTTCACAAGTTGCAGTTTAGCATCGAGTACTGTTAGGGTAACGTTGATCCATCTCCCTTCTAAATCACTGGAGATAGCTACACTCTTGTAGGAGAAATTGTCTCTCAAAAGGATGCCTACTCCGCGAGAGTGGTTGCCGCCAGGCGAGCAGAAACAAGGGCCACCCCAAATTTTTTGGAAGGTTTTGATATCTTTGTCAGAAACCAGGTGGGTTTCTTGGAGGAATATTATGTCATGTTTAAATAGCTTAAGCCATTCAACTATGTTTTTCGCTTTTTTGGCGTCTCTCAAGCCATGAACATTAAGAGAAATGATGCTAATGCCCATAGCTCAAAGGCGGTGTCCCTTATTAAGATTTAACAAAACTAGTCCGCTTTTGCTATACCTTTCTTTCTTTTCTTCCGAGTTCTTTCACGTTCTCTTTTAACTGTCCCATCGGAGTCTTGACATCGATCCCGCTTTCCTGGGGCACCATCTTCCCCATCACCCTCATAGCTAGAGTCACTGGACGAAGCACTTCCAATACTCTTGTACTTGGCGAGGCCAGTCGCAGCAGACCCAGATTTTTCCTCACCAGAAGGTGACAGAGACGACGGTAGGTTTGACGAAAGATCGACTGACACTGATGTAATAGAACTTGACGCCTCCTCTGTTGGCTGATCAGGATCTCCCCAGGCACCCCCTGGGATTTCATGGGGCTGGTAAGGTGACTCTGTAAAATTTTCGGCTGTCGATGATTGCTCTTGTAATAAGCCGGCAGGGGGTGGGGGGATGGTGTCATTTCCTGGGGTAGGCTCCACACGTTCAATTCTGTATGACGGGAGTGGTAGATCATTTTGAGGCTCTGTGGCGATTCTGGTAGCGTTTTCTTGCGGCCGTTCCTCTGCATCTGAGTTGGTTTCATCCTCCTCTGTGTCCCAGATAGTGGAATCCGTGCATCGCCTGATGGAATGCCCAACTTGTAGGCACGCCGAGCAACGCAAGGGGTCTGAGCAGGCATTTCTCAGATGGCCTACCTTTCCACAATTGTAACATTTCCTTGCGTTGCAATCACGAAGCTCATGACCTTCCTGGTCACACCTCTTGCAGGTAGGAGGCTGGTTATTGTGCAGAATGTCCAGGTTGTATGCGCCAATGGTAATGTTGCTTGGGAAGGGTTTTTCCAAAATCATGATCACAGAAATGATGCCATTATAAGTATCTTCTCCACGGATCTTTTGGCGCCTAATTGATTTGATCTCTCCATAATCTGCACAGATGCGTTCAAGAACTTTCAGCTTCATTTCCATCGGGGCCCTAAAGATCGAAACGTATGTTGTTCGCCTTGGTCTTGGTGGGGCATGAAAACGTCTGTTAGGGGGGAAAAACTCTTCTGTTTCGATGTTGCCTGAACACTCAAACTTGCGAAGATCTTCTGTGCTTTTGAAAGTTATGGTGAAATCGTTGCCGATACCCTTTTGAATACAAACTGGTGTAATTCCAGCCTCTTTAACCTTCTGAAGTACATCCCTTTGTAGGATTCTAGCAACACTGCTGTGGCATGTTAGGGATCTGGGTCTTTTCCTTGTGTCCCGCTTGTCCGCTGGTTGAAACCTTGAAGGGCCATGGAATAACGTAAATTCTGTGGTGGTGGCGTTTATTGCAGTCTGGGCGTAGGACGGCCTTGCGCCGTTGTTGCCAGGGGCTTCCTCTCCTGGGTTTGCTGTGGCTTCACCTTCATTGGTCGCTCTCTTTCGGGTTGGTGGAGGTACTATCGGTAGAGTGGCTTGTTTTTCCATGGGAGTTGGCAAAAACAGATCCTGGGAAAGCTGTGCCTCGTCTAACTTTTGCTTAATCAACTGTTCTTCATATTTATGACGTTCCTTTGTTGCTTGCTTGTGTATTCCAATTTTCCTCTGGTGGTCCGTTAGCTTCTCGATTTCCATCTCGCTGTTGTCATCGGGGCTTTCATTGACGATTTCCAATTCATTTTTGCTATTTATTATCATACTGTTTCCAATTATCACATCTCTCTCTTTATGGCTAGGGTGAACTGCTATCCTTGCGGTTGCGTTGGGTGTCACATGACTAGCTGAATGGTTGCTTGATGCAGCCATCCTTGTGGTCAACTGTGGGTACCTGGCGCATTGAGCGTCGGACACAGTCCGCTCGTTGTACCGACAGGGCCGCAGATGACGAAATCGAGTAAACGAAGGTACTTACAGCTTGCTTGATCTTCACTTCCGCCTTGCAGCGAAAGGAACTCCTCGGTACACTTGATCTTAGCCAAAAGGCCGAGAAGCGATAACGATTATTTTTTTGGACGAGGACGGTATCTCAGTGACTTGTGAAATCGCAGCGGCGGCATGTGGTGGTCTCGGAATTGTGTTTTTTTATTGAAATAGAGGTTTTTGCGGGTGTTTACGCCGTTAGAATTGAATTGAATAAAGATGGTAGCGATATGAAGATGGTAGCCGTGTCTGGGATGAATCTGGGAAGTCGGCCCTGTGATGTGATTCCAAGGAACACTTAAAGTTTTATTTTCACAAATCTAAGTTCGTACAATTACTTTGCAGATAAAAGTAAAAACGAAGAGCCGTTAATGCTAAAAGTTTTTTAATTGAAGAATATTTTCACGTTTTAGTCCCAGGGGTTTTTTAATTTGTTTCTTGTTTTTTGTTTTTTAACATGTTTCTTGGGATATAAAAACAACCTTTTGCAAGAAATAGAGTGCTGCTACTCTCTACATTTATTACTCACGAATGCAGGTTCAGTGAAATCTTTCTCATGAGACCCTTGAGTAATTTTTAAAAATTTCTTAGTGCTTTTTCTTAAGTTTTGTCCATCGCAGAGCTAGTTTCTTATGAACGACTTTCATATGAAAATAGTTTGAAGCGCGATAAACCTTTTTCTTTTTTTTCTTTTTCTGTCTTAGCTCTTATCTTTCCGACCTTATTGGACGATTTACTGTGACCAGTGTCGAAATATTTTCTGTAATATTTTTGGTTATTCTTCGCGACTATCAAGCCTTGAACTATTTAGATATTCTGTATTCATTTAGAAATCATTTGACCTGGACATGTTTTATTTCCAGGATCCAGAGACCAAAGTTTCATCCTCAAAGTTTTGAAGTCTGTCGTTGTCCCCGAGTTTGCGCCAAAGTCAGGTAATTATCATGTAACTGAATTTGTTCAGAAAAACGAAATTACCATAGTAATGGTAACTGGTTCTCACGCGTTTTAATTCGTATTAAGAATCTAGGAAAATGTTTTCCAGGAACTACATGTTTTTTTATAAGAAACTTGGATCAGGGCATAGTACTGAATAGTACATAGGGCACAGGCCTTATACAATGTAATAATTATTGTATCGTGCTTTTTATAAAATGAAAAAATGAAAAAAGTACTAAAAGTTTCTTAATTTGTTTCTTATTTTTAAATGCATGAATTATCATGTAGTTTCCAACACTGCTGCAGATATGTTTCTTGGCATATACACATCAGGTGGGAAGAAAAAGTGCTCTATTACGTTCAAAAAATAAAACCGTTAGTTAATATTACTAAAGAATAAGGGTTCAACGACATGTTTGTCATATCATCTTTGATTTTTCTTTTGAAAGTTTCTTAGCTCTTTCCAAACTTAGTACTAGAGTTTCTTAAATTTTCGCCCATCCTAGTACTAGTTTCTTACAAACCAGTTTCTTATAAAAAAAATGTGTAAGTACCTTGCTCTCATACGAGCGCTCAATGCTGTCAGTGAATATTTTTTATTGTGTACCTAATGTTTGATACACTCATGTTTTATAAGAAACTTGGCTCTGGGCTTTGTACTAGGGTGTCTTGAGTTTGGGCCCAATTATTATAGTAAAAGTTTCTTGAAGAGTTTCTTAATTTCCTGGAAGAGGCTACCACAGTTTCTTATAAAACATTATTGTACCACGCTCATTTTTAATAAGCAACCGAATTTATAATCAACCCGGACTACAAAGGTATCAAATTTCCCCCCAAAATTCAGTTGTGAAGTTCAATTGCAGATTACTTATTTTGATAATTAGAAGGAATTCTTACACAGAGCAAGGGCAGTATGAATCTAATGTTAAAACCATGGTTGTCATTTGCGTTGACCTGCTATCGAATCCTAATCGAAATTGCCAGCTTCGCTGCAAGGATCTAACCTTAGGCCCAATGTTCTTAGGCCCAAATAAAAAATTAAGATTTATATTTCTTTCCAAGACTGTAAGTCTTTACTGATGCTGATTCATATCCTTACTTAGAGGTTTAATTTGATCTATTCTCTCTTTTTCAGGTGTGGTTATTTCTGTAACAGAACAAGAAGCAGAATCAGCCATGTCGGGACCTTGTGGTTAGTGCAAACATCTTTTTATGCTTGTTATATGATACTGGAAATATGTTTTCAACCATATTAATTAATGTATTTAAAGAAACAAATAAGGAACAGTGCAAAATTTATTTTATAACCTGGCCAGTGCAAAACGTGACGGGGCAACTACTTTTTTAGCCCATGCATAACGGGGTTATCACTTTTTATCACGTGAATATGTACGGGGTAGTAACTTTTTTATGAATTAAANTTTTATAACCTGGCCAGTGCAAAACGCGACGGGGCAACTACTTTTTTAGCCCATGCATAACGGGGTTATCATTTTTTATCACGTGAATATGTACGGGGTAGTAACTTTTTTATGAAATAAAAATGAAATTTGAAAAATAAAATTGTTCATTTTGCTGACAAAATGTAAATACCATACAACACGAGAAGTACTTAAAGAGATGCGTTTAAAATGATGTAAAATTTCCAAAGTGTCCATCCTTTCCAAATCCAAGAACAGTTCATCAGTCGTTTGTATCTGAAATCTACAAAGTCAATACCATATCTCTCGTTGCAAAAGACTTTTGTAACATAAGTACGCGTTATGTTTCTTGGACATCAACCAAAATAAATTTTGTCGTGATCTTTTGCTTATTCATCTGTAGTATAACAACGAACACTTAGACAGGGTGGTTAGTTTGAAAAAAATTCAACAGGGTGACCAAATTTTTGGCATAAATTTTTTTTGCACCAGCCATGTAATAAAATGAATTTTGCGTCGTCCCAAACTATTGTAGTTTTCGAAAAATTCAGTAAACAGGAAGTATCAATTCTTTTCTTAGCATTTTAGCTCTTAAGAAGCTATACATTTTTTCCAGGTTAATTCTTCACCAAGTTTTATTCTTTTCCCAGTTTCTATCTTTATCATTTAACTGGATTTTGTCGACTATTGATGTTCCCAATACGTTGTCAATTTTCGTTGGATTAAAATTCAAACGGTTGTTCCATGGGTTGTTAAAAGGTTAATTTTTTAGCATGTGCAACTTTCGGAGGATGAGCATGACAAAACATGTACAAGTTTAATTTCAGTGTTCAGCTTAATCCTTGCTTCTAAAATTCGAATGCCCTTTCACGCAATCCCTGTTGAGAATCTGGAAACTTTCGTGGCAAAATTCGTCTATTCTTGACGGCTGACCCCAGTTTACTTTTCGTTGTAGATTGGTTTACTCAAATAAGGTTAACTAGAATTTTTTGACATTAAATTAAGATGAATTGAACTGTTTTTCTTTGCAGACGAGGATAGAGTTGAAGAGTTGAAAGGAGCATTGGTGTCACCTGAGGCGCTCAAAGGTTTTAACATGCATCCAGAAGACTTTGAAAAGGTAATTTGAATATTTGGTGTAAGACTCGGATATGAGCGTATGCTAGCGAAATCTGTCGTAAAATGTTCAGATGGCACAAAGCCCATATGCTAATATGCGACATTTTAGTATGGATTGTTATGAAAATCATTCTGTATTACTGGAGGATTTTTGTGTGTTTGGAAGTCAAATCTCAAATTGAAAATCACTATTTACATTGGCACAAAAACAGCCTTTAGGTTTGTAAAGAGCTGCAAAGACTAGATGGGCAAATATATTTCTCATCGAATCATTTTCAAACAGTCATCAATCGAAATACCTCAAAATTAGAGTTAAAACTTTGAGAGGATTTAAATTTTGACCTCAGAAATGGGAGTTTCTCCCTTTGGAATGATAGCAACTTTTGCGGTTGAAATATTAAATAAATCAATTGTTTATCATGCAAAAGCCAAGTCCTCCTGATTTCAAATTTGTGCACTGTTTAGGCTGCAGTCCGCTGCGTGGAGCCAGTACATCTAACCAAGCCGAGCCCCCCCCCCCCCTCCGCCTCTATATTTATTATCAGCACTTTCTTTCTTTCTTCACGTAATTTTATTTGTCAACAGGATGATGATACGAATTTCCATATGGATTTCATCACAGCATGTTCAAATCTGAGAGCAGCAAATTATCAAATTACAATGGCTAACAGACACAAGGTATGTTTTGTACAGTTTTCAAGGCTATCTCCTTTTTTGGTATCGACTGTTTTCTTTTAAAATGGATCTATTTGCGAATCGTCTACCTCTGATCATAGTCTTCTTGTCGATTTGGTTGCCCATGTATCAGTTCTTTTCGTTTCTTGCTTCGCAGCTTGGTTGATTTTTGGAGAATTTGCTGAGGTAATAAGCGACGGCTAAATCTGCCAGAGAACACGCTTGCTGTTAGTTCAAATAACTTGGCTGAGTTTAGCCGATGTATGTGACTTTGTATGTGACGAATTAAACGCTAAATTCTCGACTCTCTCTACAGACAAAACTGGTTGCTGGTAAAATCATACCCGCTATTGCAACGACGACCTCACTTGTCACTGGCTTAGTATGTTTGGAACTTTATAAGGTGAGTCTTGTCACTAAATATATTTAACATAAGTAGCATCACCCGTTGGGATCAGAACTGGCTCTGAACATTGTCAATAGATTGTATGGTTGCTAAACTACTGCAGGAAATATTTTTAAGAAGGCTACTTTCGGTAGAGATAATGTTAAAGGGGCTGGATAAGAAATCCTCTGAGAAATTTCAATTTTTCAATGTCAATTTTTTGATAGCCAATATTGTTGGGACTGCTTCATGTAAATTCGAAATGAACAGTTCATCTTGGAGATTAATTTTTGTTCTCTGTTCTGACACAAATAAAATCTCCATTCCATATGTCTTCGGATTGCCGAGATATGAATGGATTTCCAATGACTGTTTTTATATGATCTTTCACCCAAAGATCAGTTTGTTTCTAGATAAAGATCTCTCCTTTTGAATTTAGCCAATTAAAAAAGAATTCCTCTTTTCAAAATGCGATATTTGATGCTCAAACCCTGGATTTGTTTACGTATTTCTTATCCAGCCCCTTTGAAGCTGTTTTCTGTTGTGTATCACAAAATAGTTGCCTGTTGGTAGAGTTAAATATCAAGATAGCATAGGTAATTTAAATTTGTGTAGGAAATGTTATCATTTCTGCTTTGATCGAGACTGATTTTTGCAGCCATATTTTGGCCATATCTGGTGATAACATTGGCAATCTAATAATAGTTAATTACATAATGTTTTAGAACGTTCTGATACAAACATGCGATAGTTCTTCAATTTTCCTGACATCTATGCTAACTTGCATATGTAGCTTGATGTTAATGTCAGAGCTGGAATTTCTGCATGCTTATTTATCTATTCATATTTGATGTTTTGTATTTCAGCTCATAAACAATAACAAGAAAATTGAGAGCTTCAAAAATGGATTTGTTAATCTTGCACTTCCTTTCTTTGGTTTCTCAGAGCCCATGCCTACTCCCAAGATGACAGTAAGTTTGAAAATTATCTTTGAAGATATTTGCTTGTCAATACATTACTGTCCCTACTACATCTTTTGACAAGAAGCTACATACAAACATTCTGCCATTTGGCGTGTAACTTGCCAATAGTTTATTGATCGCGCAGTCAAATTCAGAAACCTTTAACAACTTAGGGAAGTTATTTTAGCTAAGCAATTGAGTTATTTTTTATGTATTTTTTGTTTATGTCAAGGAAGAATTCTCTCAGTAGTTTCAAATTTTACAGAAAGTCTGCCTTGAAAAACAGTCCAAAAGGTGTTGGCCATGTATAGTGATTGCAAGAATACTTCGTTTTTGTGATTCGTTTTTGGCTATTTGCTTTCATTCGGTACACTTATGTTTGGAGTATTGTTAACACACATCTTCCGATCTAAAACTCGTTAATATAAAACGGCTTTCAGACTTATCATGCTCTTCAAGCCTTTTTCTAGCAATTTTTGCATGACGATTCCGTCTCTGCAAAATCCAAAACAGCTGATGTGATTCTCCCTTAATAGACAAAAAAGCTAAAGATGGCGGCCGCGCAAAGCATGCTGGTAAAAAGCTCCCTGAAGACCACGTAACGACATAACAATTTTGGTCTGCCGTTTCGACAGGTAGCTGTGGTAAAGTTTGGAACAAGTAATCAATGTAAACAAACAGGAAAATTTTGTAATTCCAACGCGAATCTTTGATTAAAACTTCAATTCGAATCAAAAATTTACTTTTTCTGCTTTGGAAAGGCTTCCTTTCGAACCGTATTGCATTTGAATTCAAGGTTGATTCGAATTCAATCTAGCTGGTCGAAACGGTAGACTGGACGTTTTACGTCGTTAGGTGGTCGTCAGGGAGCTTTTTACCAGCATGCTTTGCAGCAAAACACAACAGTCTTTGGAGCCGCCATCTTTCGCGTTATTGTCTATTCCGAGCACAGTTTAGAGAAGATACTTCACTCTTTTAGCCATAGGAAGAGGATCATTTTTGAGGCGACTTTATTACCCGTCTTGATATTGATACAGACGGCATGACGTCACAGCAGCGTTGAAAACACGACGCCATCTTGTTTTGGGGTAAATGTTCAGAAAATTTCTATAGGAATCTATAGGAAATTTGCAAAAAGTTGCATACAATTGCTCCTCTATTCTACCTTGCGATAGTGAGTAGGGAAAGGACAGGTAGCAATTGTCAGTCAGACCTAAACCTACGAAATAAACACACGAACATGCTGTTTTTAAAAGCAAAACAAAAATTTAGGCCAAGAAAGATGTGGAAAACTTGCCTTTGCGACGATAATTTCTTAGTTAGCAGCACAAACTCTTTCGGCTGTGAGTTGCTCGTCGCTTCTTCAAAGTCAACCTTCCTTTTAGACATTCGCCTATCTATCTGCTAAAGTTTTTGAATAATTTGAACAGCTTCCAAGCTTTTTGAATTTATTTATTGCGATAAATAAACGAGACAGTCTCGAAATCCCAGTGCGACGCTATACTTTGTAATGGCTTCATTTACCCAAAGTCTGATTTTCGAG
>REGM01000020.1:1404172-1426856 GCA_004194415.1 Aurelia aurita | reverse complement strand
TATCAAAATCTCTTTCGAACATACCGCAGGCTAAAATAAAGATATTGGAGGCCTACTTTAGGCCTATAACAGGTAGCTCTTTTCCACAGAGGAAGAAAGTATTTTCCTGCATGACAATTTCAAAATGAAATAAAAAGATGGGGAAACTATAAAAAAAAATACAACAAAAATACTCACATGAAGGTTAAGGAATTTTTCTTCCTCTGGGGCCTTGAGCCTGTTAGCTGAATTATCATGTCTACGGCTAGCAGCACTCGGAGGAGTATGATTAAATATTTTGATGGAGTCTTTCACGATCCACTCGATATCAATTCCTATAAAAAACAATTATAAATACTTTAAAATCAGCAAGTGGCATGTGCTTCTAGAAAAAATAAATCGGCTGGAACGTTTTGAAGAACACCAATCGATATAGCGGGACGACTGCACTTTAGCAGACCAGATTTATGTCATATCTCTCAGGAACGAATTAGACCAAATACCCTACTAACCGTAACTAAACCCTACCTTACCCTAACTAAACCATACCTTACCCTTACTAACCCTAAAACCCCGTTTTTCAAAACCTAACCCTGACCCTGACCCTTACCCTAAGACACATAACTTGCCGGTATTGAAAGCTGGTCCGCTAAAATGCAGACTAGCCCAAATTTCTTCTCCTAGCAACTAGATCTAGGACCAGCTTATTTTCTCAGGTGTAGATTATCGTTTTGGTTTTAAAATAAGCAAATTTGGCTTGTTTTAGGGCTGCCTAGTTTTGAAGCATACTGCAAAGAAGCACAGATAATTACAATATTAATTTCTTTGTGTTTATCAAGCTTCTAACTTCGTCACAAATGTCGAAGAAACGTACACTTTGTTATTGAAGACATGAACAATGAAGAATAATCTCAATATTTTGTCTCTTGGGCAAGATTGACAATGTCGATTAAAAAGTATGACTCAGAGTAAGGTGTTCAATGTTTAAGTCTATTTCTTTTAAGAAATAAGAAACAAAATTCTATCAACTTTGAAGATAATTTGATCACTGACAAAACAAATCAAAAAGACATTCTACGAATATGCTTAATAATCGAGTTTTGGTGATTTTTTAAACGGGGGGAGGGGGGCTTTTCTTTGGGACACCCGGTATTTCCATTCCTCCACTTTAGATCTTCTACCTAAAGGGACAAAATGCACAGGCTAGTTCCAATGAGCAAGGTTAGATTTCTGTCCTGAAAACTGCAGAGAAAAGACAAAAACAAACCCTTTTTAAACACATCCAAAGTACGATGCAGTGTAATGGCTTCAACTTGGTAGGCCAAACGTTTTACCGAACGCTACCACGATTGAGAACGCTACTTATTTTGGCTTTTTTCTCTTTAATCCCTACGATCTCCACCATTATCAGAATGCATCCAATTTGGGAATCACCCTTTGAAGTCTACTTTTTTGGGAGATTTCAGAGACTTTAGATGCAAAAACAGCTTAATTTCTAGCCTACTCAGTGCTTGCTGAGATCAAATTTTCATTTGACAGAAACTAGAAGAATACATTACAATTGCCTTTGACAGCGTCTTAACTTTTCTATTGGCTATACTGTTTGCTCATAATACTTTGAGCATGGGCGTTAAGAAACGCGGTAGTTGTTCCTACAACAGTTTTTTCCTTCCTGTGTCCCTATGCCCGTGAAGGTTGTTGTTGTTGCGTCAGTCACTCAAATCAGAACACAGGGATACAAAGAAAACTAGGCACAGCAACAACAACAACAACCTTCACACGCATAGGGACACAGGGAGGAAAAAATCTGTTGTAGGAACAACTACCGCGTTTCTTAACGCCCATGTTAAAACTAGGTTAATTCTGTGCAAAAAAATAACTCATTTCAAGCGAAAGATTTTATCAATGATCTGTAGGAAAGGAAATTTTTTCCAATCATTCAAAAAGAATCTGAAACTTTTTTGTCCGAAGTTTTTCACCTGAAACTTTTTCCATTTGAAACATTTGGATTTTAAAGTACAACAAACCTGGCATATCTGAGAATAATAGGATACATTCATTGAAGCCAAAGTGAATCAGTTGATCTCTCACTTGTTGTAGGATGGCAACACCAACACATAATGGCAGCATGGAACTACCAAGAAGAAGCGTATCCCATAGGTAATATATTTTTTGCAGAGGAAACACATCTGAAAAATCGATAGGAATATTTAGGGTGCGGATAATTCCTTTCAATAATTCGATAAAATTCTTGGTCTACAAAGGAGAAAACCAGACCCACGTGAAGGGCCATCATTGAGTTGAATTCGCTCTGGAGGCTGTTGTTGCAAGAAGTAACGGGCTAAGCCCCTCGCCAAACGAATAAGATTGTTTGCCTAAAATTTGAGATTGTCTGCCAACCAATGTCCTCCTGTTTGGCTACGCTGCAAAACATTGCTTGACGAGCACAATAGACAATAGCGCTAAAGATGGCGGCCGCGCAAAGCATGCTGGTAAAAAGCTCCCTGACGACCACCTAACAACATACAAATTCTGGTCTGCCGTTTCGACNCAAGAAACGACGCAAGAGATAAACAATCAACCATTTACGGTATGAATTTAATTTTTCTTCAATTCAAAGAACAAGTACAGTTAGGAAATAGCAGCAGCGTAAATTGCCGCAGTGAAGCTAGGCCTCCATGATAGGCGATTGGGCCTCCTGTGGTCGAAACGGCAGACTCAAAATTTTACATCGTTAGGTGGTCGTCAGGGAGCTTTTTACCAGCATGCTTTGCAGCAAAACACAACAGAGTCTTTGGAGCCACGCAACCTTGATACAACGGTCATTACTCCTGCGTCGATACTGACCCTTGTACTCATTAGGCTAATTCGAGATCTGATTGGCTATTCAAAACGAGACTATCCTGTGAAATTACGTCACAATTCACATAAATTAACTTTTGCAAGAACTTTTCATTGGGAAGCCTGGAGTCGGAGCTGCGAGAGAAAATGTTTTGAATCAAATGTCTGCAAAATAGTATTTAGTAAAATGGATGTTGTTGCAGAAACTTCGCAATAAAAGGGTGTTGCAATCATGCTAAAAATTGAGTGTGATGACATAAAACTGTGAGAAATAAAGATGGATAAATAACGATCATTTTAGATAGGCCAGGAAGAGAGCAGCGGTCAAAGCTAAAGTTGAAGATATGCAGCCTGGTCTCTCGCTTCTATAAAAACAACAAATGTACACGCATTTTTTTATAAATGAGTACCAGGGCCCAAATCGGTCGACGGTTGAGATTTCGAGAAGACTGTTTGGGGCCTGGGAACGAGGTTGGGAGCCACCATCTTTAGTGTTATTGTCTATTATGCAGCATAGTTTCCAAATCTTTTAAAAACTTTAAAAAGGTCGGTGTAAAATTCTATCACCTATTTCTTTAAATTGAATGGCTAGAAAAAACTTTAGCTACGTTGTGATAATTCTACCGTTGAACTTTTCTGAAATCTTGCATGTTTTTCGAAATTACAGCGCATTTTACATGTTAACTCTTTTAAGGATGTGGAGTCATCAAATTTCTAAATCGTAAACCAGAAGAGTGAAAGACTTGTGCTTGATACCATATTGTAGACATTCATAAACTATAGTTTTCTTGAGAATTACTCCATGTTTCCTCAAAACGTTTAGAAATTACAATGTATTTAAGTTTTTCTCAAACTTTCCCTTGAATTTTTAAAAAAGAAGAAAAATCCTTTAATTCTGAAAATATTCAAGATTTCTGAAGAGTCCAACGGTAGAACTATAGCAAAGTAGCTAAACTCTCTTTCAAGTCATTCAATTACAACAAATTAGTCATAGAATTTTACACCCACCTTTTTAAAGATTTGGAACCTATGTTCAATTTCGCAGAATGTGTTCAGCAATGTTTTTGAAAAATTTCAAAAACAATTTCTGTTTGACACAAGCATAAATATTTGTCAAGCAATGTTTTTTGACGTGGCCAAACGGACAAGCATCTTGCTTGGCAAGCAAATCTCAACCGGCATACCTTGCATGTGCTACCTCTTTGTTGTCGGCCATTTTAGTGGACCATTAAAATGGCGACAACAAAGAAACCACAAAAGGATGTATTTGCAAAGCATGCCGGTGGCAAAGGCCCATTTAATAGTCTAAGAGAAGATCACGCCACAGCAGGCCCAGGAGGTTGACTTGACAATAACAAGTTCAAAATTTAAAATAATTAATTGTAATACTTTTGCGTTTCACTTGTTGCAACTATCCACGTCTGTGTTGTGTCTCCATTTATTGACTTCTGCACTGCGTAATTGTTCGAGTTCGAATGCGATAATTCGAAATGGAAGTTGAATACTAATGTTATATAAATAAAAGTTAAGTTTCACTCCTTATTCTATTTATATAACATTAGTATTCAACTTTCATTTCGAATTATCGCATTCGAACAATTACGCAGTGCATAAGTCAATAAAGGGAGACACAACACAGACGTGGATAGCTGCAACAAGTGAAACGCAAAGGTATTACAATTAATTATTCTAAATTTTGAACTTGTTATTGTCAAGTCAACCTCCTGGGCCTCCTGTGATCACGCCAGCACAACTTTTTTCTTGGAGACGAATAACAAAATTCAAAAACATTTTTTTAGCCTTGCAGCAAGACACTTCGAAAAAGTTCTCCTTTGAGGCGACATCCAGAAAAGATCGAAGAATTTGAGGAGCAAAGCAGATACGAATAATAGAATTTGATTGACATTAAACTTACGAGAAAACATTGTCAGGAACCATGGAATTGCGTATAGCTAAAAATGAAAAAACGGAGATGTCTATGAACATTATCAGCTATCTCACAGACTTAGAATTTAGTTAATATCTCATGACAGATATGAGTTTGTAATTTAAAACCCACTGAAGTATCAGAATAAAATTAAAAACTCCAATGAAAAAGCAAGCATTATTTTAGTTAATGATCAAGTTGTAAATCTAAACGCATAAAATATCGGTATTGTGCAACGGCATATGTTTTTTTTGTCTACAGTCTGGCTCGTTTCGCATGTTCTGGCTGTCTTAAGACGTTTCAAACTGAAATGCAGCTGACGAGGTTATTTTTTATTTCTGCATCACCGAAAGACTCTTCACTAGTAGGCTCTTAATATATCGTAGGCCAACTGCACAGCGCGGTAAAAAAGTTAATATGTTTGCAAGCCTGCAGTTTGTTGGCTATGCACCAGATTCCTTCAAACTGGTTCATATTGTGTAGCTAACATGTCAACTTAGATAATAGAATTTAGTTGGTTAAAATCGGTCATATTGTTCTCGAGTTGCGAGCGATTGTATCAAAGTGTTTCATCTCAGAATCCCTCGAAACAGGCCTAAAATCCTTGATCAAATTTCCTAATAATTCAGGCAGACGATACTGAAAACTAAGTGAAAATGGCTAGATAAATTCTTGAGTGTAAAAGAATAATAGGGCAGGCTTTTAAACTACATAGGTTGCCTAGGCCATAAGAAAGTCCGATTGAGTTTGTCGCCGCTGTTGAGCTTAAATGATAGCAAATTTGAAGGATTCCAAAATGAGACACTTCAATAAAATCGCTTGTAACTCGCGAACAATATGGCCGATTTTAACCAACAAAATTTCATAATCTATGTTGAAATATTAGCTACGCGATAAAAATCAGTTTTAAGGAATCTGACGGCTTGTTAGCAAACGACAGCCTTGCAAACGCTTCAACTTGTTTTGACTCACCCGGTATAATATTTAAAGTGAATGTAAACAAAATAACCTTACCTCAGGAGCAAATCCAATGTCATTTAGATGAGTATAAAGTTCTGGTTCATGATATGCAATCATTTGTGAAAATACAGCCANTAAATGATAGCAAATTTGAAGGATTCCAAAATGAGACACTTCAATAAAAACGCTTGTAACTCGCGAACAATATGGCCGATTTTAACCAACAAAATTTCATAATCTATGTTGAAATATTAGCTACGCGATAAAAATCAGTTTTAAGGAATCTGACGGCTTGTTAGCAAACGACAGCCTTGCAAACGCTTCAACTTGTTTTGACTCACCCGGTATAATATTTAAAGTGAATGTAAACAAAATAACCTTACCTCAGGAGCAAATCCAATGTCATTTAGATGAGTATAAAGTTCTGGTTCATGATATGCAATCATTTGTGAAAATACAGCCAAATATTCTGTCATGCAAAGAATTAAAAGAAATATCAATACAATTCACAACTTCTAAAAACTATTAAATAATATTTTTTGCACATGTTCAAATACTAAATACACGATATTTTATGATAATTCACGTCAAAATCAGAACAAAACAAATTTCCTCGTCAAAAATACCGAACTACCTTAAATACTTGAGCGACATATTCACCGCGAGTAAACGCTATGTTCAAAATAAGTACGTTGTAAAACGCTCTAAAAGTCAGTCAGTGCCATTAAAAAGTAGCGTTTCTTTTCCTTAACAGTTGCCTACGACCATACCACCATGAATACACCGGTTCTCGTCCGATCACCGAAGTTAAGCATGGTAGGGCCGGGTCAGTACCTGGATGGGTGACCGCCTGGGAACACCCGGTGTTGTAGGCCTTCCATTTTGCCTATAATTATTTTTGTTTCTGGCAGAAAAGTAAGTCCTGGCCACTTTTCTTTCGACAAATCATGTACTAGATAGAGCCTGGGAATTTTTGCCAATTCATATTGGCAAAGAAAATGCCTTGCTCGTCACCATGATGGGAACGTACCGAAGAAATATATCTAGCCTATTCTAATGCAGTTGCATTCAACCCTTTACGTAGCATGTGTGCACAGTCATTGCCAATACTACAAAATGGTTGAGGAAATAGAAAAGAGACCTTACCTTGTATTATTGGTGAGTTGTCTTTGAGAAAGAATTTGTGAAGATATTTTGGAATGAACGCTGCCATTGATGCATAAGCCAGGGCTGAAATATGAAAGAAAGAAAACTAGTAAAGACCCATTTGCAAAACCATAGTCATGGCAAAACTAAGTCATTCTTATTAAATGTCGTGCCGTAATGATGTTGCTCGTTACAAAAATTATAGAAATACTCATAAAATCTTTTTGGTGGAACAAACGCATAAGTAGATGGAGCAACTAATAAATGGCTCCTAAATGAGAGGTTCAGTTAAAAGTTGCGAGAATGGAAAGATGATTTATGGAGGAATGATGATGCCTAATCTTTTAAAATTTTTTAAACGGAGAATAAGGGTATCATCATTACTAAAATCTCGTTGTTTTACCTAACATTCATTTGAGGGAGTGATTCTGGCAATAGACATAAAGAGGATGTGAGTAGAAACTATTGACCAGAATTAAGAAAATGGCGTACCTTCGTTGTTGAAATTTAACGACAGGAAAGGAGCTGACAACGAGTCTAAACCTGCAAAGAATTTGAAAAATTATGAATCAGAAAATTCAAATGAGAAATTTGAATCAGAAAAAATTAACGGAACCATTTCCTACAAATTTTCGTTTGACAGTCATCACAATAAATCGTCGTTTGACACAGATCCGGAAGAGATCGGGAAAGTTTGGTTCACACAAGATTAAAATCGCGTTAGAAATACGGAAAACGAGTCAAAATTATTTTTGCCTCAATTTCGAGATTTTGTTGACGTCTTTGACATCATTTAGATGGAATCAAAAAGGTCTGACACCATTTGGAAGCATGACCTACCAAAAATACGTTTAAAATGAATTAAAAAATGTTATATCCCAATTATAACGCATTTTTTACTCTGGCTTGAGAGAATGAAAACAATGCACTAATTTGAAATTAGCCAATCAGAGTCCACTAACGTGTTCGTAAAGTCGCCTGAGAAAGTGCAACAACGAGCACAAAAGTTTCTTTTTTGGCTGCTTTAGCCTAGATGTGCACTACTTCCAGGGCCCCCACGGCTAATTATCAAGCAATAATCATCATTACAAACACAAAAATAGATTCCAGTTACATTTTCATTAATATAAAAATGTTTAAAAATGATAAGATTCTTTCCACCTGATAACTTTTTATAACAAATTAATTGGGTTGGCGGTGCACGGAAAATGGGGTTCTCGCACAAAATCATTGAGCAAGTTTTCTACAGATGACGACATACCTTGCCAGTAGGTCAATTTTGGATGCGATACAACCCATGCTTTGAGAACTCTTTTAAACTTAGCATGTGCTTTTGGCGAGGATAGTAACTGATCATATTGATGACATCTTGGAATATCCACTTCAATCTGTTGAGAGAAATTGCGCAAATATGAATTTTGCAGCAAAAATAAAGAACTTGTATCATTCAACGGGCTGTTACGTGTATTAATTTTTGGCTAGATACAACTGCACTAACCAACCTGGTTCCGAGGGCCAGTTTCCTACGTCAATACTGGATTCAGCAGCCTCCTTTGGGTCATGGAAAAACGAGGTTGCTGCACTAACAAAAGATTGGAAAGATTAAAGCCCTGGCCAAATGAGCACAAATTACTTGATGAAATTTGAGATCTACCGGATGTCCCAATAAAAAGTACTCCCGTTTAAAAAATCTCCAAAATTCCATTATCAAACCTATCATAAAATTTTCTTTTTGATCTCTTTTGTCAGTGATCCAAATATATTTAAAGATGATAAAATGCTTCTTTTTAGTACTTAAATGGTATACGATAACAGGTTGAAAAACCTTATTCTGAGCAATACTTTTTAAACAACATCGTAAATCTTGCCTAAGAGCAATTATTTTTAGATTTTTCATTATCCTTGAAGTCTACAATGATAGTTTGCGTTTCTTTCCGACATTTATGACCAAAGTAAAAGGTTAATATAAAAAAGAAATTGAACTGGTAATCATCGATACTTTTTGCAGTATGCTTCAAAACCAGGCAGCGATAAAAAGAGCTAAATCTGCTAATTTTAAAGCCAATCACAAGATCAGCTACATCTGGGAAAATAGTTTGGTCTTTGATCTACTTGACAAAAAAATATATTTAAAGATCGGCGATGTAATCAATTTTTGGTTACTTTTCAAACAGGAATACTTTTTTGGGACACCCGGTAGCTAGCAAAAGACATGGTTTGTCCACTTGGACAATCTATCAAACATTGTCCACAAATTATTATAATCAGAGGCATCCTTCGATAAATTCTGGTCGTCAAACAATGTTAGATTTGTTAGCTATACAGAAATTTGCTACATCAGTTGAATCGCAATTTAAAACAGTATTTAGACTGAAGAAAATTATGCTCTTGTTACAAGGCTGAGAATTAAACATGTACAATGAATTTAGAAATTTAGGCAAACATGTACTGACTACTGGAAAATTGTTTACAGAAAAAATCCGCATATAAGAACCATTACGTCTCTTAACTGTCAGGCTGAATGCTGCTTTATTTATCTGTCCGAATCAAACCCCAAAACATCACCTTTACTTCTCAAGAAATAAATTGTCACAGCAAAGAAATATTAAAGTGTATAAAAAGAACAGTTTCAATTCTTTTATTCCGTAAGGTTGTTAGGCTTTCGAAATTAGGCCCTCGTGCTCATACGTGGAGGGCATCCTGCTGATATGGTGAATAGATTGGTTAGAAACGATCATCTCGTCCAACTTTCTGCAGGAAAAAACGAGGAAACCAAATAGATGAAGCCTCTGTCGTTACATGCACATAGTTGATCCTTCGTCATCGGCCACAGTGGAACGTAATACTTCGAATAAAATCTGCAAACAAAACTTGAACTTCGGTTGCACATCTGCATGGGACAGGAAGACCTAGTCGCGCGGGATGGGGACTGGAAATGCCATGCGTAGAGGCCTGGGTCTAGCCAGCTCTTGAGTAGCTAGGGAGGAGCACAAGTTATCTTGTGGCCTTGGCGTTAAACTCAATTTACGGGGCGTAGAATTCTCGAATAATTAGTAAGGAGCCGTTCACATTGCATTTGGGTTCTCATTTTAGGCTCTTTCTGAATCTCACCTGTCGATCAGTCAAAGTGACACTTTCTTTGTCGATTCTGTCATAAATCTCTTGAACATCACCCTAAAATATAGACACATCAAATACATTATCTCATCGGTCAGCTAATAGCCTCTCCTTTACAAGTGAATCTGATAACACAAGGCAAGTAAACAACTGAAGAAGAAACGTATATAGGTAAATCTTACATGTATATTCAATAAAGCAGCCCAAACTTTGGCTCTGAGTGGTGGAGGGATGTCGATCCTTGCTTCTTTTGTGATCCTATCTCGTGTGAATGGATAACCCTGTTCAAGAAAATTATTTCCCAATGATATGACCACGCGCGATAGGAAACGAGTTTGGTGTTTGACTCACCTGTAATGTATGTATTAATTCTCTTACCTTCTGCTTGTTATTCAGCTTGAAACAGGCCTATGAGCCCCAGGCGGACAGTTTGGCAGTTGAAATAACAAAATGGCGACGGAAGCTCACATGGAGCTGCGGGCTCATTTAGGCATGTTTCAAGCTGAATAACAAGCAGAAGGCAAGAGAATTAAAACTGCAAAAGCCTTTAAACATAAACAACAGCTCGACCGCAACGATGACGTAGCCCGATCTCGAATTACACAGGTGTGTTGTTTTCATAATCCGGATCACAAGGAAACAAAGAAACGAAAACTAGGGAACTTGCTAGGGAATACGCCTGGACCCCCTGTGATAATAGTAGCTTCAAAGATAATTTTATTGACATGATGAAAACCAAGTTAAAACTGGAAAAAGCCTTTCAGACCCGTTCACCGGGTGTAGCTATCACTAAAATCTTCTTTTTCTCTTTCTTGTCAATGACCAAAATTATTTGTGATAATAAAAATATAGCGGGGATGGCTCAACGGTAGCGCGCTTGACTACCAACCTGAGGGTTGGTGGTTCGAGTCCCCGCCCTGTCGAACCTGCTACGTAGAGTGAGGAGGGTCGCCAACTCTCTGTAATTCCAGGCTAAAGGAATCGCGAGGTGTGGTCACATCGAGAGGAAGGACCAGGACATTGCTCGATAAGCTTAGCTTCTCAGTGTCCTAAAAACTACCTTCGGATGCTAGGTAGCAATATAGAAAGAAAAAAAAATATATATATATATATTTGCTCCCGTGGCTAAAATGGCAAGTAACGGCATCTCAAAAATTGAAGGTTGCCCAGGTTTTCAAAAACGACCCATGTCTACATTTCAATTTTGGACTAATTTCCCACCCATGAATAGGAAATCATGAAATTTTAGACCCATATCTTAGCGAATTAACAGCTCTTCTAATAGTAGAAAAATATTAAGTGAAAAACCAAATTCATTAGATGTGTTCCTATTATCGTTATCTTATTATCGAAATAATTGTATCGCACAGCATAGGGCTCAAATCTTTCAAATCTTTTAAAAGGTGGGTGTAAAGTTCTATTGCATTTTTCTTTGAATTGAATGATTTGAGCTGAACTTAGGGTACTTTGCTGTAAATCTGTCGTGGAAATTTTTTGATATTTTTATTGTTTTCAAAATGGTAGCGTTTTTATTTTTGTTGAAAGAATTCATGGTAAATTTTGAAAAAATTTAAATCACCGTAAGTCCTAAATCAATAGAGGAAAAATGACATACTCTTCAAGAAAACCATAGTTTATGAAGGTCTACGATATGGCAAGCAGAAATCTGTCGCTCTTCTGGTTTAGGATTTAGAAATTTGATGACGTCACAGCCTCAAATATAAGACATGCTGCCATTTTGAAAATAATCAAGATATCAAAAAATTTCCACGACAGATTTACAGCAAAGTACCCTAAGTTCCTTTCAAGCCATTTAATTGAAAGAAAAATGTAAAAGAATTTCACACCCACCTTTTTAAAGATTTGAGCCCTATGCTGTATCGCACGTTATTATCTTTATGTTATTGTTACCTTTATTTTAGATTTAGTAGATTTATATGTAAAATATAATACAATCTACCAGTGCTGTAATGAAAGATGAAATATTGGAATTGAAAAATTGAAAAAAAATGATACAACCCGTGTCTAGGGATTTGGGTATGGAAGACAGACCCATATGTGGGGAATCTCCACAGACCCATATGTGGGGAATCTCCACAGACCCATATGTTGGGATTTTCCGGCCCGGCAGGAAAGTAAACAATTTCTAAAGTCTATTATTTTGAACAATGAACTACCCCCTCCCCGGCACTACTTTACTAAAATAAAACTAAAACACGTTTAAGATAAATTTCAAAGATTCCGGAAAAAGAGAACTATTTATTTCACAAATAAAAGCATACCTGAAGGAGTCTGTCAAAGAGAATAATTCGGTGAAACTAGAGAAAAAGACAGAGACATTGTTGATATGAATTTTAATTTAGAACGAACCCCCTTTCTCCACCTGGTCTATAGTTGCAGTTGCCACAAATTGTAAAACTATCCGTCCCTGATTTTAGTCTTCAAATCTTACAACAATCTGCCAGAATAGTTTATTAACTTTTGAAAAAACTTTTTATCAGTTTTTTCTTAAATCTAGGCTAAAATTTAATCTACGAAAGCGCTAAAAATTAATCTACGAAATCGTTAAAAATTAATCTACGAAACCGTAGCCTCCCAAAAATTACGACTTTTAGCTAATTTTTTTGTCAGAAATTGTTCTCAATGCTTGTATCAAAATGCCAGATCTTAATTTTCACAAGAAACCATACAAGGGAATAAAGAAACAGACAGATTTACCTGATAAACAACATCTTTCTCACGAATAACTAAAGGAAGCTTTGCAGTATCTGATAAATCAGGGGGATTCAACCTGAAAATATAAATTGGGTTTATTTAAAAAGTTTGAAAAACGATTCCATGATCAAACGTATTAATAACTTTTTTGTGTCCGTATGAAATGACACAGTATAAATACACGTTTTGTCTTTCGTTTCTTACACCCAATGCCTCAAAAAATTTCCCCACATTTAATATAATCTTGTGGAAGAATGAAACAAGGAGGCACTTTAACATTTTATATTCCAATATCTTTAAGTCTAACTCAGATTCTCGGAGCTGTATATTATGGAAGACCGTATTTTAGAAAGGCCTAAACAATGGGCCTAAACACTGAAGTAAACAAACGCTGTCTTTTCTGACTTTTAAAACCCTTAGCAATATACTTCAAATTTACAAAAAAGCTACTCTGGGTACCAGACTGGTAGCCATGGTAAAAAATGGAGCCTCTAATAAAACAAAATACTGGTTTAGAAACACCAAAATTGTCTTCTTTACACATAANTATCAAAATGCCAGATCTTAATTTTCACAAGAAACCATACAAGGGAATAAAAAAACAGACAGATTTACCTGATAAACAACATCTTTCTCACGAATAACTAAAGGAAGCTTTGCAGTATCTGATAAATCAGGAGGATTCAACCTGAAAATATAAATTGGGATTATTTAAAAAGTTTGAAAAACGATTCCATGATCAAACGTATTAATAACTTTTTTGTGTCAGTATGAAATGACACAGTATAAATACACGTTTTGTCTTTCGTTTCTTACACCCAATGCCTCAAAAAATTTCCCCACGTTTGATATAATCTTGTGGAAGAATGAAACAAGGAGGCACTATAACAGTTTATATTCCAATATCTTTAAGTCTAACTCAGATTCTTGGAGTTGTAAATTATGGAAGACCGTATTTTAGAAAGGCCTAAACAGTGGGCCTAAATACCGAAGTAAACAAACGCAGTCTTTTCTGACTTTTAAAACCCTTAGCAATATACTTCAAATTTACAAAAAAGCTACTCTGGGTACCAGACTGGTAGCCATGGTAAAAAATGGAGCCTCTAATAAAACAAAATACTGGTTTAGAAACACCAAAATTGTCTTCTTTACACATAAAAATGGCCTAAAAAGATGGAGATGGAATACTACTAAAAAATGATTAGAGACCTGTCATTGCTATGCTATTATCTAAGAACGAGATCAAACTAACTAAAAACTGTAAAACTGTGAAACAATAAAAAAATTATAAAGTTTACGACAATCATCTAAAATCAGAAGATCAAAGATATGCAAAGAAGTTGGCAGGACGTTTTGCATTTCTTCCAGATTATGATCGTTTACTAGACTATATGTCAATGTGAAACCCTTTTGGGTGGGTATATTATTATGAGAGAGGATACAAAGTACGAGTAGCTGACCCATACAAAATTTGGCTCATCAAGACTAAAGTAAAATTTGAGATTAGATTACTAATAATAGCACTAGAAATGACTACGTACTCATCTTCCACTATTAAAGGATAGTACGCTGATTCGTCAACATTCTGTAATTTCTAGAATAAAAAAATAAAAATAATTTTTGAAACATGCCTAAGGAAATGATTATATAGCAAGGTTAAAACAATCACATTCTGTACACTCTCATGTTGGAGACTAACCCTTTCGAACTAAGTTTCTTTTTAGACGTTCACTGCGCAATTAGAACTATTTTTCATAGTTTGTGTACCGGGTGAGTCAGAAAAAACGTGGGGTGTTTCCCAATTTTTATTGACGCAGTTTGATTTGCAAATTCGTTTCTTTAAAGTTCATTGTATAGAAGAAAAGCTAACTTAGATATGAAGATTTGTTTAGTCGAAATCGGTCTTTCCGTTCCAGGATTACGAGCGATTTTAGTAAAATTGTGTTTCGCAAGATTACTAAAATAGGCCTTCATTAGATTCAGATTCATGCACGCCTGACGTTCTAAACCATGACAAAAATACTGTTTCTCTACCAAAAAATTGAAACAACGCATGCATTGTGTTAGAGCACAAAAGGAAAAAATAATGTTACTTATGTTGTATACCTTGGGGACTAGTTAAATTGTCATTGTTAGCAAGCTGAAAGTTCTTTTACTAGCAATACTTTTCACCAAAATGGCTATATCACAAATCGCAAATAGACAAGAAAAGAAATGATTGATTTCAACAAACTAAATTTCTATAACTAATTCAATCTTTCTTCTGCAATGTAAAACTTCAACACTCCCGACNATTAGATTCAGATTCATGCACGCCTGACGTTCTAAACCATGACAAAAATACTGTTTCTCTACCAAAAAATTGAAACAACGCATGCATTGTGTTAGAGCACAAAAGGAAAAAATAATGTTACTTATGTTGTATACCTTGGGGACTAGTTAAATTGTCATTGTTAGCAAGCTGAAAGTTCTTTTACTAGCAATACTTTTCACCAAAATGGCTATATCACAAATCGCAAATAGACAAGAAAAGAAATGATTGATTTCAACAAACTAAATTTCTATAACTAATTCAATCTTTCTTCTGCAATGTAAAACTTCAACACTCCCGACTTGACTTGTTTTCGCCAAAATATGACTTGCTAAATGCCCCACGTTTTTTCTGACTCACCCGGTAGAGAAATTATCTCGTCATCAAGTTGAAAACTTTAAATAAAATGATCATGATAACCAATAACACGAATACATAAGACATACCATTCTCAGTTTCTCTAGTGACATCGCTACAGTTGTTTCATCGAGCATTCTTTCCCTCTCTTTTTCTGGTCCAAAAGATTCACCATTGTTCAAAATTGCTCTAAAATGTAATAGGAAAGTCATTTATCTACGATGGCAAACTGAACATATTCGAAATAATTTAAAATCTAAAAAGTTTGAGATCTAAAGATCTGAGGAGAAATCCGAAAAAATCATTAAAATTTGTAACTGACAACAAAATCTGACAAATCAGAAAATTTCGAATTTTTTTTTAATTACCTGAAAAAATCTCAAAAATCTTAAATGGGGGACACTTGAGAGAGAGAGGTGGTCGTATTTGGACGTTTGAAAGCTTGAAGGAACGTTTGTTAGAAAACCGTGGGGAAGATTATATTATGTAACTAAACAAAGAGTACGGCAACGGCTAGAAATAAAAAATCTAATAAAAGACAGTTGTACGGACCTAGAATTTTCGCACTCCGAATGGACCGAAAAATATAGTTAGAAAAACTGGATAATTCGAAAAACTGGCGCAATTTTCAATTGTTTACCTACTACGAGGAACCAAGGAAATAGTCCGAAAAATCAAGGACCTCAAAACACCCAGTGTTTGAAAAATCGGGGTTAAAGTGTAGTTACCAGTGCTGGCAAACAATAAACAAATTATAATAATTACGTCGGTAATGAGAGAACTGGTGGCTTTGATTTGAGTAAGTCATTCCTTTTTAGCTCTGTTATGACGTCACCACCTGCAAGTGTCCACAAATGATAAACTTCTTGAATTGGCCTAAAAATGAAAAAAAAAGGTTTCTGCAAGAAAAGATTAAAAAAGTATTTTCGAGCAAATATCAGACACAAAAGCAGCACATCACTGAGTAAGGTTTCTTATTTTAACATACGGAAACTCATCAGAGGAAGAACCAAGCATAAATCTAATCACTATGCAGTACAGTAAATCCCCGCATATAAGAACCTACAAAAATAAGAACCTACAGGCTGTTTTTCTTAAATTATGCACCTCGTAATTAAGAACCTGTTTCAGTTTGATGGAAAAATATGTTCTTATGACAAGGGTAATAAAGTACATTTTTTTATTTTCCTTATTAAGTTCGTTTTTGTCCCAGTTGGCTGTTCAAATCTGAACCGCCTCCTCTGCTATTTGTAAGCTTAAAATTAGTTATTAGGTCCTTAATAACATTGTGAAAACAAAAAACAGGGCTGAAAATCTCTTGGTGATAACTGCTAATAGGTTTACAGAAGGGATCCTTCGAATAAGAACATTTAAGAACCTTTATACCCTGAAATGCACCTGAAATGCACATTATCTTTAAAATAAGAACCTAAGTCAGCCTGGCTCTCAAAAAAGTAGGTTCTTAAACGCGGGGATTTACTGTATTCACAGTTTTTAAGTTTTTTATGTTCTCATTCGGTGATGCCTGCACATAGGAAATCATCTCTTTCTCTATTGACATTTTAGGTCTGTAAACTTTATTGAATCCTTAAGACATAATCTATGATAAAATTTCATTCAAAACCTCCAAAAAAAGACATCTCTTTTACATTATGGAATGATACATTTTGGGCATTTTGTAAAAATTTTAGAATTTGCAGAGTTGGAGTTTGCTTTCTTTTGGGATCACTCTTCCAAAAAATACTTCGATCTGAGATCTGAGTTTTCTGATCAATTTAGAAAAAATCTGCGTTCTTTGGACATTTCTGTTATTAGGAAGACTTCTGATATTTCAGAAACCCAATGAAGACGCATCCAATATGGCACTTTCCTGCCAGGTAAATGGTACTTTTAGAATGAAAAAGGCCGTAAGTTAGCTTAAGTTGGAGCAGTTTAGAGCAACCCACTATACCAGCATCTTTGCTTGGAAAGAATTGTACCTTTGATGTGATTGAA
The DNA here is from genome assembly GCA_004194415.1 of Aurelia aurita. Taxonomy (NCBI): domain Eukaryota; kingdom Metazoa; phylum Cnidaria; class Scyphozoa; order Semaeostomeae; family Ulmaridae; genus Aurelia; species Aurelia aurita. Next base: position 1,409,508 of record REGM01000020.1, on the reverse strand, counting down.
ATCCCACAAAAAATGGAGTTTCAAACTTTACCACAACCTACCTTCCGGCTAGATGGTCTTCATCCTTGGCTTCACCTGAAATTGAATTGCACTGACCTGATCAAAAATCGGCATTCTTAAACTTTTTTAACCATAGCTTCAGAAATCTTCTTAGGATGTTTCCATTCAGAAAGTACTAACCGAGGACCTGTTTATATGGAGGCGAGCCAGCCCGTTTACCAGGCAGGGGCTTCTTGCCGAGATCTCATCTCATCCCTAATTCTAATACAAAATTTGTTGTCTGTTCATATGAGCTTAGCGAGATCTCACTTGAGCACTGGCGAGATCTCGGTAGGCGGGATGGAAGTTTTCACATGTGAACACTCCATCCCGGCTACCGAGACGAAAAGGTCTTTACTGCTCATGCGCTCCTACTTTAGACAATCGGTAGACAATGGGCATGTGTCCCATTTTCGCACGTTTCCAATTTCTGTCTCGGCAAGCGGGCTGGAATTTCTCCATATGAACACAAGGTAAAAAGTGTCTNAAGTTGGAGCAGTCTAGAGCAACCCACTATACCAGCATCTTTGCTTGGAAAGAATTGTACCTTTGATGTGATTGAAATCCCACAAAAAATGGAGTTTCAAACTTACCACAACCTACCTTCCGGCTAGATGGTCTTCATCCTTGGCTTCACCTGAAATTGAATTGCACTGACCTGATCAAAAATCGGCATTCTTAAACTTTTTTAACCATAGCTTCAGAAATCTTCTTAGGATGTCTTCATTCAGAAAATACTAACTGAGGACCTGTTTATATGGAGGCGAGCCAGCCCGCTTACCAGGCAGGGGCTTCTTGCCGAGATCTCATCTCATCCCTAATTCTAATACAAAATTTGTTGTCTGTTCATATGAGTTTAGCGAGATCTCACTTGAGCACTGGCGAGATCTCGGTAGGCGGGATGGAAGTTTTCGCATGTGAACACTCCATCCCGGCTACCGAGACGAAAAGGTCTCTACTGCTCATGCGCTCCTACTTTAGACAATCGGTAGACAATGGGCATATGTCCAATTTTCGCACGTTTCCAATTTCTGTCTCGGCAAGCGGGCTGGAATTTCTCCATATGAACACAAGGTAAAAAGTGTCTCACCAACCGAGCCAGCCCGGTAAGCGGGCTGGCTCGCCTGCATATGAACAGGCCCTGACCCTCCAGCTCCTTCTTTAGTCCTATTGTATTTCCCATTTCAAAAAATAGGCTTATTGTCCCTTTTGATTAAGGACACAATTGATACTCCCCAGCCATGCTCTGGGTCATACCATTATCGTTGCGGCAATGCTACTACAAATGTGTTTTGTAGAGCTAGAAATTTCCATCTAAGCTTTTGCATATTTTAACAGTAGAGTGATGATAAATTAATTTATGTTCCTCCAAAGAAATGAAATGATATACGCATCATTTTTAGATACAAACTATGCCATGCAGCTTTGTCACTTTCTGTCATTAACGGCTTACATGTTTCTTACCATTTAGAGAGAGAAAATATACTCAGAACCAAATGCAAAGTCTTTTTGCCCTACAGCAAAACCCGCAAATAAGAACCTTCCTCGTACAAGAACCTACATCCTGAAATTTCCCATATTTCGTCCTTTGTATAAGAACATCTTCCCCCTGGTTTTCATATATACTCATTACATAAGTCTCAGCATCGCTCATTGAATTGGATGGTTATCGCTTATATGAGAGAAAATAAAAAAATCAGATTATAAATATTGAACGAATACAAGGAATCACGTCGTAAGTCTAGTTTTCATATAGGTTTTTATTTGGAAAAACAAATGCATGGATATAGTTTTCAGCTGTGACAATCCGAAACATTGACTTGATTATCATGTGAAGCAGACAATTTTAACAATACTCCTCGATTATCTAAAAGGTCTAAACAAGTCTGATTCCACCACATTGCTAATTTCCCATCCTCTATCACAGCATTTTGATTTTAAACAAACAAATTTTAAAGACTGAAAAGAAAGAAACATTATTGTAAAAAAAACTTTCTTGAGGAAAATTAAGAACCTGATTTAAGAACCTGATTTCATGAATATTATCTTTTACATAAGAGAGGCTGTTTGCAAAATGGTTGATCAGTGATCTGTCCCACACGGATTGATTTCTTAAATCATAGGGAAACATTCAAGTCCCACACATACTATAAATAGCCGAAAAGCATACTCTGGTCCGGTGAGACCGAACTGCCCAATAACAAAAACAACCCAGTTGATATTTCGGCCTCAATTAACAAAAACAATTCCGTGTCGGATGGACAAACGATCAACCATTTCGCAAACAGCATCAAGAACCAAAACAGCTTGGTTCCAAACGGTAGGTTGTTATATGCGGATTTTTACTGTATCTTATTTTGATATTTAATCGCAAGTGCAGGAACAGACTTACTCAATTCAGCTAGCAGCTTATTATAATCAGGAGAATCCAAGTAACAGGAACGTGATACAGCAGGAAAAACTTCACTGTTGTTCATCAATAATTCCTGAAGAAAAAAGAAAGGCAGAAATCTTTGGTGAAGATAGGATAATAATAATAATAATAATAATCACTGCAAGCACCAGAGTTACATACAACTATAGGCTGAATACTTACAGGATACGACCACTCTAAACAAAACGAACAAGCGTAAAGGAACATAGGAACATACGTAAAGGAACGCAACTAAAGACAATTGAACAATGAGAGGAGATGTGAAGGCATTACCCTGTTGTTACGCAAGGATTGTCAACTAAAAAATCTTTGCATACACACAATACTCTGTGCAAAAACTTGATTGTTGCAGTTTTTGTTGTAATAGCCATTTTACCAATCATTTTAAGTAATATTTCTTTGTCAACCCTATCCCATCCACTACCAAAGATACCATTCATAGTATCAAAATACTTGTTCCTAGCTTCTACGAGTCTTGGTTCTGAGCATCCAAGTATGAAATGAACCTCATTACCTACTGGGCTATTTCTCAGGGCCGTAGGAAGCATCTTAAACTTGGAGGGGCACGACACTTCAAGGGCACTTTTTTCAATAAGCTAAAGGGGCATTTCTTGAAGCAAAAAGGGCACTTTTTTGCTTATTTCAAAATCTTGGGGGGGGGCACGTGCCCCCAGTGCCCCCCGGTTTCTACGTCTCTGCTATTTCTACATACTGTGCATATACGAATAGGAAACGGATGAGATTAAAAGGATACATACACAGAAGTATTATCTTAGACTCAGTACTTCAGTCTTTTGGCTATTAAGCAGAATTCTATTCATTCAAATCCATCCCGTATTCGAGATACTACGAATTTTCAAACGCCTGAACTTTTATGGCATACCTGGTAGAATTTTTTTGATTGTGCTGCCAAATGGCTAGACTCAATACATGTCGTAGTTTCGCTCTTTGACTGAACTGATAACGCTACAACTACAGCGACAACAACAACACTGCAGCGACGTGGTAGCCTCACTGCAGTGGTAGCCTCACTGCAGCGACAACAACAACAGCAATTCAATGAGATGAGCGTAAGTCTCGGGCCTTATGCAGTGAGGCTACCAAATGGCCTGGATAACTATGACTTACCATTGGTATCAGACTATTTGCTAATGATTGAACAAATTCGTGCTTCAGTAACTCATTGGCAGAAGGCCTGAAATAAGAAAATAGCCTAATTAGACTCATATGATTCAGAACAAGAAACAACAAAAACCAAAAACTGCTTAAAGCCTGGTTTCCATTTGAATTTTGTCGGCTCTTTATTGCTCGTTTTGGATTTTGGTTCATTTTTCTATTACGTTGCTCATTTTGCTCTTTGTTGCGTGTCTTCTTCGCTCGTTCAGATTTTACGGCTGACTGCTTTCCTCTGTTCTAAATGCTCCTTCTTGCTCGTTTTGGTTTAGATAAAAGTTTCCCTTTCATTTCTGTTGCTTTTGGCTGCTCTTTCTTGCTTGTTTTGGTTTTTGAGATAGAATTAACTGTATCTCAAAAACAAGAAAGAGAAGATGCTCTCCTCTGCTTGTTTTGGTTTTTGTTGCACGTTTTGGTTTTTGGAGTGCATTTCCATTTGGTGCTCATGTTGCTCCTTTTGGTTTTAACGCGCCACGTGAAATCAAAACGAGCCATAAAGAACAGAAAAAGCCCAAATGGAAACCTGGCTTGAGCGTCTTATGGCAGATTCACTAATCAAATCAATCAAAAGTCCTTGACACGCAAAGGATCATGGTCAAAAGTTCCCTTCCGCCATCTTTAGCATAGCCGTCTACAGCAAGCTCTCAGGTTTTTCTCTTAGCAACATATGTACACCGATACAGGAATGTGTTCTTGTCGCCAAACATGATCCTTGTTGTGTAAATAATAGATATTGAAGCATGCCAAATCTTCAGCCTCTGCGAAGGAGAGTGAATCTTTGGTGTTAACAAAGCAAAAGTGACTAAAGATTAAAATCTTTTCAAAAAGCAGCGGAGGATATTTGAATTGAAGGGGATAAAATTTGAAAGTGAAAACATCTACCGGGTGTCCCAAAAAAGTATACAGATTTGGTCGACCCTAGCGATGAGAATTTAGCGTAAATCAATCCGAAAACTTTTTTAAAAAATACGTCGATAGTCAACTCGAACATAGATACCTTGTTTGTTGACATTGATGCTTTGAGAGCTGAAATATTAATCTCCAAAGGACAAATTTTTACCTTGGAGCTCCCTTGATGATAAGTGTCACGTAAATCAAACTTTTTAAAACGTATCTGTTTCGCAATTTTTAATTCTCACCACCTGTTTCAAATTTTGTCAAGTCTATTGTTGACTTATTCACTGTGCTTTAATAATCTGTTTAGGCCCAAACGCCAAAGCTCTGGTTTCGAGGTTGAGGCAAATTTGTCCTTTGAAGATTAATATTTTAACTTTCAAAGCATCAATATCAACAAACAAGGTATCTATGTTCAAGTTGACTATCGAGGTATGTTTTAAAAATGTTTTCGGATTGATTTGCGCTAAATTCTCATCACTAGGGTCAACCAAATCTGTATACATTTTTTTGGGACACCCGGTAATTTGAAGGTGATAATATTTACATTGATAGAAATAATGAAGAACAAGAATGCTACTTTGTACCGGGTTTCCCAAAAAAAAGTACTCACCTTTGTTTGAACGTAGCGCCATATTGAAAAGTGATAGGAATTCGTGGTATCGACTGTCACAGTTCACAAAGGCTAACTTAGATGTCAATAGTTTGTTTTCCACCGTAGGTTGAACATTCTTAGAGTTATGAGTTCCGAAACGCAAAGACCATCGTCAAGACTAAAACAGTAGGCCTAAATGTT
>REGM01000020.1:1369717-1384402 GCA_004194415.1 Aurelia aurita | reverse complement strand
TTACTATATATTGTACCAACTGTAAATAATTTGATAATAATAATAATAATAATAATAATAATAATAATAATAATAATAATAATAATAATAATAATAATAATAATAATAATAATAATAATAATAATAATAATAATAATAATAATAATAATCTCGTGGTGCGGCGCAGTAGAGTTCAGTTAATCCAACTTTGTCGTAACACCGCGTTTCATTGTTTTCTGGAATGCGCCAAGAACGATGCCTCGAGTGTGAATTCAGCTTTGCAAATACGATCCTTTTCTCGCGCTATACCTAATGAGCATCCCCTGGGAAAAGCAATCACTGAAAACAATAAACATGATTTGCCGATCCACCTGTGATCGTTAGGCGAAACTAGCACGCTATTATAACGAGCACATTTTACTCTTGAAGAGCAACTGGTTCTTCATGATAAGTATTGTAATGAGAACTGGTTTCCTAAAGAATCACAAAATTCTAAACTATAGTAACCCGTTCTAGCAATAGCTACACGGACAATGAGATCACAAGGTCGATGAACTGAGCAACGCTATAACGGGTACCGTGAGCAGAGATTTCAGTCTAACCAATGGGGAACCAATGCCAAGCAAGTGTTTTATTGTTGGCTGCTCAGGTTTTTATTGAACACGTGTGTAAGGGTTGATAAATGTGTATAAACAAGGTCAAAAAACAGAACTGAGTGTGCAGACCTTGACGTAAGGTGTTTAGCAAGAGCGAATTTGCCTCGAAGTTAAATTTAGCTGGTTGAAAGATTTGGCTGGTTTTGAGCGAGGTTTTGAGGATTTGGCTTCACGGCGTCGTTGATAAGTAAGCGCGATCTTGCCTCAACTGAATTTTCGGTTGTCTGTGGAATCTGGCTCCAAGGCTTGGTATTCTACTCTGAGCATTGGTTTCTTCGTGGTTAAAAACACGAAAGGAGGAACCTCATTGTTGTGTGAAAATAGGCGGTGATTGGATTTGGTCAGAACAAACTCAACACACATACGGAATCTGCAGACATCCAGACCAAACCAAACAAACGGGAGTTCTTATCTACTGGACAAAGAATTGAGCAAACAAGTTGCTTTGGCATGGTGTGAGTATATGGTGTGAGACAAAGAATAACATTCATTGTTACTGTTCCGGAACAAACGTTTATCCTCACAGCTTCGTCCGGAGAATTGCTCGGTCCTGACGTTTTCCAAACACACGAAACAGTAATGTTTACAGACATCAAAATGTCGGAGGGATCCACAGAGCTACAAATGACTGCTACTACAGCAGTTGGTTCGGGAATCACAGCATTTTGCATGGTTACAGTACTTTTGAATTTATGTGTTTGTTACAATATTTACAGACGACGAGGCAGCCGTACTTCGACCACAGCGATAATTGTCGCGAACCTTGCATGTGTTGATATTTTGGTGACTCTGAAGGACTTGCCTATGTTTATCAGTGTAACGAGAGCCGGGAAGTGGTATTTTGAAGAAAATTGGTGCTCGACATATGGCCTAACAAATGTTATTTTCATCATTGTTTCTGTATCAAGCCTCGTTACGATCACGACAGAAAGATACGTGCGAATACTAGATCAGGGTAAGCCTAATGATCAGAGTTATCGCTCCAGGCCTCTTCTTCTCGGATACGTCATCGCACACACCACGTTGTCCTACAGTCTTTCGCTGCTGTGGAGCAAGTATATATTCTTGACAAGGAAAGCGTTTTGCCGAGTGGAATGGCCACCAAAACAAGGCTTCAGCTTTACATTCTTTACGTCATTTATTTTCATCATCCCTGTTTCGTTTCTGATCTACAATTTGCTATACCGAAGTGTCCTAGGCAGTGACGAAGGCGACGACGCTGAGAAGGAGATCAAAGACGAGACCCTGGATGAACAAGAATATATGGCACACAGTCAACTGCAGCTGGCCGTTGGTTTGTTTCTCGTCTCCTGGTCACCCTATGTTATTGAAAGCATGATTTCTGGATACGTCGAATTGCCACCTTTGCTTTCAATCTTCACAGCTTGTTTCCCTATGATCGCTACGTCTCTTCTGCCATTCATTTACTTGAAGTTTCTTAAAGAAGAAGCCAATGTCAGCAGCAACAACAACGCTAAATTACTAGCTGTCTACGTGCAGTAATAATTGCCAACAATTCTGAAACGAGAACTCTTGGACAGTATCGTCAAATACGGGGACTAAACATGGCCTAAATTTACGACACTGTTTGTCAAGAGATACTATAATTATTTATCAGGATAACATGGTACCTGTTTCTATTATGTTATAAGATAGAGAAAATTTACCTTATTCAAGTACCTTATTTTGTTTTTCAAGCACCCCCTCGTATAACTACACTTTCAAATATACCACTTCAATTAACAGCCTCGTTTTGGAAATTACTCAAAATTCTGTCATACGCAATTTTAGAGCCCGGATTCGGATTTAGCAACCTAATACCCCATTCACAGTTGCAAGCGAAACCACCTTAAACTAAACCGGGTTATCGAATGGGGCCTTCTAATTGGTCAATCCAACAAATCGAATGCATTTGATTGGTTGAAATTCAACCTGGTTTAGATAAAGCTGGTTTAACTGTGTTAGTGTGAATACGGTATAAGTTTAGCCTAGCTACAAGTTTTCATACTGTTAGTGGTCTTAATGTCGATTTTATGGCGATGTAAAGTTTTAAAATCTAGAAAGTTTCAACCCGAATGATTTTCGCGGTCAAATCCCTTATAAAGTTTTGAACTTTATTTGGTCATAAAATGAGCATCACAAGTGCTAACAGTTTGAAAACCAGTGGAAAGACTAAAGTTTGGGTGCTAAATCCGAATCCGGGTTCAAAAGTTTCATGTGAAGAATAGGAAGGAATTTCGAAACATTTTCAAAACGAGGCTGCTTAATTGAAGTGGTGTATAGGCACTCTTCCATGAGGGTCAGCTAAGTAACGTAACGAGAAAACCCGCATATAAGAACCATCACTTTTGGGCTTAGCCTAACAAAGGTTCTTAAAGACCCTCTGCTAACCATGAGGCTTTGCGTGCTGCGCACGAGAAAACAGCACAACGCCGGCCGAGCATCAGAGACTTTCAGATAATCTGAAAGTCCACTTGCAGTGCATTCTGGGACAGCAACGGCGTGCAAAGCCACATGGTTAGCAGAGTGTCTTTAAATAGGTGTTTAAAATTTAAGAGTAATGCCTATAAGAGGGCATAATACTATACAAAAACCATATAACGACATGCTTTGTGCATCTAGCACTTTGAAACAGCTTTCTTTCAAGTTTTAATGCCGTTTTTACAAGAGTTCAGAAAACTTTCCTTCAAAATTTTAGCCTGAAGGTTAATAAAAGTTGTGGTTCATATATGAGGGTTTTTACTGTATATTTTAGGAATAAAATAATTCATGAATAGCATACGACACACTTTGAGATTTTAGAATGTTGGATTTTTTGGATGTTTTAGATTTGTGTAGGGGTTTTTCAGATCTTGAGCCCTCAAAAGAGTAGCAATTTGAATGAGCACCCCGAAGGCTCTTTGTCGAAAAAATACGGCACTTTTATTTAAGAAGTTCGAGCTCTCTAAAGCAAGGGTGGGCATGTGCTGTGTTTTTGGTGGTCCTATGTACGTCTTGGAAAAACGATTTCATCAACCAATTTTCAGCGTACCAGTAAAAATTGCGCTCTTAAAAAGACAGGTTTTGGGGACATACATTTTTATAATACTCCTATAAAACCCAATTTTAAGGACAAATATTGACCAACATCCAACAACATGACAGNTTTTTGGATGTTTTAGATTTGTGTAGGCGTTTTTCAGATCTTGAGCCCTCAAAAGAGTAGCAATTTGAATGAGCACCCCGAAGGCTCTTTGTCGAAAAAATACGGCACTTTTATTTAAGAAGTTCGAGCTCTCTAAAGCAAGGGTGGGCATGTGCTGTGTTTTTGGTGGTCCTATGTACGTCTTGGAAAAACGATTTCATCAACCAATTTTCAGCGTACCAGTAAAAATTGCGCTCTTAAAAAGACAGGTTTTGGGGACATACATTTTTTTAATACTCCAATAAAACCTAATTTTGAGGACAAATATTGACCAACATCTAACAACATGAACAGTCCAAGCTAGTTGCAAAATGATATTTTTGAAAAGAGTTAAAATAAACCTGATTTTAGGGACAGAGATTGACAAAGTATGGGAGAAATAAGCCGGTTATGTTGCCATACGTGGGACCGCTGTCCTCACTGCAACATGCCCGCCCTTGCTAAAGCTAATTCACACTTAAAGCGTCGTCCTTGACGCATTCCAGATAACAATGAAGTGTGGCAATGCGACGAAGTTAGATTAATTCAACTTTGCCGTACGTGCCGCATCGCAAAATAAAAATCACCTCAAAATAGGCGTAAAATCCTAGATCAAATTTACAAACAATCCAGCACCATGATAGTAGAAATACATGAAAAATGACCGAATGACAGCCTCAAGCGTGTACAATTATGAAACAGCCTCATTTGTCTAACCAGTAAGATGTCTTTAAGCAACAAGATAGACCGATAGAGTTTGATATAATAGTTATGGAGCTAAAATTTTGGCAAATTTGATCAAAGATTTTAGGCTTGTTTGGAAAGATTTTGAGGTGAAACATTTTTATAAAATGGTTTGTAACATGAGACTGATATTACCAATTTTAACAAACTAAATTTTGGTATCTAAGTTGACATGTTAGCTACACGGATATTATCAATTTATAGGAATCCAATGAATAGTCTTAGAGCTACAGGCTTTCAAACGTCTAAACATGTCAGCCTTGCACTGATGAAAAATGGGTCATACCGTACATCCCAAGATCAATTAAGGAAGACATAAGTCATTATCGTATCTTCGAGCTAGACTGATTACATGAGTCTCCGTTTTCCGCATTGAATTGGATGATATTATGGCTTCAAACTTGTATGAGAGAAAATAAAAACATCAGATTGAAAGCATTGAACGAATACAAGGAATCACGTCGTAAGTCTATCTTCGAGCTATATATTTATGCATTTATCTAAATATGAGTTAACGTTCAAATATGGTTTTCAAGTTCAGTTAACACAAGTGTATCCTTCTTTGTTAGCCTACCTGTATGTAGACTTGCCCCAAGTCTATTTCATGAAGTCCTTCCGACTGATCCCTTTCCCATAGTTCCCAAATCCGCCAACTCTTTCCCCTTTGTTACGTAACGGAATGGCGGATTTGGGAACTATGTGAAAGGGATCAGTTGGAAGGACTTTTTTTATTTTATTTTTTATTTTTTTTATTTTANTTCAAGCGTCGTAGTTCAATTACTTGTATGTTTGAAAACAAGTTTAATAGTGTTGTTCGTTCACAACACAACACTAATAACCCTTTAAAATTCAAAAATTTCGCAGCGCAAAATTATTGGAGGACAGCGTTAGACTGATTACAACATCGCAGTTATCGCAATTGAAAGACGCTCTACTGCAACTCATAATCAAACACACAGGAACCGGACTAAATTTGTGACTTTGATTTGAGAGAGTCATGTTGATACTCTAATGGTGGATGGCCTAAGTATACCACGATGACAAAAAAGCTCAAAATTCATGTTTGCAGCGCTGTAAGAAAGGAAAAAAATCTGGGAGAAGCAAGATAATGTTTCTTTTAACCATAAAGAGCAAAATCTTTCATTCTTGTTCGATTAATATTTGATTGCTGCGACCAAAAATTTATTGCAGTTCGGAAAATTAGTTTATTTTTTGTGTATACAAAATTATGAGTCCAAGTTTGAGCGGTCTCAGTTCGGTGTTAGTCTCGTTTTAGTGTGCGATAACTGACAGTCATTGTTATCAGTCTACAGGGTGTCCCAATAAAGTTGTGCCCCGTTTGTGCAGCTGCTGTGTAGGAGCTGTAGCTTCAATTGTGCTCCGTTTGTGTGGCTGCTGTGGAGGAGCTGTAGCTTCAATTATCCCGTTTTTTACACAATTGCATAGGATAGGCTTCAATTTAGAGTTTGAGACATTGTTTGAGTCAATCTGATGAGTGGTTGTTGATTTATGGCATAGTAAAGGCAAAATAAGTGGTTGCTTCAAAACAGCACTTTCTTTGTTCTCCAGCAATGTCAAAATCAAGTAAAGTTCGAAAGAAAGGTTTCTAGCGTTGTATTCAACATTTTTTCTACATTTTAGTTTTGTCTTGCAGATAAAAAGCACTATTAAAGGGAGTACAAAGACCAGCATGCTTTGCGCACAGTCAGCGACTTGCTCTGCACAGCTTCCAGAATAACCGACTGTACGAAATTCACAAAAACAAAAACAAACGATGGCAAAGGCTGCTGGTCTTTGTACTCCCTTTAACCCTTTTAAACGTAAAAAAAAGTAGAAGAAATTTGAATACAACGCTAGAACCCTTTCTTTCAAAATTTACTCGATTTTGACATTGCTGGAGAACGAAGGAAGTGCTGTTTTTGAAGCAACCACATATTTTTCCTTTCCTATGCCATTAAAATCAGCAACCCTTTTTTGTCAGATTGACTCAAACAAGGTCTCGAACTCTAAGTTGAAGCCTATCCTATGCAACTGTGTAAAAAACGGGACAATTGAAATTACAGCTCCTCCACAGCAGCCACACAAACGGGGCAAAACTTTTTGAGACACCCTGTATGAACTGGCTTGCATTCCGTTAGTGTGATTTTTCTAGTCTTGGTGATGTGGTCAGCTATTATCGATTGTTATCTATGGTTTTCAAATCCACATGTAAACAGCTAGTAATTCATTGAAAGCGTCCACCAGGTGAGTCAAACAAATTTCAGCGTTTCTGTAATCAGCAACAGGTATAATAATTTTTCAAATTGCTGTTGGATCAGCTATGTCAATGACAATACCGGGAGAGTCAGAAAAAACAATCCCCGTTTGAAAGGCCACTGCTCCCTGGATATCGAGGCAATAATATTGGTAAATATATTGTTTAATAGTGGACATGTTCAAATAGTGGACATGTCAACCATTAAATAATGTATTTGTCAATATTCTCGTTTTGATATCCAGGGAGCAGTGGCCTTTCAAACGGGGATTGTTTTTTCCGACCCACCCGGTATAACAGCTTTGCTCATAGCTACCAAAATATTATGAAAGCTCACAGCTTCAAAATCAGGATTCAGACTGTGTTCACACGATACCCGGCACAATTTGAATACGGCATAAAATCGTTAAGGACAGGCACATTCTTTGCTGGCACAATTTGAAAAACGGTAGATAACGAAAACGGCACATTCTTTGCTGGCACAATTTGAAAAACGGTAGATATTGAAAACGGAACTCTAACCGGTGCAATTTGAAAACGGCATAGTATAAACACTCAAAATCGACGAAAGACGAACATTTTTCAACGCTTTCAAATGCTACCAATGAACGGTAAACTTCAACAACAATCGATATCATTTTTATCCATCAAGGGATTTCGGGTGTTGAAGAATTCAAATTTCCACAATGTGTGTAACCATGAGAAGGGCTATAAATCAAGGGTACGGATATGTAGCGCTCATAAGCATAGGTTCCAAATCTCTAAGAAGGTTGGTGTAAAATTCTATAACCTATTTCTTTTAATCGAATGGCTTGAAAGAAATTCTAGCTACTTTGCTATAGCTCTACCGTTAGACATTTCAGAAATCCTCAATATTTTCAGAATTGGAGGGTTTTTCTTCATTTTTAGAATTCAAGAAAAGTTCGAGAACAAAACTTAAAAACATTGTAATTTCTAAAGTTTTTGAGGAAACATTGAATAATTTCAAGAAAACCATAGTTTATAAATGTCTACAATATAGTATCAAGCACAATTCTTTCACTCTTCTAGCCTACGATTTTGAAATTTGATGACGTCACATCCTAAAAAGAGTTGAAATATCAAATTCGCTGTAATTTCGAGAAATATTCAAGATTTCTGAAAAGTCCCACGGTATAATTATAGAAACGTAGCTAAAGTTTATTTCAAGCCATTCAGTTCAAAGAAATAGGTCATAGAATTTTACACCGGCCTTTTTAAAGTTTTTGAAAGATTTGGAACCTATGCTAAGCTCTGAGCTCATATGGGTATGTTTGAGGCCGCAGAATCCTCTCAATAGGAACCCTTTCCGACTGAAATCTTTAAAATATTCGTAAAAATGGGTAGTTTTTGGATGAGATTTTCCATAAAGTTGGGCAAATTTTAGCAATACCGTCTGAAATCTGAGCGGCAGACCCTCGTCAATCCGCTAGAAATGCAGTCCCCCGTGAGAGGGGGGGGGGGGGGGGGGGGCCCCACTTCAAAATAAAGAAAAACCGGTGGTTTAAAAAAAGGGGTAATTGTTTTTCCTNCATCGAGAGGAAGGACCAGGACACTGCTGTGATAAGCTTAGCTTCTCAGTGTCCTAAAACTACCTTCGGATGCTAGGTAGCAATATAGAAAAAAAAAACAATCAAGTAAAGTTTGAAAGAAAGGTTTCTAGCGTTGTATTCAAATTTATTCTATATTTTAGCTTTGTCTTACAGATAAAAAGCACTATTAACCCTTTTAAACGTAAAAAAAACGTAGAAGAAATTTGAATACAACGCTAGAACCCTTTCTTTCAAAATTTACTTGATTTTGACATTGCTGGAGAACAAAGAAAGTGCTGTTTTTGAAGCAACCACTTATTTTGCCTTTCCTATGCCATAAATCAGCAACCCTTTTTTGTCAGATTGACTCAAACAAGGTCTCGAACTCTAAGTTGAAGCCTATCCTATGCAACTGTGTAAAAAACGGGACAATTGAAATTACAGCTCCTCCACAGCAGCCACACAAACGGGGCAAAACTTTTTGAGACACCCTGTATGAACTGGCTTGCATTCCGTTGAGTGTGATTTTTCTAGTCTTGGTGATGTGGTCAGCTATTATCGCTTGTTATCTATGGTTTTCAAATCCACATGTAAATAGCCCAGTAATTCATTGAAAGCGTCTACCAGGTGAGTCAAAACAATTTCAGCGTTTCTGTAATCAGCAACAGGTATAATAATTTTTCAAATTGCTGTTGGATCAGCTATGTCAATGACAATATAATAGCTTTGCTCATAGCTACCAAAATATTATGAAAGCTCACAGCTTCAAAATCAGGATTCAGACTGTGTTCACACGATACCCGACACAATTTGAATACGGCATAAAATTGTTACGGATAGGCCTCCCGTTCGCACGAAAACGACACATTCTTTGGTGGCACAATTTGAAAAACGGTAGATATTGAAAACGGAACTCTAACCGGCACAATTTGAAAACGGCATCGTATAAACACTCAAAATCGACGAAAGCCGAACATTTTTCAACGCTTTCAAATGCTACCAATGAACGGTAAACTTCAACAACAATCGATATCATTTTTATCCATCAAAGGATTTCGGTTGTTGAAGAATTCAACTTTCCTCAATGTGTGTAACCATGAGAAGGGCTATAAATCAAGGGTACGGATATGTGGCGCTCATAAGCATAGGTTCCAAATATCTAAAAAGGTCGGTGTAAATTTCTATAACCTACTTCTTTTAATCGAATGGCTTGAAAGGAACTTTAGGTACTTTGCTATAGCTCTACCGTTAGACATTTCAGAAATCCTCAATATTTTCAGAATTAGAGGGTTTTTCTTCATTTTTAAGAATTCAAGAAAAGTTTGAAACATCGTAATTTCTAAAGTTTTTGAGGAAACATAGAATAATTTTCAAGACAACCATAGTTTATAAATGTTTACAATATGATATCAAGCACAAGTCTTTCACTCTTCTAGTTTACGATTTAGAAATTTGATGACGTCACATCCTAAAGAGAGTTGAAATATCAAATTCGCTGTAATTTCGAGAAATATTCAAGATTTCTGAAAAGTCCCACGGTATAATTATAGAAACGTAGCTAAAGTTTATTTCAAGCCATTCAGTTCAAAGAAATAGGTTATAGAATTTTACACCGGCCTTTTTAAAGTTTTTGAAAGATTTGGAACCTATGCTAAGCTCTGAGCTCGTTTCCTTGTGTCCCTGTGTCCTGCAAATGTGAATGAAGCAACAATCTTCAAGGGCACCGGGACACAGGGAGGAAAAAAAATACTAGGAACAACAACTACCTCGTTTCTTAAAGCCCATGGAACAAGTAGAAGGATCTGAGAAAGTCTTGGAAACAACCAACATTTCGTAAATCAAGTAGTATGTGTAACCTTTTCACCAAAAACTCGGAATGCTCCTCCCGTAGCCTCCGTAATACCGAGACTGATTTAAGGTTGCCAAAGAAAAAATCAGCAGATGGGCAAAAATGCTTTTCCTTCCGGGGAGCAAAACTATGGAATAGCCTTCCAGCTGAGTCTAAGATGGCATCCTCCCTAAATAGTTTTAAAAAATCTATTAAGGGTTGAGTTTTTCTCTTTACATTGTAAATAATGTATAATTATTGTAAATAGGTTTTTAACATTATGGTTTTTTATATTCTAATGAGTGATTATTTATAATTGTATATTGTAATTAAGTTTTTATCGGAGGACCCCTTGAAAAACAGCTTCTGCTGCAGGGCAACCCTCCTTAAAAGAATTAAATATGAAATATGAAAAATATGGGCATAGCATAGTCATAAGTGACTATGGTATGGGAGAGAAGAGGTTCTTGGAAACGACAACACATCAAATCGGCTTCTGAAGGCCAACTTTCATAGAATTTGAAGAACACTATTCCACTGAGAACCATAGACTTTCTACTTCACCCATTGTATGCTGAAAGGGCCTAATGAACAATTTATATCCAACGAATGTTAATGCTAGGAAGCTCCAATAAACAATATCTGAGCTGAGCGTTCAAAGAATAAGTTTTATAAATACTAGATGAGTCCTTGCTGCTTTTCAAACAAGTCTCTGTTTCCCGTCACGCTGTATGAGTGCCTAGGCCCTGCGGAGAGAGAGATGTAAGTTTAGTAAGAGAATTAAGTCTCCCAACGTGACGCCATTCAAGCAATCTTGCTGGCTAGCTAAATGGCGTATAAATGCCCCACACAATAAATTTTTTTTCAATATACCGGCTGAGTAATGAAAAATGTTTAGATGTTTGAAAGCCTGAGCTCTCAAACCATTTAACGGATTCCTATAAACTGATAACACCTATGATTGCTAGCAAATTTGATCAAGGACTCTAGGCCTGCTTTGAACGATTTTGAGATGAAAGATTTCTATGAAAGCGCTTGTGATAGAAGAAATCTTCTATCATTCCAATTACGGAAAAGATGGCGTCGGGGGCATTTGACCAAGGTGCATTGCGTTCTATTATGAAATCAACAGTGATTCTATAGAAATTCAATCATTAAACGCAATACATCTTGGTCAAATGCCCCCGGACGCCATCTTTTCCGTAATCGTCTTTTTTGAGAACGATACTGCCGACTTTGACAAACTAATTTTCTTATATAAGGTGACTTGTTAGCTACACAGGTATTATCAGCTTATAGGAATCTGACAAATGGTCTGAGAGCTACAGGCTTCAAACGTCTAAGCATATTTCTGATTCACCCGGTACCAAACACAAATTTTCTGACCAATGCGACAAATTATTTATAAACTAAAAACAATCATAAATTACCTTGAAATTCACCACTTTCTCCACTCGTACACCACCACTTCAAAAAAATTCTCGGACAAATTTTCAGGTAAATGATTGCGTGATATTATTGTGGCGTTTGGCGGGAAAGTGTCACGTGACCTCCTTCGCAGTAGTTCGTATAATTCCAGCTGCATATGTTCATACTTTTCTTATCTATTCTTTAAAAATATCAATTTCTTTTCTTAACATCCTCTTTTTATGCAACTGGGTTTATTTCCCTTTTCGNAAAAAATCTATTAAGGGTTGAGTTTTTCTCTTTACATTGTAAATAATGTATAATTATTGTAAATAGGTTTTTAACATTATGGTTTTTTATATTCTAATGAGTGATTATTTATAATTGTATATTGTAATTAAGTTTTTATCGGAGGACCCCTTGAAAAACAGCTTCTGCTGAAGGGCAACCCTCCTTAAAAGAATGAAATATGAAATACGAAAAATATGGTCATAGCATAGTCATAAGTGACTATGGTATGGGAGAGAAGAGGTTCTTGGAAACGACAACACATCAAATCGGCTTCTGAAGGCCAACTTTCATAGAATTTGAAGAACACTATTCCACTGAGAACCATAGACTTTCTACTTCACCCATTGTATGCTGAAAGGGCCTAATGAACAATTTATATCCAACGAATGTTAATGCTAGGAAGCTCCAATAAACAATATCTGAGCTGAGCGTTCAAAGAATAAGTTTTATAAATACTAGATGAGTCCTTGTTGCTTTTCAAACAAGTCTCTGTTTCCCGTCACGCTGTATGAGTGCCTAGGCCCTGCGAAGAGAGAGATGTAAGTTTAGTAAGAGAATTAAGTCTCCCAACGTGACGCCATTCAAGCAATCTTGCTGGCTAGCTAAATGGCGTATAAATGCCCCACACAATAAATGTTCTCAATATACCGGCTGAGTAATGAAAAATGTTTAGATGTTTGAAAGCCTGAGCTCTCAAACCATTTAACGGATTCCTATAAACTGATAACACCTATGATTGCTAGCAAATTTGATCAAGGACTCTAGGCCTGCTTTGAACGATTTTGAGATGAAAGATTTCTATGAAAGCGCTTGTGATAGACAGATCTCATTATTGTGTGCGAGCGCACGAGCGCCGCTCGCAGGCACAAAATATCATTTCGCATTTGTTGCTGGCATCTTTACTGTACTGAGAGTGATTTGATTGCAGGCACATTTTTCCCAGTCATTTGCTCGCAGGCACAGAATACTTTTAATGAGGCCTGGTGATAGAAGAAATCTTCTATCATTCCAATTACGGAAAAGATGGCGTCAGGGGCATTTGACCAAGGTGCATTGCGTTCTATTATGAAATCAACAGTGATTCTATAGAAATTCAATCATTAAACGCAATACATCTTGGTCAAATGCCCCCGGACGCCATCTTTTCCGTAATCGTCTTTTTTGAGAACGATACTGCCGACTTTGACAAACTAATTTTCTTATATAAGGTGACTTGTTAGCTACACAGGTATTATCAGTCTATAGCAATCTGATAAATGGTCTGAGAGCTACAGGCTTTCAAACGTCTAAGCATATTTCTGATTCACCCGGTACCAAACACAAATTTTCTGACCAATGCGACAAATTATTTATAAACTAAAAACAATCATAAATTACCTTGAAATCCACCACTTTCTCCACTCGTACACCACCACTTCAAAAAAATTCTCGGACAAATTTTCAGGTAAATGATTGCGTGATATTATTGTGGCGTTTGGCGGGAAAGTGTCACGTGACCTCCTTCGCAGTAGTTCGTATAATTCCAGCTGCATATGTTCATACTTACTTATCTATTCTTTAAAANATAAATGGTCTGAGAGCTACAGGCTTTCAAACGTCTAAGCATATTTCTGATTCACCCGGTACCAAACACAAATTTTCTGACCAATGCGACAAATTATTTATAAACTAAAAACAATCATAAATTACCTTGAAATCCACCACTTTCTCCACTCGTACACCACCACTTCAAAAAAATTCTCGGACAAATTTTCAGGTAAATGATTGCGTGATATTATTGTGGCGTTTGGCGGGAAAGTGTCACGTGACCTCCTTCGCAGTAGTTCGTATAATTCCAGCTGCATATGTTCATACTTACTTATCTATTCTTTAAAAATATCAATTTCTTTCTTAACATCCTCTTTTTATGCAACTGGGTTCATTTACATTTGCAGTGAGACTAATCATGTCATAATCTATTAATACAAACGACATGTCACGTGACTTTATCAATTCGCGTTCGAATATCAGACTTGAGGTAAATGAAGCCATGCACTGGGATTTTGAGAGTGTCTCATTTATTTATCGAAATCAAAATAAATCAATTTTAAAAGCTTGGTTTTGCTTTGACCGATAACCTTATTATTATTATTATTATTATTATTATTATTATTATTATTATTATTATTATTATTATTATTATTATTATTATTATTATTATTATTATCAAATTATTTACAGTTGGCACAATAAATAGTATTAAAGCTAATTCAAACCAACTGTTAATTTGTGATCCTCACTATCAACTATTCTTTAACTGCAGATCTTGCATGTGCAATTTTGCCCATTCCATTCTTTGGTCATCCTTTTAAATATTGCTGCTGAGTTTGCATTTTTTATAGTATCAGGTAAAGTGTTCCAAAGTAGAGCTCCTTTGAATACAAGCGAATTATTTCCGAATGTGCTTGCATTTCTTTTTGATAATTGCAAGAGATTCTTAGTTCGTAGCTCATATTTCACGTCCTTTATTTCGAAGAATGTCCACATCAATGATGGATTTACTGCTACCTATCTTTTCCCTTCTCGCTATCGCGAGGTAGAATTTAAAAGAGTGCAACCTTTTGGAAAATTCCTACAGAAACCTAGAAATTTTCTGCAAATTTACCCCAAAGCATGATGGTACGCCAAACTTCAAATAATAAAATAATTCTGCTTACCACAGAGCATATCTTCGAAGCCAAGCTCATCATCTCCTAAAACTGTTCTTAGTGAAAGTCGTGAACTTTCAAAACCAGGAAGCCGTTGAACCTAAAATGTGAAACAGAAATAAAAAT
>REGM01000020.1:1337671-1369001 GCA_004194415.1 Aurelia aurita | reverse complement strand
TCTTTACGTAATTCTCACTTGTCACGCGAGTCACATTTTTGGGTCACACGAGTCACGCTGCATTGGTTCTGTTATTTCTGAAAGCAACTATATTTTAAATCAAATTTTATGCTCATGTGGTAGCTTAATGACCACTGGCCACTTCTCAAAAAGTTTTGTCAAAAAAGATGTTAAACTTTCTCAGGAAAATTAAGATTAATAACTTCAAGTCAAGAATTTGCAAATGTGACGGTCACACGAGTCACACCAAATAAACCAAAAAATTTGCATTAGTAAGCATGTTTTTTTTGGGGAAAAGATTGTCAGCATAGAGAATGGCTTAAGGGCATTCTACCACTGTATCAAAATCTTTGAAAAATCAATAAAATTTTAGTAGACAGCTAGTTATATGTGTGACTTGGTCACGCGAGTCACTATGGAATGGCTGATTACAGTAAAAACCCGCGTGTAAGAACCTACAATTTTGCAAATCAGCCTGGGTTCTTAAACAATGAATACAATGGATTGGTTCTTATATAATGGTAGTCTAATTGGAAAATTTCAGCCTGCAGGTTCTTAATCCACTAGGTTCTTGTATGCGGGGTTTTACTGTATCTGAAAGCTATTTCTAGCCTAGGTTCTCTTTGTCTTGCTTTCATTTGGCGCAAAAAGGATCATCGTTGACCATGGGTCTTTAAAGTTAACCATATTCCATTGACGATTTTTCAAAGTTTAAAATTTAAAGCATTTTTCTCTCCGAACACCAATCTTAAAGGTCAGAGCGTTCTGATGTCACGTTCAACGTGAGAATGAGGCTGCCCTATTGTTGTCTCGTCTCTGAATCGTGACTAGCCTCCTTATCATGTACTCATGCAAAAAATGGAGACCAATGGTGGCGCCATTTGGCCTAAATTACCAAGATGTTCATTGAATTGACAGCTGAAACACAAGTCTAAATGTGGAAAAAAGTTTGTCATTTGATTCAGGAGATGGTAAGTTTGTTTTCTAACATTAATTTCAGAAACCCCGGAATTGTCCTTTAAAAGTGAGCATAGTTAGGAGGAATGCAATGACTAAAGCTAATTGAATCACAATATTTTGAAAAATTCAGAAGGAATGAACACTCACATTTTTCTCAGAAAACTCTAAAGGATGTGTTGCAGTTGATTGCTCTCTAACACTGGACATCCTGCAAACAAAAATAAATTCATCATGCTTAATCAGTGATCAACTTTACTTGGACAGCAGAACACAGGATTTTCATAGCATATCAGGTAAGTAAAAAAATTGGGACGTTTACCAAGTCATATTTTGGCAAAAAACAACTCAGATTGTGTTTGTTGAAGTTTCATAATCCCGAAGAAAGATTAAACTTGTTTTAAAAATTTCTTTCCATATTTATCTGTGATTTTGTGATCCAATTATTTTGGTGAAAAGATATCATTTCGTTGAGAACTTTCTGCTTCCTAACAAATTAATTTTCAGATCTAAGTTAACCTTATGCAATGAATTTTTAAAGAAATGAATTTGCGGAGGGAATTCTATTAATAAAATGTTTTTTACTCACCTAGTAAGAGACTTTAGTATTTCTAACTTCAAAACTCACTCACCCATTTCTAAGAGTATCATGAAGTCCAAAATTTCCTGGCTTTATGGATGTTTCTTGAGAAAATTCATTTTGTGGCAACAACTTTATGTATCTGTTTCCCTAAAACGTAAGAATGCACAAGCATTAAAATCAAATATCTAAGAGTTGGAAAGTGCAATACTGCAGTTATAAACATGCACAGAACAGGCCTTGCGCACATTAATATGACAAGAATTCTTCACATTATGACAAGAGTTCTTGATCCATATGAAAGACTGTAAATTCTTTAGGCAGGAAAACTATGTTAATGTGCGCAAGGCCTGTACTGTAGCATGGATGTGTTGATTGATGAAACAAAATGAAGCAAAAATATGACAAGAAAAAACACAGATCTCCTTGGATAATGCTTTTAAGTAGACTTATTAAAATGAAAGACCACTACTTTTGGAAAGTTGAGAGCAATCCTTCTTCCATAGAGTTGAGAGGGCTGCAGCCCCAGAAATGTCAACACGATCTACAAACACTCTAAATCTTAATGTGGTTATGGTAGCAGTGCTTTTTCATGCATAATTGTACTCTGGCATTTACGCAAAAAAGGTTTATAAACAATGGCCTGGACTCGGGCATCCCCCTCCAGAGTTACTAGTCTTGTATGCTTAAAATGGAATTCCCATCCTATACAAATTCCAAGGCAAGAAACTGAAGCAGAAAAAACTTTAAAATCCGGCAGATATTGTCCACCTTTGTCCAAATCAATTTTGTTCTTGTGAAAACTCCCTAAAAATCTCAACAAATCCTTTTGGTCTTAAAATTATCATATCCTCTTTAAGATTTTTCCCTTCGCTAAATTGAAACAATTTATCTACACAGGTTTGGTATCTGCAATAATTTGGGATTAATGTTTTTGAATTTTGAGCTTTTACTGGCAAAACACTGTCACTTATTTTGGGCAATATTATTTATGATGATCAAGAATACATTCTGTCATTCATACATTCAGTCATACATTCAGTTCCAGGCAGTCAGTCAAATGAAATCTGGATGGCTAATATAATTAATTATCTCCCATAGATATTTCAGTGTATTTATTTTCTCTTGTCATGTTAACTTGAAATAAAATTAGTTGATTTGTTCTTCTTACTACCTGATTGTTTTATTTACAATGAAAATTTACATAACTAATTTCTCCTTTTCTGAGATGATTAAAAAGTTTTCAATATAGAACTTCTTTGTTTTTCTTTTTCAATCTTCAATTATTTTCAGGGTGGACACAAAATGACCTGCTGTGCATTTCTAGACACTCTTCTAGACACTGGTTAAAAATCTGGCAATGTTTGAAAAAGAAAAGTTTGATTCCCATTGCTTTTAGACCAAACCTTCATGCTGTCATAGAAAGAACAAATTAACAGTTGAACTTCAATTCCCTTAGGCGATTGGAAGCCCCCAATGGCAATTATGGTTCAACAAAACATACTTTAATTTTCAGTATTTTATTGAGAAAAGATAATTTATGTCATTGCTGGGCCAGCATTAAAAATATATTAGATCCTCAAAACATTTCATGTAGGGCCTTTCAAACCAGTAGGGCTTGTAATTAATTTGATGGCAAAATTATACAAATACATACATACATACCATGGCTCCACACCTATTACTATATTGCTAAGAAAATAAGCTTCATGCAGATTTTAAAGACTGTATGATGTCATTGCAGAGAAAACAATTGTACTGCCATTTTCGACAAGGAAAAATACTCTCATGTGCAAAGAGAAAAGTTCTAAATTTCTAACACTGTCATCAGGTAGCTATAAGAACATCTGGACAATCTAGTTTTCTGAAAAGTGAAAAATTCTTCTAACCTTAATTAACCTTAATTTAATTAACAAAACAACTCAACATAGCAAAGCTTTTTGAGGCTCATGCTGTCCTTTCACAAATTTGCAGATACCTCTGTTGAGAACATGTACAGGTCAAAAAGCTTTTTCTTATCGTGTAGCAAAATTATGGAATTAACTAAGCAGGGAAGCTAAATTGGCACCCTCCCTGGCTACCTTTAAACAATCCATTTGAGAGGCACATTTTAATTTTCTATTTTAATTTTGTTATGCTAAATCGTATAAGTTTGCATCTAAATACTGTATACACAAGGTTATATATAGATAACTATATACATATTTTTTTATTAATTTTGGCTTTTTTTGACAGGTCAATTTGTAAAACAGTTAGTTATAACCAAAATTTGTAACCTGTATAAATATTGTAAAATGAAAATGGTCAAATTCCGGCTGTTTTCGGCACTAAAACATGCCTCATGCTGTCATTAAGATTTTCCAGGCTATTAAGCAGTTAAATTTGTTATTTGGAACACAACTTTGGAAAAATAACTTTATGGTGACAATACGTTGAAATTCTTCTAACTTCTAAGCTATAGTGCTTGTTAGAAAAAAACTTCCATCTAAATCATCTCAAGAAATATTTATATATCAATTTGCTAATGAATAGGTGAGAAGTTTTGATCACTTTGCAAGCATTTTGTGTGACTCTATATTGTTTACTTAAATTGATTTCCCCGCTGCACACGTCAAATTTTAACAGTGATTCTAGCCACAAGGTTTTTGTAAAACAAGAAAGAAACAATTGGCCTATTGTTTGGGGACATAAATGCAGCCGGGCAAGTGATTTCAATGAAGAAGAATTTTTTTGCGCACCATGCAAACTTGTCAATCTGGAAATGACTTTCTGGTTTTTCACTTGCAAGACCATTGACCATTTATCTATTCTTTTACAAAAATTATTTCTTTCAAAAATGTGATACTTGATTCACACGTGCAAAGCAAAACTTCCCAGTCATCCACACTGCAAAATTGAAGTTCCCAGTCTTTGGGCCATCTAAAATGTGGGCTGAAAACTTTGCTAAGCACACTGGAGATCTTTCATAAAATTCAGGTGTGCATTTTGCAAATTCAAAGTGTGCAAAAAGTGAGTCCTGTTGTTTTATTCAATTGTTCTATTGTTTTAATAATAGCTGATTAATTAAGAGAGTGTGCACTTGAATTCAAAGCATGCAAACTTCTCTTTCCAGTCTGGCAATTACCCATATTTTAAGTTTTCTTGTGAAAAATGTCATTGTTTCATTCACTCCAGATTGGAAAGTTTGCAGAATGCGTCTGAAATTTAAAGTGCACAGCAGAGAAATCTGCCATGCCTCGCAAGGCGAAATTTCCAATCTGGAAGGATTTCATTATTGCCCCATTAATGTAAATTGTGATTGTTGTTACTTAAGGGTCATCGACAAAAGAATTTCGTCCCCGTTAACGGATTTTGTCCGTTAAGATCCGAACCGCCCCCGAACCCCTCCCTTCTGAACAGATAAAAATTAAGTCTTTTCAGGACTTTCGTCCCCAAAATNGTCTGAAATTTAAAGTGCACAGCAGAGAAATCTGCCATGCCTCGCAAGGCGAAATTTCCAATCTGGAAGGATTTCATTATTGCCCCATTAATGTAAATTGTGATTGTTGTTACTTAAGGGTCATCGACAAAAGAATTTCGTCCCCGTTAACGGATTTTGTCCGTTAAGATCCGAACCGCCCCCGAACCCCTCCCTTCTGAACAGATAAAAATTAAGTCTTTTCAGGACTTTCGTCCCCAAAATGACAATCTTAACGGATTCAGGTGAGACCCCTCCCCCCCCCCCCTTAACGGACGAAATCCGTTAACAGGGACGAAAATCTTTTGTCGATACGATGACCCCTCTTATTGTTACTTTAACTCAATCATCCAGTCCAGTTTGTTTGTTCAAGTGCGTGATTCTGTTCAAAGCACATAAACATTCCGTGAAAAGCAAGCAAACCTTCCACTCTGCTCAATGTCTGCCATACATGTCTCTCTCGCCCCAGACTGGAAAGTTTGTAGTGCGCGCGCAATAACTTGCGCGCGCAAAACGTCCCGCGATTAGGATCATTACCTTGCGCGCGCAATAACTTGTGCGCGCAAAACGCAAAGTTTCCAGTCTGGCTCTCGCCTGTCTGGGTTGGAAAAATAGGACTAAAAAAATAGGCCACCGCCACCGGCATCATCTCTCCCTTTTTTCTCTGGGAGGGCATGACAGTGTGGCATGACAGACAGCCTTCTTGCTTTCCTCGTATAAAATTGACTTCACATGGCAACGCTACAAAGAAATTAGTATCTCAACTCAAGAAATAACGAAAATAAACTAAAGAAAAAAAATGCAGCATCACTCACCTCCGCCATTTTTGTTCTTTTCAGATACTGTAAAAGTGCTTCATGTAAAACAAACGAATTTAGTCTCGTTTTCAATCCGTGTTAATATATCATGTAGCTTTGAGCACAACAGATTTGTCCACAGCAACTCATCGCAGAAAAATATGTGTTACAACGACATCTGATGTTTTGGAGTAGCAGTTAGCCATTCCTGATCCAAGATTAACCACAGCTGGTCATTATGAAATCAAGGTTTAGGCCTGAAGACGTTGCTGAGCCATGCCATGCTGCAGAAAAGTTGAATGAGTAAAGTAGTTTTAAAGTTAGGCCCACCCTAGCAGNCACCTCCGCCATTTTTGTTCTTTTCAGATACTGTAAAAGTGCTTCATGTAAAACAAACGAATTTAGTCTCGTTTTCAATCCGTGTTAATATATCATGTAGCTTTGAGCACAACAGATTTGTCCACAGCAACTCATCGCAGAAAAATATGTGTTACAACGACATCTGATGTTTTGGAGTAGCAGTTAGCCATTCCTGATCCAAGATTAACCACAGCTGGTCATTATGAAATCAAGGTTTAGGCCTGAAGACGTTGCTGAGCCATGCCATGCTGCAGAAAAGTTGAATGAGTAAAGTAGTTTTAAAGTTAGGCCCACCCTAGCAGAGGAGGTCACTTTTCTTGGCTTGGCATGAAATTTTGAGCAAATTACTGTGTACTCTACAAGTTGAACTTTGCTAAAGAGATCCTAAAGAGAGATTTAAAGAGTGCTGCTTGTTTTGACATAATATTTTAAGCAATAAGCATTGAAATTACTGAGTGATAACAATGGAGCTTGCTTTTCAAACTCCTCTTTGAATCAATGGAGCTTTGTTAAGCAGAGTCCAAGATGCCAAGCAATGGGTTTGATAGAGACATATTGAGGGTAGTTGTTGCACAGATCTGCCATTCATTAGGATGGAATTCAATGCACAAATCTTCCCTGTCTGTTCTTACAGACATTTTGGAAAAATATATGGGGAAGCTGACCAAAGTTACTGCAGGATATTGTCATAGTGGTAAGTTTGGCCAGTCTGGAGAGTATGGCATAAGGCGGACCCAAGATTTCCAAATAAAGACCAAACAGCACTCCTGAAATTTAAAACATAAAATTATAAACAATGGAGAAAACAATACATTATTATATTACTGAAATTCTTTGTGACTTTGAGAGCTTACCTGCACCCACACCTATTGTACACTTGTTGGTCTGAAAGTTTGTTGCACCCAAGATATCAGTGAGAAATGCCCTACTTTCCAGTCTGGAGTATCAAGACACCTATATGGAAAGTTGAATTTTTGTGCGCTGGACATTGCGCCGATAAACAATGAAATCTATATAAACTAAGTGCTCTGTGTGCCAGACCTATCCTGCACACAGGCCTTTCTAGGGGTCAAAACAGCACAAAATGCAGGAGACAATCCAAGTGTGTTACTTAACTGCTAACCCCTGGGTACAGACTGTAAAGTTAGCATCATGCAACTTTCCCAGAATATCTTGTGATTCCTGGTTGAGAAAATTTTGCACAAAAATGTTAGCTGTCTGAAAATGTAAAAAGATATGTACCCTATCTTTTAGCAAAACTGTGAAAACAGAGTTTATTTCTATTCCCTACAACTGTATGCTCATGCAGAAAATTTGTTTTTAGGTATCTTCCTGTTGTATTTTAAGCACAAAAACCATGTAAGACAGATGTTTCTAATCCATTGATTCTATTATTTCCTATAATTTTCTTGTAGCGCTTCATTCCGATATCACTCTTGAAGATCTTGGAGTAGCTTTTGATCAGCTAGGAGTGCAGATATGTGAATTGGAGGATTATGTCCACCAGGTTGAACCAATCCACCTCTCAAAACCAGTGGCACAATTCAAGGAATCTGCTAAAGCATGTATTCAGTTTCCTTCAACGGAAGAAATTACCGACAGGGAAGAATGGTATGAAGAGCACCTACCAACCCTTGGCAAGCCTGTTGTCAGTCAAAATGAAGAAATAAAAACGGAAGAAGGTAAACTTCAATTTACTGTTATGTTATTGGCTTTGACAGTTACTTTTGCAAAATATTACCATCCAAGAACTATATTGGTATCGTTTAATGAGCCCTTGGGTAAGTTTTTCATTTTATTTTCCAAATTTTAAAGAGGAGGTGCGGATTTAAAATTTCCTAATACTGGGTGCACCACAAAAATTATCCATTTTTGACAGCCCATGATAAATCATGCGCAAAGCCAATTTCAAGACTGTTGATGTACTGTAATCTATGGTCAAAATCCCAAATAATACTCAACAAATATTTTCAAATTTTCGGTTGCCTAATTCTCGCACTACTACTGATTTCTTGAAAATTCTTAGTCTAGAAACAGCCTAAATCGATCAAAATACGATGATCAAATTTTCTAACGACTCAGCTAGACAAGACAGTGATAAAACTCTTGGAAGTGACCTTTGAATTAAGAAGTGGATTAGTTATGAGCAGTTGCACAGGTGGTCGCTTGATTCTTGGACAAAAACCTTCACTTTTCTATGCTCTCAATAAAGTCTTTGTGTTGACAAAAAGTAACAGTTTTCTCTTTGTCCTCTCAAATTTTGCCTTAGCAAAATTTGATCGATGTTTTTCATTGATTTGGGCTGTTTCTAAACCAATAATTTTTAAGAAATCTCCTATTTCGTATTTTGACCATAGATTACACCTTCAATCTTTGAAATCAGCCTTGTGTACGATTTATCGTGGCCTGTCAAAAAGTGGGAACTTTTTTGGCATACATGGAACTGATGGTGATTGTTGAAATATAATCATGTCGAAATATGTCATTTGAATTTTGAAATTCAATATCCAGACTTTGAGTTTTGTTCTCAAATGATTTGATTTCTGTTGCAGATGTGACAATACCAACTCCCACTGAACCTGTCCTTCCAAACAATGACACTGTTGCAGCCTCTCCCGTTGCACTCCCCATGAAGAGACCGTTAGACAGTCCTCCATTTTCACCAATC
This sequence comes from Aurelia aurita, assembly GCA_004194415.1. Classification (NCBI taxonomy): domain Eukaryota; kingdom Metazoa; phylum Cnidaria; class Scyphozoa; order Semaeostomeae; family Ulmaridae; genus Aurelia; species Aurelia aurita. The sequence goes on along the minus strand of REGM01000020.1, from coordinate 1,360,182 downwards.
GAACCAAAGAGACTAGCTCCAGATGGGCAACTGTTTTCGCCAGGGTTCTCAAGGCCTGATTTGCCAAGAATTATACCAAGGGACATTCGGATTCCATCAGAGCAGTCACCGCATCGAGGGCCAGAGCATCCAATGTACCCACCTTTGCTTTCGCCCAATTTACAGAGGCAAGCTGTTAGCGAAAGCGCTATCAGGAAGATCCTTGAAAAGAAATCAGTACGGCCTACTGGAGATACGAATTCGCCACAAGAAATTCAACGAAGAGAGGCCATCGCTTCCCCTAACAGACCCAAAGTATCATCACCTTTCCAAGAAAGTTCAAATATTCAGCTCAAAGAGAAAGAAGGGGTTTTTAAAGACAATCGTAATTTAGGGAGAGATGATTCAAGATTTGCTGGAAATGATTCAAGAATTGCAAAAGATGAGCCGAGGTCGATAAAAGGCGATTCCCGAAGCACCAATTTTGGTATGTCACCACTTATGAGCAGCCCTTTAGAAAAGCAGAAAAGTGATTCCCCAAAGACATTGTTTTCTCCACTGCGGAGCCCTAATTTGTTTACATCACCAAGAAGTGAACATGGTGCAAGTTTGAACTCGCCAGTTCCTGAACGATTGCAAGCAGTAACAAACAAAGCCAGTCCTATAATTCAATCTCCAGGGATTAATCTTTCGCCAAAAGTTGAGAAGTTGACTCTAAAAGCGGAGAAGAAATCTAAAAAGGCTAAGAAAACTAAAAAGGCGAAAAAAGGGTCTCCAAGCAAGCCTGCGGAAAAGAAGTCTAAAACGCCTGGCATAGGCCTGTTCTCGGGATCTCAACAATTATTTGCATCGCCACATATTCTGAAAAGCCCACAAGAACTAAAGCCTGCGATAGTATCGCAAGCAAGCGTACGGGCATCACCTAAACTAGAACCAAAACATGATAGCTCGGCAGCTATTTTATCACCCCAGAGGCAAAGCACTGTTGGGAAAACCAAAGGAACTCCTGCCGTAAAAAGCAAACTGGCGGAAATCTCTCCATATCCACTAGACGAAACTCCGACAACTGACAAGAAAACAAAAACAAAAACGAAGAAGGGTAAAAAGAGACAATCGGAGAATAAACCCCAGAAGAGTGATTTAAGTCTCAATTTAGATTCCCCATATGAACCTAAGGAGAAAATCTCGCGTATGATGGCTGAAAATCGAAATGAAATGACAAGCCCCCCTTGGAAGCAGCAAAAAGCTACCCCGCAGGCAGAATTCAAATCGCCACTGAGTATCACGCCACCATCTTTGAAATCACCTAAATATAACCTCGCTTCCACTCCTTCGACAACGTTTAGTGTCTCGACTGCGCTATCACCGGGTGTTAGTTCGCCGGCTACGTCAAGGATTTCAGATACAAGTCCCGAAACGTCGAAGGAGAAAACAGGAAAGGAGAAAACAGGAAAGGAGAAAACAGGAAAGGAGAAAGGGAAGAAGAAAGAGGATAAGAAACGGAAGAAGGATAAGAAAAATAAGAAGAAGGTGCGATAATTTTCCTTCAATTATCTCGGTTTAAACACCAGGGCCGCGGAGAGGGGGGCGTGAGGCCTCATACAATATCTCGAAAAAAAGCCCCCTTTGATACGAAGGATGACCAAGAGTTAGTTGCAACTTTCTCATTGCTCCCTTAAAATTTTTACTGAAATACATTCTCAGCCAATCTAAAGGGCAGGGTCGCAAATATTTTTCTGACGGAGCACCCCCGGTTCCCCCATTTGTCTGCTTTCTTCGCTTACAAGAGGCCTCATTTTTCAAATTTCCCTCCAGGACCTCCTAAAGCTCCTGGCAGCCCTGTTAAACACTATGAGCCTGACGAAGGCTTCCCAAAATATGCCATTTTCCCGATTTTCAGATCCCCTTTCCCCGTAGATGGCTGCTTTTCAGTACTGTGAACCATTTAGAGTTAATAGACGGGCTAGCAAAACTTGTGTAATTTTTCAAATATTTCCATACTTCGATATATTCTAAAGTGATCAGTAGGACGTTTATTTCTCTATTGCGCGAGAAAGTGTACCAGTTCTCCGAGAATAGACATTTTAGCTATTCTGCAAAAGAGTCTGGATCGAGCGATATTTTTATACATTTTTATACGAAAGGTTCGATTGGGTGGCGTTAGAGCTTCTGTCACTGTTGTTCACATTCGAAAATTCTACAAAATTTATCAAAATATCGTTCGATTCGGACTCTTATGTAGAATAGCTAAAAGGTCTATGGGACGACTGCACTTTAGCGGACCAGATTTATGTCATATCTCTCAGGAACGAATTTGACCAAATACCCTACTAACCCTAACTTAACCCTACCTTACCCTAACTAAACCCTCAGTAACCCGAACTTACCCAACCTAAGTCTAAGTAGTCTAAGTGATACAATAGTAATTCATTATATATATAACTTTTGCTGTTTTATGTTTTAGGAGGAAGAAATAAAGCAAAAAGAGGTTGAGTCAGCAAAGAAAATCGAAACTCCAAGTTTGAAATTGACATTCAAGAGAGCTCCAAGTGGTGCGTTTCAAGATCAAACTCCTGCGCCATCTCCAGGCACAAAGTAAGTTGTTATCGGTGGGTCGGTTGATTGAGTGGGAAAATGTATCCATTTCTTGAAAACAGATACATTAAAATCCAAAAGTTTCGGACGGAAAATGTTTCCGTTATCGATTTTATGCAACATTTTGCAAATTTCCTTTAGAAACCTAAAGAAATGGTGTCACGTTTTCGACGCCCCTATGACGTCAGGCCGTCTGGAATAGTCGCTGGATTCAAACAAATCTATTTCCTTATTGAATACATGGTAGTAATGGACGCTCAAGGACTGCTTTTGGACAAATTGTTTAAATGGGGCAGTAATTGCTTTGGTAGTAGGTTTTTTGACGCGATACCAAGATAATTTTTATTCTGTATTACCTGCTTTTCTTTCTTCTTGAAAATATAGTAATGCCTGACTGATTTTATGCTTAATTCTCGAAGGAACGTGCGTGGAATATCTCCAACCTTTTCATCACCTGCTGAGACTCCATCTCCGCAAATAGCATCACCAAAATTCGAGCAGAAATCAAAGAAACCATCAAAAAAGAAGAAGTCAGCGGCAACACCGGTTGCTAAAGAGAAGAAACTTTCCCCGGCAGTGAGAATTGAGCCACTGGTTGTCAATGATCCATTTAGTGATCCGGAGGAAGATGAAGAGATACCGGAGTCGCCAAAGAAGGCTGAGAAAAAACGGGGTAGTCCTACCAAGAAAGGTAAGTTTTTGTTCTTAGGTTACATCGGAATATGGTATTCGTCATGGAGCTAAACTTAACAGTGGTCTTTGGCTCTTTTGTAGTCTTTCCGTGGAATAAACAGCCTCGAACGTCTAAACAGCCTCGAAATCTCTACGCCATTTTGCTTCTGGGTAAATGCTGCGAGAATTTTCAAGAAAATTCTGAGTAGAATTTGCAAGGAGTTACATAAATTGTCTGATATATTCTCGTGCGCGATGTGAAAAGAGAAAGGAGTCCCTAACTTTCAATAAGACCAGAACGAATAAATGCCGTAATCATGATAATTTTTTAGCGATTCTTTTTTCAATAAATACTAATGTCTTCTTTTAACAACCCCTTACGCATGCACAATGAGTTAATTAGCAATGCAGCTTTCGGATATCTTTTGAAGTTAGATTGTTTACATTTGCCACTTCACTTATCAGCCGTAGAAATCCCTTTCTTTAGAACTGCTAATCGATTTTTGCTGTCATGTAAATATAAAAATCAACGGATTGAATTTTTACAAACTTTGTCCTGTTACATTTACACATAAATTACATGGTTTCAGATTTTAGGCCAATGCCCTGACCCGAACCTGAAAGCTAACCATGTGACTACCCATCTATATAGTGGAATTTACGTGCGGCCCATAAACACAAATAATTCTAGATGTATCCCTTTTAAAGTTTCCATAAAATTGCAACTAGAAATGTATCAAACACAACAAAGTCACAACANTTGTTTACATTTGCCACTTCACTTATCAGCCGTAGAAATCCCTTTCTTTAGAACTGCTAATCGATTTTTGCTGTCATGTAAATATAAAAATCAACGGATTGAATTTTTACAAACTTTGTCCTGTTACATTTACACATAAATTACATGGTTTCAGATTTTAGGCCAATGCCCTGACCCGAACCTGAAAGCTAACCATGTGACTACCCATCTATATAGTGGAATTTACGTGCGGCCCATAAACACAAATAATTCTAGATGTATCCCTTTTAAAGTTTCCATAAAATTGCAACTAGAAATGTATCAAACACAACAAAGTCACAACAGTTAATGTTCAATATTCCCTCAGTTCTCTTTCAGTGTATGACATCCCCAACAAAGAAAGGAAATAATGCGCTCACCAACAACATGCCGAAACATCAATTGGGCTTGGGTCGTCCTTCGCTTCGACTAGGTCCAGTGACTTTGTTCAGCAACGCGTTCTGTCTTGCGTCTCTTTCTCACGACTTGACTCTCAACTGTCTCCACTCTCAGCGTACTTGCCGTAGTTTTCTGTGGCTCCTTTGAGAATTGGATGTACGCACACACTGCCAACACACAGGGGAAACGCATATAAGAACAATTGAAAGGCTAACTAGTATTCACAAGGGGTGAACCGTTTTGGAGGTCTCCTGAGTCTATGACTTCCTTTGTGAATTGTAAACACCATCTTGAAAAAAGGCCTAGTTTCGATCTTTGTTGCTTGTTTTTCACAGAATCATCAGGCAAAAAGGGTCGACCACCAAAGAAATCAGATTCTGGAAAGAAAGCAGAAAAAAAGACCGAACCAGCAAAGAAGACTTCAGCGAAGAAAGCTGAAAAGGAGAGGAAAACATCGGAGTCAACAAGAAAAAGTTCATCATCAAAAAGCAGCGATGTTTATCAACCAGATCCATTTTTGTCACCACCAACTCCGACCACCCCAATTGGAGAACAATCAGTATCGAGGGGGCTTTTCGTTCAAACAATCACAGAGGTACGTAACTAACAGATACTTTCCGTAAAGGGGCTTAAGCTAAACTTCCGAAAAATGATGACTTTGTCTCCCTAATGCAGGCAAATAGCAGCAGATACATAGCCTGCGCGCAGACTCGACTGGTTACGCCAAAGGAAGTTTAGGTGAATTGAAATTTGATGTAACCAGTCGAGTCTACGCGCAGGCTACAGATACATTGCAAATGAAGATATTTTCGACAGATTTGAACTCAGTAGAAAATTACTCAGTGCAATCAGATTTTCATACCATTAACGATTTTGGAGATACAGCTGGATTCCGAGCCAATAGTTTTGGATGTGTTTAGCCTTAACACAGGAAGGCCCACTGCAGGCTTAAGAAATTCTATGACATACGCCCTTTGTGTACTAAAATCTTCAGCCCCTTTAAAAGTTGATGAGTGGTGAAAAAGAACGTAAACACATTGCGCAAGTTTAGCCGACTTTTTTACTAATATTTCTTCTAACACTGGCAACAGCAATTTGCCAAACAAGATCTGTTGGTGAGGAACAGTTTCAATTCTCAGGCATTCCGCTGGTTATATGAGGTGATCTCGGAATCCAGCTGTATACTAATCCAGCTAACTGGTCAAAATTATCAAAGAAAAGGTGCCGTTTTTGGGAGTTTTTGGCAACCGAAATAGTTCTCTTACTGAGACAGGCTTAATGCAGTAAACGAGCCAACTTGCATATTGGACAAGCCCACTTTAATAGAATGAGGCCCATATCTCTTCTCTTTAGCATCTTATCTGGGGATCTACTATGATCAAGTCTCGTCAAAAATGCTTAACGAATCGAGCAAACTTGTTCCAAATTCTATGCGCATTCAACGGCATTTTTAGAAATGGATCTGCAATCAAATTTCAAAAAATGTTTCGAAAGTATAGTGCTTGGATCTAGTTTTCAGGAAACATTCATCCCTTTCATCCCCACCCGCCAAGAACTTGTAACAATCGCCCAAGATCTAAAGCTAGACTCATGATTTAAGTCCCTTCACTTTCGCTCATTGAATTGAATTGATGTTGTTGTTGTCGCTTCCGTGGGGACATATCCNATTGGACAAGCCCACTTTAATAGAATGAGGCCCATATCTCTTCTCTTTAGCATCTTATCTGGGGATCTACTATGATCAAGTCTCGTCAAAAATGCTTAACGAATCGAGCAAACTTGTTCCAAATTCTATGCGCATTCAACGGCATTTTTAGAAATGGATCTGCAATCAAATTTCAAAAAATGTTTCGAAAGTATAGTGCTTGGATCTAGTTTTCAGGAAACATTCATCCCTTTCATCCCCACCCGCCAAGAACTTGTAACAATCGCCCAAGATCTAAAGCTAGACTCATGATTTAAGTCCCTTCACTTTCGCTCATTGAATTGAATTGATGTTGTTGTTGTCGCTTCAGTGGGGACATATCAGTTCATAGCGACATATCAGTTCAGGGAGCGAAACTACAAGAAAATAATAATGAGTCTAATCTAAAGCTAATAAGAATGGTAAATTTTATGTTATGTTGTTTCCCAAGGTATTAGATTGTCTCCCATATCATTCCCAGAATATTTACCAATCGATAATGTGGCAGTGCTCTTCAAGACCGACCATTGACCCGCATGCTCTGCGATCGTTTGTTTTTGTTTTTCAATACTTTCTGACAGTCAGAAACTACGGAGCTGTGGAAAGCAAAATCACTGACTTCGCGCAAAGCATGCTGGTCAATGGTCGGTCTTTAAATATTCCTCTCTTTCTAGCCGGCACCGACGGCAGCCCAAGTTTGGTACTGCCCTGCATGTTTGCGACCAGATGATGGAAGTCCAATGATTGGGTGTGATTCATGTGATGGGTGGTATCACTGGTAAGTGATTGATCACTAGAAGGCTTTGTAGTTCTTGACTGATACGTTTTACTTCATCAAAGAGTTAGATACCTCTTTAAAACAAATTTTTCTCGAATGCTTGCTGTCTGATCCAATCCCAAATGCTCATATTTTCGCGGTATACCCACAGAAGTGGACAGGAGTGGAGTTACTAGTCCCTACATGTCCTTCACAAAATTTGTCGAAAGGAAACATCACCACAATCACAGGCTCTCCAGGATTGAAATTAAATTAAAATTAGCGTTAAAATTTGGCGAAATTTAATTTTGCCCCGCCGAAGCATCTCCCGTCAAAGGCGCATATCTATTGTGTGAAATCGATATTCTTCAACATGACAGGCTTCGGCGGGGTAAAATTAAAAACGATATGAATTTCAACAAATTTAAGGCCAATTTTATTTTCAACTTCACTTTCCTGGAAAGCCTTTGCCACAATTTTTTGAAAGGACGCTGTAACCTGTACCTGATATCTGAATCAAGAAGAATTTCTAAATGCGAAATTTGCACGAACCACTGAGATTGATGTGTCTACCTTTCTTGCAAGAAGAAGGATTTCAACTTCAATTTTACCATAGAATGCCCTTCTCTGCAAGAAGAAATGTTTGTATAGATATGTTGAATTACTTATGGCTACTGCATAAGAGGCACATCTTCCTTTGATCTCGAAAAAGTTGTGAATTTTCATTCGTTGGCTTAAAATCTTACTCACGTTGTAAGAATAACGGTGGCCTCAAATATAGGTACACCGTTATCGCTACTGCATGAGAGGTTACGTCACTTTATGTTATTCTACAAGATGAATTGCGGTTCGAAGAGGAATTTAAAGACAGGGGAATACACTTCAAATTCATTTTAAAGAAGGGACACTCAGTAGAGATGACTCCTTAAAAGATAGGGACTTCTTCGTGTTTCTTTACGATCACCAGCTTTTGAAATTATAATCATAATCAATTTTTCTCTCTTTACAGGCCATGTGTTGGTATTAGTCAAGCGCCAGGCGATGATGTGGAGTGGTATTGTGAAACATGTGTTGAGAGACTTAGTAAAAAGAAAATTAAGAAACGAAAGAAGAAGGACTGATTTGCGTTGAAAACATTTGTAAATAGTTAATGCTTCTAACACCGTTAATTCTTTATGATTATCGAAACGAAATTGCGTAGATCTGAGAAAAGAATAAATGATCTTGTGTTTGTTTTTCAGTGATTTAACCTATGAAAGAATATGCGCACAGGAAAATTCACACTTCAGGGTCTCGTAGCTGGTTTCAGAGACATAGGGAGTCAAGAAGACATTGGAAAGCACACGCTCCAAACGTTTATAAAACAATAAACCATCGATTTTTGCACAACTATTCTTGCAAATCTGTTGATTGGAAAACACTATGAATAGGTCTGGATTAACACTTCGAGTTTCATTCTAATGACGATATATTTATGATATTTGGATATTCGGGTCACAAAATGTAACAGCACTTAAGTGCTGATGATACCGTTTGTATAAGAACCTAAGAACCTGCGTATAAGAACCTAGTGGATTAAGAACCAACAAACTGAAATTGTCGAATTAGACAACCATTTTATAAGAACCCATCGTATAAGAACCCAGCCTGACTTGCAAAATTGTATGTTCTATACGCAGGGGTTTCCTGTATTGATTTTGCTCCAGATGCTAACCTTTTTTGGGCCATGGTTCTTTGGCAATCATGATGCAAACATCCAACCTCGTTCCCATAACCCAAAAGGAGGAAACTGGCCCTCGGAACCAGGTTGGCAACATCTGGAAGAGCCTGTCCTAAAGGGAAACTTCTCTTCTATTGGCAAAAAGTTTCTACGTCAAAAGGTTTTCATGTCCAACCAAAACAGCATAGCATCCGTTATACCTAAAGCTACAAGAAAGCTTTATATTCTAATCCATTTTAAGTCATCTTTAATACATCAGTGTCGCTGAAGAAATCTGTTACTAAAACTATTCGAAGAAATGGGTTGAGGTTACAATTGTCAGTCCACCAGAAGTTTCTTGGAGCAAATGATTTGTTGTGCAAAACTTCAAATAGCTGACTCATAACATCGAACACGTATGCTGCTAGCGGTCTGTAAGTGAGGGACTTTTGGGACTTGTTTGGTGTGACAAAATTTATCGTTATTTCCTTTCTTTCGAACCAAAATGCGTATTAAATTTACATCATGCAAAACTGGCTGGCAGATAAAGGAAGATATCCAAGTATCGGACTTTTTGTTCCGATATTCCGTATTCCGGATTTTGTAAGTACGATTTTACGATATTTCGTCATTGGCGTCGAAGCAAGGCTACCAAAAAGGAAGCAAAAAGCAAGATGGCCGACGAAACACTTCCAACTGAGTTTGATGCAATCGTTTTGGGGACAGGTATGAACACGATTTTTAGTTTCCTCTATTGGCTAAAGGGGCTTAAAAGAGTCTTCTTGAGTTTATTTGAAAGTTAAAACCTTTAGAAGCAGTTTGTTTTGTTTCTAAAACCAAAATGCTCACATGATTGCAGAAAATTTTAGTTTAGGCCTAGTTCTAGTAGGCTATGTTTTTTAAAAGAAGGCCCAGCTCAGCCCTTGTAACTTGTGTTGTAAGGCCAAGTTACTGTCAGGCCTGTCACAAAACCAAAAGCAGAAATCGTTTTTAAGGCAAGGTAGGAGACGAATGCTGGCTTGTAAAGGAAATATCTCAACCAAAACAATGTTGTGACTTTGCTTCTAAATCAAACATTTTACAAACAAAATGACAAACAGATTCTTAGGGTCACGTTCTGCTTCTGCGTTCCACCTTTTTGGGCATTTGAGACTGTAGAAGATGAAGGCTAAAAGGCTACTTTGCTGACAAAGAGAAAGTGCCCTTTGAGTGGCCTCTCTGATTGGTCAATTTCAAAGTTTTCAAATTCTTTTTCCTCTCTCAAATCTTATCTAATAATTTGCTGTGACCATATGTGAAAAGTACGGCATTTGGACATCCGAGATTTCTCAAAAAAAAATAGGTGCCTACTTGAAAAAAACACTGAAATACATCCTTGCACACTTGAGATCTCAATGAAAATGATCTTACTTTCCATACTGTGACTATGTAAGTGGAGGATATTTAGCAAATGATTTCATTAGTCAAAGGCAGTTTTGATGATTCTGTTGAAGCAACAAGTGATTTTTGCCATTTAAGCATGGCTGAGGACACTGAACACTTTTAGGGTGTGTTTGATTGGTAATTCCAAACCTACCAAATTCTGAAAACAGCAGACTCCGCAGAGACGGAAATATAGTTCCCAATCAAACACAAACGAGGAACTCTCCAAAGTCTGCCAAACCTTTTGCCTTTTGGAGCAGAAGGTTCAGAAGGCCTTTCAAACCTACCAAACCTACCACTTTGAGAATTTCAGAGTCAATCAAACACAAATTCTGAATTTGCCAAGTCTACCGTTTTCAGAATTGGTACCAATCAAACACACCCTTAAATACAAATGATCAAATTAAAATAAGATGACAACAACAACAACATGAGCTAGGACTTATATGATTCGCCTTGGAAAGTAGTGGACAGAGACAAGGTACTATTAACCACCAAAATTGTTCAGTTTTAAGAGCAGCAAGGTAAAGAAGAGATTTACATTCTATATCATCCTGATCTGTTCTTATTCCATAGGTCTTACAGAATCAATAGTTGCTGCAGCTTTGTCAAGGATAGGAAAAAAAGTTCTCCACATAGACAGGTTAGTAATGAAGAAACATTAATAGACCTTTTCACAGAGGTCTGGGACGGCGCGCTACTTTTCTGGAAGATGGCGGATACGCTGCGAGAGGGAATCCCCTTCGCGATGCAAACACTGAACTGGAGTTGCAGTTGGCGAAGTTGCTAGCGAAAAATAGCATTTAACTCCCAGTTACTGAGCAATTAGAGGGCGAGCAAGGCTTACAGAATCAAACTGAAGACTTATCTACTACATTACAGTGATATTTAGCATATTTTACAAGGACACTTTCATTTCTTTGAGTTGTTTCAGCGAAGTTGGATTTTATGATTATTGATGATGAACGAGGGACTCCGTCAAACTAATTTTGGATTTTAGTTTATGAATCGAGCTTATTGCCCATTGACTGCTGCAGGAATATGAACGATCGTATATTTTAGGAACCAAATAATGATTTATATTTCTTCCCAATTCTGAAGCTACCAGAGCAAGCCTTTCTAAATCAATCAAGTTAGCTAAGAATAAACAGTTTCTTCAATTTCTTCACATATGGGTTTACTGACAAACAGTGTGGCTTGTGATATTTCAAAATAAAGCACTACTGTGCATACTCCTAAAATAAGGCGACTTACCGGTTCAAAGCAGCTTCTCAACTTGCACGCTACTCCGGGGTTCTCATTTATTCGTACAATTATTGTTCAAAATGAAAGCCAAACACAGACTGCATTAAATTTTCCAACCAAGGCCTATGCCACCAAAATAATAAATGCCTTCAAGCAAAACAACATACTTCAGCAATTCTTTGACTTGGCCTCTCATCTACAATTGTAAAGCTTCCAGAACACTTTTTATTTGTTTTCGTTTGTAAAGCATATAAATTATTTGTTGCAAACCACTTTCTTCTTCTTTGATTTTGAGAAACAACAGAGAGAACGAAATGACGAATGCATTTATAATGGCGAATGTTTTCCCGCCAAAGTCTCTCTTTTGTTACGAGGCTAAAAGCGCACAGGAAATCTTTGCCTGCATACATTTGTACCAAAAGTGCACATGTCCCTTCGTATTCCTCTGGTTAAAGTGCAATATTTAATCTCCGTTTATTCATAAACAAAAATCTAAAATTGGGAAATAATCATCATACAATCCAAATTTACCAAACTCGAAGAAATAAACTTTTCCTTGCAAAGTATGCTAAATACCACCTTAACGTGATAGGTGACTATCTGTTTTCATGTTTTAAGCCTTTCTGGTCTCCTATGAACCATTTAGCTGGATTTAAATGCGAGATTTCATGCACAGCTTCTCCCACTTCAGCTCCAGTTCAGTGATTGCATCGCGAAATCGCGAAGAGGATTCCCTCTATCCGCCATCTTCCAGAAAAGTAGCGCGCCGTCCCAGACCTCTGTGAAAAGGTCTATTCTACTAAATTCATTCCAAGCCTTTATATTTTATTTGGAAGGTTTAAAATTTGTTATTTTCAGTTGCATTTCCGACACTTGATACTTATTAGCCTCTGGGGACTTCAACATCTTTTTATGCTTTCACGTGCATACATGTGCTCTACTAATGATTTTTCTGTAAGTTTGCGTTGATGTTCCTAATTCCAAGAGTTTCAATCATAACATTTTTGCTTTTCCTTATTTTGACAGGAACCAGTACTATGGCTCTCAATGGGCAACATTCGCATTTGAGGAAATTTTGGAATGGGCAAAACACTACCAGGAGGTAAATATTTAGTATTAGTGTTCTGAAAAATCATTTCCCCAATATTTTCCATTTGTGACTGATCTGTAAGAAATATTGTCTTCTTTAAACAACCTTATTGTTAATTCATATACTCACATTATATTTATTCCTTAAATATAAGTGCAGTTTTACAGTAACAGAGCAGCCAGATTCATACCAGCTTGGTTGTCGAAGCATGTTTTCCTCACCTCATTGCTTCGGTTACTACTTATGGCTGTACATCTGTGGCACACCTTTTAGCCTCAAAAGCTTGGTTCATGCCAGAGAAAAAATTTTATTTCATCAAAAATATAATGGAAAAAGTGTCAACATTATTTTTGCGTTAAGTTGAGGTTTTTTCAGTGCCTTTGAAGATGTCATAGCACATTTAGATGGAATCAATAGTTTTTATTTCATTTCGAATTGATAACTCACTAAAAATTCACTTAAAATGTGCTCAGAAAAAAAGTGTTCTCCCAATTCTAACGCGTTTTTACTCCAGTGTGAAGCAAGCCTAAGTGATTAAGACTTTGTCTATTATTTGTTGTGATGCAGATTCTCATGAGACAATTGTTGCTTCCTTTTTTAAGGATAAATGTGAAGAAGAAAATGTGGCAGAAGGTGCCATTAAAGAAGGTATTGAAATACTGCCAGTCCCTGAGCAGGATCACAGCATATCGAATATTATCATCAAATCTTTCCTGAGGTAAGAGAAAGTTTGAATTTACTTAGTAAGAACTTGTTTGTGTATGTTTACATATGGTGCATTGTGCAGCAGTGGTGGAAATTCAGTTTTCAAGTGGGGGCAAACGTTGAGAAAATGGCCAAATTTTCTGACTCAAGCCTAAAATTTCCGACAAATCCTTTGTTTTTGCAAATTTTTCGGGCGTTTTCGCAAGAATTGGGGATCCCCCAAAGCCCCCATAATCTTCGCCTCTGATGTGTAGCATCATGAAATGCCAACTGAAGAAATTGATGTAATTTGCAGGTCTTACTGTGGCAGCAAAATTTATTGTTTAAGGATTTGTTCCAAGACAGGTAGCTATTTTAACAGACATCCAAGACACACAAANACTTCTTACAAGTAGGGAAAAGTGAGGCTAGTCGTCACCGAGGGTCAAATCACTCCAAAAATAGCGTACGAGATTTTGAGATTTTACAAATCTCTAAGATTTTTCAAGGATTTTTGAGATTTTTCTGAGCTTTTCAAAGATTTTTTAAATTTTTTGAAATTACTAAAAACTTTTTGAGATTTTAGAAGATTTTCGAGGTTTTGCAAGATTTTTCAAGATTTTCCAAGATTCTTAAGGATTTAAACGATTTTTGAGATTTTCAAAGAATTTTCGAAAGATTTTTTTGAAAATTTGCATCTTTTGTTGGGGGAGATTTATGGGATTCTTGGAGACTTACGAAGATTTTTAGGATTTTCTTTGGGATTTCACAGATTTTGGTTAGATTTTTGAGATTGTCAAGATTTTTCGACATTTTTGGGATCTTTGAAGATTTTTTAGGATTTCTTAGGAGATCGTACGAGATTTTTTGAGTGATTTTCCCCTCGGTTGTCACAGTGATATTTCGTCACTTGTGACAAAATTAATTTCAGAAAAAATCTGTGTTAACACGAAACATTTGTGCATACTATCAAAGCTATATCTGGTAATTCCTCTTTCAAGACATTGTGGTACTTAAAATATGTGTTTGTGACAACTAGTCTCGCTCGAAAACACTATGTCCTTCTCCTTCAGCACCATTTAATTCCTACTGACTTATTCAAAGTTTTGGACGATTCAAAAAGAGCAGAAAAAAGTTTAAGTAGATAAAATTTTACTACTTTAACAGTGATTTAAAAAGAACAACCAACCAAAATAGCCAGAAGATATAACAACACAACAATCCTCACTGACTGACTGACTGACTCACCCACCCCCTCACGCAGAATCTGTTCCCAGCTTTGATTTTCCAAATACTATGAAACTCTTCTTGGAGTCAGTAGATCGTGTTGCTTCCTAGAGATTATCGAACCGAACTTTCTACTCGTTTACAAATAGATACTGTTCAACGATCATCTCTTCCGGGTAATATATTTTTTGCTAAAATTGCAAGTTAGATTGTATACAAGAACAAAGATTTTAGCCGTAATAAAACACGTCTTACCCATTCATCTTTCGCAGGCCAGGGCGATCTTTGACAACATTTGCCCAGACAGTGAATTTCTCCCTCCTGTTCCGAACCCAGAGGACATTATATGGGATGATACAAACAAACAGCTCAAACCTGCTGGTGGATTCTTGCAGACAGACGAAGATGATGCCACTGCACAGGAGCCTGATGCTGCTGCGCAGGATATTGATGGTGCTGTGAAGGAAGATATAGACGCTGTGCAGGAGGAAGGTGACGTAAGGCAAGAAGACGAGCCAATGGAAGTTGAGCCAATACAGAGTGGAGATAATGCATAACAAGATGTCGATGAGAGGCAGAGTGAAAATGGCGCAAATGGCAATGAAGAAGCGGTTTCAGGGACGAGCGAAAGCTAAAGTAAAGACGAGGACTTTATTGATGATTTTGGTAACATATAAGAGCATGTAGTTTTGCGAAAGAGGCTGGCTGGACAAAAGCAGGTAATATTTTGAAATTGTAAAGTATATTTGATGAATAATTTAATTGAATATCGAGAGTTATGCTGAAACCTAATGGATGTCTGAGATTGTCTGAGCTGAGTTTTCGGCGTCACTTCTTTTTTGGTTGTCGTTTATTCGATAAAAATGTATTTACCGTGAAGAACTATACTAAGAGCTTTTTCGTAGCCACTGTTGGAAGTATGAAACGTGTTATAACAAAAAAGTAAAATGTAAATCTTACCCCGCTGTAGACTTGCCCCAAGTCTATTGCATGAAGTCCGTCTGCCCAACCCTTTCCCATAGTTCCCGGATCCGCTAATCCAACATTCCGTAAAAGGAACAAGCTACGGAATATTGGAATGGCGGATCCAGGAACGATGGGAAAGGGATCGGTCAGACGGACTTCATGAAATAGACTTGGGGCAAGTCTAACCCAGCTGTNTCGTTTACAAATAGATACTGTTCAACGATCATCTCTTCCGGGTAATATATTTTTTGCTAAAATTGCAAGTTAGATTGTATACAAGAACAAAGATTTTAGCCGTAATAAAACACGTCTTACCCATTCATCTTTCGCAGGCCAGGGCGATCTTTGACAACATTTGCCCAGACAGTGAATTTCTCCCTCCTGTTCCGAACCCAGAGGACATTATATGGGATGATACAAACAAACAGCTCAAACCTGCTGGTGGATTCTTGCAGACAGACGAAGATGATGCCACTGCACAGGAGCCTGATGCTGCTGCGCAGGATATTGATGGTGCTGTGAAGGAAGATATAGACGCTGTGCAGGAGGAAGGTGACGTAAGGCAAGAAGACGAGCCAATGGAAGTTGAGCCAATACAGAGTGGAGATAATGCATAACAAGATGTCGATGAGAGGCAGAGTGAAAATGGCGCAAATGGCAATGAAGAAGCGGTTTCAGGGACGAGCGAAAGCTAAAGTAAAGACGAGGACTTTATTGATGATTTTGGTAACATATAAGAGCATGTAGTTTTGCGAAAGAGGCTGGCTGGACAAAAGCAGGTAATATTTTGAAATTGTAAAGTATATTTGATGAATAATTTAATTGAATATCGAGAGTTATGCTGAAACCTAATGGATGTCTGAGATTGTCTGAGCTGAGTTTTCGGCGTCACTTCTTTTTTGGTTGTCGTTTATTCGATAAAAATGTATTTACCGTGAAGAACTATACTAAGAGCTTTTTCGTAGCCACTGTTGGAAGTATGAAACGTGTTATAACAAAAAAGTAAAATGTAAATCTTACCCCGCTGTAGACTTGCCCCAAGTCTATTGCATGAAGTCCGTCTGCCCAACCCTTTCCCATAGTTCCCGGATCCGCTAATCCAACATTCCGTAAAAGGAACAAGCTACGGAATATTGGAATGGCGGATCCAGGAACGATGGGAAAGGGATCGGTCAGACGGACTTCATGAAATAGACTTGGGGCAAGTCTAACCCAGCTGTGACTTAAAGTAAGCCAACCAGAAACATCATATTGAATCATATCGTATTGTGTTTTGAATACCAATCAACCATATATAAATTTCTATGCCAAACACAACACCAATGTGTACGAAGATATTGATAATAGATAACATATAAGCCTTGAATATTACCAATGTGCCTTATTATGTTTGTGATTGGATCATTGCAAACAAAACTGGGTATAAAATAAAATCACTTATTTTCATTTTTCGTTACAATGTCTGACGAAAATGATTTAAGTACGGTTTATTTTGGTTTTCCTTTTCAAATCAATTCTGAAATTTTATATCACTAGAAATACCGTATTCAGTACGTTGAGCGATTGGAATTTTCATGGCTGCATTTTCACAAAAATTGCGATTTAAAAAAATCTGCTCTAGGGATTAAGGGAAATGGTACCACAGATTCATCATTTTTCCAGAGTGACGGGAGATGAAAATGGTAAGGAAACGTTGCTTTTGAAAGAAACGCGCATCCGTGTAGACAGGGCCTAAGTATTCCGGATTGACAGATTTGATGTCGGCCTAAGTTACTAGCGTGCTCATCAGACATCAGGGATCTGTTATTGCGTGATTGTCTGCAGCGTGACCATCTTACAGGCTTCCTGGTGCACAAGTGCTGTCTGTGATTGCATAACGATCGTCGAGACATCCACGAATTTGTTTAATGTATGCACGATAGCTACAAAGCAAGCTACCGAGGAAGTGATGCTGTTTTGTTGCCGATTTCAAGGGGTTTTGCTTGGAGGTCAAAGACTTTTGGGTAAATATGATTAAATCTGGAGATTTATTGCGGTGGGAAAATGTCTATCGGCACGAAATGGTGTCATTGGAAGATAGCGTATATCAAGGTTTTTTGGACTATTCTTTAGAACGAAGAACGTCTTTAAAACAATCGAAATCCAACATTCAAGAAAAACATTTTTACTGAGAGAAATATTTACTACAGTTTGAGATGTGAAAATCATTTGCAATTGCCAAAAGTAAAGACAACAACATACGGAATAGAGAATATAGAGTTCAGAGGTAACCATTTGTGGTCCTCATTACCGAAGGAAATTAAAGATTCCAACACACTAGCTGAATTCAAACGAAAAATAAAATTATGGAATGGAAGTACTTGCATCTGCAGATTGTGCAAAGTTTTCATTAAAGATTTAGGGTTTTTGTAGATTTTAAAGTAGAAAATTGTAAATTAAGTTTATAGTTTATTTTGTTGGCGTTAATTAGCTTATTAGCTATATATATTTTTTTTCGTGTTGCCAACGTAAAAGAAATTGTTAATAATAATAATAGTTTCATTGAGAGAAATAGTTTCTAAAAACCTGGTAGCCCCGCCCAAACAATCGGACATTGTAGTGATTTGCTAGAATGATTACCTTCATCGTTATTTCCCTGCGTTCTTTGATTTAGACTACAATCACACGATGCCGGCACATTCTGAAAACGGTGAAAAATTTGACGTTAGCAACATTTTAGCTGGCGTTGACACGATACCGGCATAATTTGAAAACGGTAGGAAATTTGACGGTAGCAAACTTGTTGCAATCTCCCCAAGAATTTTATGCCAAAGAAATGTACCTACATCTTAAGAATCGATCAGCCTCGTCTTGAAAGTGTCGAAAAATATTCCGTTTTCGTCGTTTTCGAGTGTTCACAGGATGCCGTTTTCAAAATGTGCCGGTTACAGTTCCGTTTTCAAAATCTACCGTTTTTTTAATCTACCGGCAAAAAATGTGCCGTTCTCGTGTGAATGAATTTCCTATCCATCACATTTTCCGCCATTTTCAAATTGTGCCGGTATCTTGTGAACGCAGTCTTAACGATGTCACTCCGGCCAATAAGGACTCGTAACATTACTATGAAAAAACGGGCACACTTCAGGCCCTCGCAGAGTGATTCCGTCTGCGCCAATCAAATTGCCAGAATGGGCTGGAAAAACAATGGTGATTGTATCGTTACCGAATCAGGAAAGGCTATTTCAGGACGTTAACATGAAGCACTTCCCATTGACTTGAGCTCACGAAGCTGCGAATTTTTTTTTACAGAAAATGACTGTTGCCTGACAGGTAAATTGTTTGCAATTCTTAGTTTAGGGAAACACTATTCTTTGTGAACAGTTTATTTTCCCCTTTTCAAGATCTTTAAGGCATTTTTTGGGGGGAAGGGGAATTCCCGCAGGCTGGGCCATTTTTAAAAAAACTTGCCCGTTCTTCCACAGTGACTGTTTTGATTCCTTACTGACCGGAATGACATCATCCAATCAAAGAACGTTGAGAAGCAAGGGCGCAGGTAATCAGTCTAGTGATTTGCTGCTAGATTTTTCCAAGGAAATAGGCAGTGGTCAAGAAAATTTACGCGATAAACCCAAATTAAGATAAAATCCGACACGAAATGCCCTCTCACGAAAATGTTTATCGGTGAAACATAGTACTATGATGTATATGAATGAAAATGTCATAGTGACCTACTAATTAGTATCATATGAATGGAGCTTATTTATTTACCAACAGGAAAGGAGATGTTGTTATTCTCAGTTGAAAATCAACTTGGACTTGAGCATGAGTTGTCATGATTTTGTTTTTACATGGATATGAACGATTGATTTATGGCCTAGAGAACACTTGTTTATGAAGAGTCAACTTCAAAAATTTCGGAGTGCTAAATTTCCGGACTAAATGGTTTTCCGAAAATGTTATCATCATTGCTGAATTAAGAATCAATTACCAAAAGCTAATAGATCCGTTTCTGGAATTTGGAAGTGACTTTATGTGTATTTGCTTAACGGTCACCAGGAAATTTGTCAAAATTTTCTTCATATAAAATTGTTGATCTCTGCTTTGGATTCAACGACCAAACATTGCTATAGGTACAAGTTTTCACACTCTTGGTCTTCTTGAAAATGATTTATTGGAATTAAAAGTTTAAGATTTTATAGCCGATTTGACCTTGAGAATCGCTTTGGGTGAAACTTTTTACAGTTATCTTTTACGGTCAAATCCCATGTAAGATTTCGACTTTATTCCTTAAAGAACGCCGGTCAACCAGCATCCTTTGCGAGCTTCGCTTGTTGCCTTTCGACTGCGGCGGCCATTTTCATAAGACAACATTCTCTGCAAAGCGCAACCGCAAAGGATGCTGGTTGACCGGCGTTCTTTAACGAACACTAGGAATATCGAAAGTTGTTTCTGGACCAAAGTTTTAGCACTAAATCAGAATCTATGGAGTCAAAAATTTGATGAATAGAAATCTTGAAAATTTGATGTTAATCTTTGTTGGAACTGTGTATTATTGAAAATCAGAGTTATCTAAAGTCAGTCTCAAATTAGATGTCACGTGACATTTGCGATAACGCAAAATCACTCATGCAAAACACTTCAATTGTTGTTATTCGCGGCATTTTCACGTGACAAATAATTTGAGACAGACTATAATTGATTACGTTTTCAAATCCTCTACAAGGTCTAGACTTACGACGTGATTCCTTGTATTCGTTCAATATTTATAATCTGATTTTTTATAACCATCCAATTCAATGAGCGATACTGAGACTTATGTAATGAGTATATACGAGGTCCTGCGAAAAATATAAACGATAGCAATATAAAAAGTGTCAAAATATCAAAAATGTAAAAGAATATTTCTGCAAACATCACTATAGCCAGATAAATTTTGTCAAGCCATGAGAAATTTCTTTGAAAGTTTGTCCCAAATTTGTGGGAAATTTCGAAGTTCGGGTCTGAAAGTAAATCGTCCGAAAAAACTGTCCGAAAGACTTGGGTCTGAATGTTTGGGAATCAAATAAATTCTCGGCAATATCATTGAGTAACAGACATCTGTATGAAAAAGTAAGTCTCGGATATTTTGGAAATTTAACAGATAAAGAAAACGACGAAAATGCAAGCTTGCAGAGAATCGGCATTTCTAGACAAGCCAGGGTTCCTGGTCAGTTTAATCTTGCAGGAAAACATGACAGATAGTATGTTTGTTTCCAGGAAACAAATTTTGCTCCCCTACAAAGAATACGAGTTTAAGTAATCTCCTGAAAACCGACCGGCTCGTCATTTTCATTCGCTAAATTTTCAAAGTTATCTGGAAATTTTAACAAGTAAGCATTTTCAACTGATAACGTCTACATCTGATGAGTCCTTGAGAATTTTTGAAACTGAACAAGGAGCGCAATAGTGCTTCTAAAATAAAGAAATCTGTTTCGAAGGAGAACAACTCCGGTTTCAACTCAAGATCGCCACTAGCTGGCAAAAAAACGGTCTTTCTGAAAATGTCAAAATTCTTATGTTTGTTCTTCTCGTTTCAATTTTATTCATTTTTCAGAGTTTTTCGATCAGTCTTCCGGGCAATATTTATGGACTAAGAGTGCTTCAACAAGCACTCGCCAAACAAAACGATGTTTTGGAAAATACTTCAAAATGTTGCTGGTAAAACAAAGTTTTCCAGTTCGGCTACCCCGTAAAGCATTGTTTTGGTGCATAATTTTGTTGCAGGATGTTTCTGAAATATTCAAAAGCATTTCATGCTTGTTGCAAAGAACGCCTTTGTTGGTTTTGATGCAGCGGCCAAACATAATTGGTTTGGCGAGCCAACTCTCCATTTTCTATCACAGAATATTTGTCCATTTTTCGAATACTAATGATTAAAAGTTCTAACTTGTCTTGTAATAGCTTAGACCACGCTCGGTGCTATATACTATCGACGCTTTCAAAATGAGCTCTCCTAGGCTACCAATTTCTAGATTTCCATCCCAGTTAAACTGTTCTCCCACAACATCTCCTGAATCTTTTTATAGACATAAATTCGAAATATTTCACCCAAAATAAATTCACTTTTTTGAAGCTCAGTTCATTCGATGCTACTTACGTCAAACTTCAAGCTTCGGATTTAGCCTACTCTATCTTATCATTAAAAAGCAAATTTAAACTTGTGTGGTATTATAACATCACTGTTTTGCAGACCATACTGGAGGGAAGTTTAGAATACAGAGTCTAGTTGAAACTTAATTTAGAACATTTTATAACAGACATAAAACCACCCAACTGTTTATATTTTTAACTTCTTCGTTGAATTTATTTTTAGGTTTGCAAATAAACTGTGTTTATCCCAGCACAACAGAGCAAGAAATGGTTAGCAATGATTGTTTGTAGAGAAGGCTCGTGGATGTTTCATCGTCAAAGTATTCTAATGTACTGCAAAAACACGTGTCACTGGGTATAGGGCAAACTTAAGCAATTTAAATTTTTTAAAGTGAATCTAAGCATATAAAAGTGGCTCAAGCCATTTGCAGTCAAATTTTAGCCAATCAGATATCAACATTTCCTGTTGACGTAGATCAGTTATCCAAATATGGTTCGGCACGTTCCACGACATATTGTCTTTGCACGGCTACTTTTATTAAAGGCTTATATATGCTTAGATTCCCTTTAAAGGGGCCTTTGCAACCAGCATACCTTGCACGTGCCCCCGGGGGGGGTACATGACTTGTGGATGGACGGGGGTCTGCCGCCCGGTTTTCAGAAAGCCACCCACTTTTATGATGAATTTTGGTGGAAAACCACCCATTTTTAGCCATTTTTTGGCGATTTCAGCCAAACCGACCCATGTTTATGGAAAATCTGCCGAAAAATGACCCTTGTTTAGAGAATTTTGGGCCCAAAAACCCACCCATATGGGCGGCACATACCCGTACCACCAACATGTTATGTACCCCCCCCGGGCACGTGCCATCTCTTTGTTGTCGGCCATTTTAGTGGACCATTAAAATGGCGTCAACAGAGAAACCACAAAAGGATGTATTCACAAAGCATGCCGGTTGCAAAGGCCGCTTTAAGCATAGACTAGCATTGTGGATATATTTTTTCATCGAGAGAGCTTCTGAGTAACCAAACCAGCTTGGAGAACCATCAGCGATCCTTCTTGTTGCCAATTAATTAGATGCTTTAGCAAGGTGTGGACATTTTTGGCAGCGGGAATATGAAAAGCTCTTGCGCTTCAAAAGAGCGTAATTTTTCCATCCCACACCTTCAGACGCGAGAGAATGGACAATACCTCGAAAGATTATT